>VWZT01000580.1:442117-487229 GCA_013397055.1 Pachycephala philippinensis
CATCCCTGACACTCTCAGGCTTGATTCAACTCAATGATCTTACAGGTCTTTTCCAACCTAAATAATTCTATTACTGAGGGGTCCCCAATTAGGCGTCCCCAATAAAAAGATTGAAATACACAAGAAAGAGTCAAAATATGGACAGTTACTGAGATGCTGAGGGAATTAAAACTGCACGCAAATAATAATATTGATGACCATTATCAAAAGAGTGTTGATTTCTAATCAGATAGGCAGCACTTTTCCCTAGCTCAGTTCCCTGCCCAGATCCTCTGCTCCAGAGCTGCGAGCTGTGTCCTGCTGGGAAAGAGTGCCACTGCGCACTGTGACATGGAGAAAAAGTCTTTTAGGGTGGTTGTAATGGAGGGCAAGGTCCCAGTTTGATTTATGACCCTTAAAGGTCCCTTCCAACCTGAACTGTTCTGTGAGTCTATGATTCTGTGAGTCTACGATGTCCTGGGCTGTGCAAACCACAGCTTTTTCAAGCTAATGCCTTCTTACTCTTACGTTGTGTAGGCTGCACACTGAGGCCTAAAAGACAAAATGTTTTTGTACTAGGAAGAAACAAAATAACCACCATTTTTCCAGCTAGCCTTGAGCTAGGTTTTCATCAGTGATGGATCAGTGTGCTCTGAATTCTTCTAATGAAGCCCATTAGTTCTTTTACGTGAACTTTGCACAGTGCAGCTTTCGGTGTCACACTGCTGAAAGCTTCTCAGGATAGTATTTCCCTTGACTGCACATTATGTGTCAATCATGTGCTTTTATATCTCTGAAATTCTTCAATTAGTTAACAAGGCATGTCTACTATGCTTTTAAAAGCTATACTTCATGGGAAAATTTGCTTGTATTAATTTACTTATGCTTACCATTTACACCAGGAAGAGAGAAGCTTTTGTATCAGGAAATAGCAACTTTATTATGAAAATATCATTGTTAATTAACCTTCAAGAAAAAACAACTGTGGAAAGAAATCTCAGCCTGAAAAGCAGTCAGTGTTAAATACAGCTTATTTCAGCATCTGAAGAGCTGGCCTGAAAGGCACTCACACCACCACCACTACCTGCCTCCTTAGCACTGCTCGTACTTAGAGCTCTCACCCACTGAAACCAACATCTTCTTTTTACACCAGTGGGCTAAGCAGAAACACTCCCACTCATTTTGATTTCATTTTTACTTGGGTCACATTTCAGATGCAACTTCATGACATTGAATTGGGTCAAAAAGACATGTGCAGTCATTTCTTCCAAAATTCAGATTTGTCTGGTTTTTTCATTAAAGAACTCATCAGGAGAGCCCTTTTCAGCTCAGTTAACATCAAAATATTACAGCATAAATACAACTTATGTAGATGGATCTTCCCAAGTGACCCCGGATCCAGGAATAAAAGGATGCTCAGTGTGACTAAGAGCATGTCCTGATACAAGTGCACCAGCCTTACATGAATGCTTTCAGCTCTTACATAACATTAATGATTTCACGCTGCATGAAAGTGCCTCTGCTAGTCGTTTACATCATTCCCCAGATCAGATTATTTACTCAGAAATCACTCTGTTTCTCTTATCCTTTTACAAGCTGTCCCTGTTTATTAGAAGGATCACACTGAGTGCCTTTATACCCCTAAATAAAACAAGGCCAAGCTTGATTATTGATTGTCCACACAGCTTAATTGTTCTCTAAGCCCTTGGTTCCGGTATGGATTTCTCCAAACAGCTGC
Source organism: Pachycephala philippinensis (assembly GCA_013397055.1). Taxonomy (NCBI): domain Eukaryota; kingdom Metazoa; phylum Chordata; class Aves; order Passeriformes; genus Pachycephala; species Pachycephala philippinensis. Next base: position 443,835 of record VWZT01000580.1, read on the forward strand.
CTGCAAGACAGCCATGATCTGCAAGAGTCTGCTGCTTCACAGCATACACCTAAACCCTGTCTCTGGGGTTTGAAACCATGTCGTCTTTTATTTGGCAGGGTAGACATAGCTCTGAAAAACAGTGCAAGAACTCTAAGCACAGTCTGTCTGCATAAAAACCGAACCTCAGGTCATTCCTGAGGGCTGCTCTTGATGCATGCTGCCATATCACAGAGCCTTGGTACATGCTACTGTGCTGGGTTCACCTTTTTGTATGCTTACCTTTCTTTGTTAAAAGTTGATCTACATATTCATCTTCTTCCTATAGTGGGCAGGACATGGCAGTCTGGCACTTCTTTTCCCATACAGTGAAGATTACATTATGGGAAATGGCCACTGTATTTTGTTGTAGTCCAATGTGTATCCTTGATGACTCTCTGGACTGGAGAGTGGCAAAGATATCTCTTACGTTAAGGAAAAAAAAAAAAAAAACAAAAAAACAAAACGGAAAAACTATTCTGTAGGAGGTCAAGGCACCCAGAGGAAATAAACCACCCCTTTTCTGGTGAAATTGCCTCCCTAAAGAAAAGAATGTGAGACACATGGATAATTTTGGGGCATCATGGAAGAGTCAGCATGGATTTTGTGAAAGTCCTGCCTCAAAAACTCCTGAACAAGACAGAAAGCACCCCAGTAGCACTCACTAGGCTTTCAGCTGGCTCTGGGCCATCTTCAGGCATTAGGGAAACTAAGCAACCACTGGATAAATCTCCACATGGACTGGGGAACAACAAAACAGAACAACCAACCAAACAAAAAAGTTCCACCAAACTCAGGAAACAGGTCAAAAATATAGGAGTAAAAGGACAGTTTTCACAAAAAAACTATGGAGGTCATTCTGATAGGGGGTGGCAGTGATTCCTGGTACAGGTGGGTAGAATCATGGAAGAGACAGCCACTGGGTGCATCTGAAACAGGGTCACCACTTCCAAGCTCAGTCTCGGAGCTGTAAATGGTCGAAGGCTAGGAGACCACCCTGGGAAGGTAGCACAATTTCCTTGAAATACTCCTATTTCCTCCTCTTACTTTTCTGCTTGTGGCCATTGTTGGGGAGTATTTGGCAACACTCAGTACCTCTAGGCTTGCAGTCTTACATTAAGCTGACAAAGGTGAAAAGGAAATGTATGCAGACAGAAATAGTAACTACCAAAACTCCAGTCAAACAAGAAAGAATAATGGGTTGATTTAAGCTTCAGGGAATACTGGCATCACCTACATATTCAAATTACATGCTTAAGATAGGGAATATGAAAATATTCCCTCATGAGCATCTACTGAAGCCACTGGGACCCTTTCTACTGGACCTCAGTTGGTTGTTCATCAAAGTAGTCTGTGCAGGAGCATCTCTTTTTCTATGTCTATATCCCAATCAGTGGAAATCTGCCTCTGTTATACATACAGACAGAAAAGAGATAATATTTGTTTTACAATTACAAACATGTCATTTTAGTACAGCTTCCTTCCCAGGCCCCAGGTTTTTATATTTCAAAAATTTCAGATGTGATACCACTCTTTTGTAAGCTTACCTTCATAATTTGCTGTCTAATTTAGTGAAACTCATAGGTAAATTTCCATTTATGAACAATGTATTTAAAGAAGGTGTTAGTAGAGGAGCCTCTGAACTACCTCTCAACCACAATATTTTTTTTTTTTTACCTTGCTGCATTATTCATGATTGTCAGCTCTTTCAGAATTCATTCCTGTCAGTTACTGCATGTGCTTTTTTGGATTATTCTGTACATCTGGGTGAATTGACAGGCAGAAGTATTTAGCATCTCTTCCTACACTGAGTACCAATTAATGCAACCAGTTATCTGATCAAAGCTCCTGGGAAAAAGCTATACTGGATCAAAAGCTACTTTTTAAAATTACTCCTTTTGACTTATTTTGCATATTATGATTAAAAACCTCTTACCTGCTGAATTTTCCTAGAAGAAAAATATTCCTTTGCCCAGAAAAGACTGTACCTCAGCTTATGGCAACAATAAAAACATCTGTATGTGGCTATGGAAAAACAGGATTATATTAAAGAAGCAGACTTAAGTGACGGCCTTGTAAAGGACCTGAGCAGGTTGCTGCTCCCAAGGACCCCAGCCTCCTTTGACATAAAGCAAGGTGACACTTTTACTTGGCTCTGTTTGCCCCTGGCACACAGGGCCCTCCCTACCTCTCCTCTCACTACTATACTGATTTGTGCAGTTATTTCTCTTAATATCTTCTCAATGGTAATACTCACAGGAGAGGAACTGCCCATGGGTACGGGCTTTTAAATCAGTTTCATATTAATACAGTTTCCCTTATTAGAAAGAAGTCATTTATTTATTTATTTCCATTCAGGCTGATCTCCTGCCCAATGATGAACCCAGATCAAAACAGTAGGGTAAGCCACAGTGATAATTTTGTACCCTGCAGGTCTCTTTACAATGTTCACACAGGGTTAATATATACCTGTTAATGAGCATTCAAATTTGTTCCTATAATTTATCAGAGGGAAGTGGCTACATTTATTAGGCTTGCTCATCAGTGCATAACAACCACTTAATGTAACACAAAATACTCCCAGGAAAATTAGATGACCATAAAAACATCGTTGACTTTAGTCTCAGAAAATTTCAGGATCACTGCTTTGCCTTCCAGCTGTTCCCAACCCTCTATGAATTACAAATTGCCCTGAGAGAAGAAGAGTAAATAATATTTACTGCTGCATACATTACTAATTAGAACACATAGTAAGAAAGACAGGGCAAAGTTGCAAGAAGGGAAAAAATTGCCCAGTGCCTTTCACAGACCTAACTGAGCTAAAATGTATTTTTGCCCTTCGGCGAGCGGCTCTGTCACCCCTGCTTCCCACGCTAACTGAGGGGACCAACCCCAGGGATCAACCCCAGCAGCGCTGACAACCACTGAAGGAGAAATCAATGTCCCCAGATCTGCAAAGATTCTAGGCGACCCTTCTTTTATTTGCCTCTAAGCACACTTCTGAAAGAAAGGCCAAACGCTCTGGACAGCTCTCCAAGGATATACAAGCCGGGCTGCCAGAAAGCCACTCTCTCTTGGGAATGGATTCTGATCCAAGAGTAAGGAGGAGAGCGATCTCTCCTGCTGCTTACCCAGCTTGCTCAGCTCAGAGGCTGCTAAAGCTTTTCTGAGGCTGGCACACCAGATATCAACAATTTGGAGCATTTTCCTGAAACTGAGTATTTACTCATAAGAGGGGGAAAAATCTAAATGTCTACATAACATAGAACCACCTGCCTCACCTTCCAAATAGTATTTTCAATGATAGGCTGCAATGAATAACTCCAGTGCACGCAGTGTGTTATTTTGATGGTGAACAAGAAGGACTGTTTTAAAGAGCTTACTGCTGCTGGGAGGAAAATAAAATGAGGTAAAACTATATTTTACAATAATGGAAAGAGTTATAACTCACTTTCAGTCTGTAAATATAAATGCCTGCTGCTGATTCACAATGAAAACAGCAACCAAAATGGCAAATAACATACCAGTTAGCCCACTTTCAGAATTAGGAACAAAATTCTAAGGCAATATTAAGATTTATATTCAAACGCACAAAAATGAAAAAAGCAGAATGTTAAGGGTCCCCTAGTGAATATAAAGTAGTCCTCAAACAAACACAAAGAAAATGAATATGGTTCTCACTTCAGTGTCCTCGTGCACCTGCAGAGAGCAGCCATGGAGTGACTGATTTAATCTGTCTGGCAACAGGTTTTACAGGCATGCTTTTTGAAGTTCTTGGATCTTATTTCTATAGCCCTGAATATCTAAGACAAAAAGAGCAAAGAGAAATCAATGTGCTGTCTTCTGTGTACTGCATTGGCTGAGCTCACCCTGCCCCTCCTCTGGGGCAATCTCTGGTGAGTGCATCAAAGCTGTTCCAGAACTCATGGAGAAACAATTCAGGAACAGCATGAACCTTTTACAATGAAACCCTGCGCTATGCAAAAGTAGCTTTGATTCAGTTGAGAAAGAAAACTAAACATTGTGTAGATTAACAGCATGGTTGTTATTAGGATCTGATCTTTTCCAGTTCTTGAAATCAGGAGCTCTTCTCAGGAACGGCCTTGCTTGTTGTGCCCAGGAGGACATGGATGGGAATGGGGATCTCCTGCCTCCAGCCTTGTGTATCTCGGCACTTGTGCTTGCAAGAACTTGGCCTCATAGAATGATTTGATAATTTGGTCATTTTGGATTTTTCTGAGTTATTATTGTGGGGTCAGGATGCAAAGGTATTAGTGCTACCTTTGGAAAGCGACCCTGAGCAGAGATGTAGGGAGGAGGTGAACATGCTACTGAATGGGAACAAATGTGCCCAACATACTTTCAAGCTTCTCTTCTGGTTGGTTCTGGTTCTCTTCTCTTCTTGGCAGCAGCCTCAGAGAAGGCAGCAGCATGGGACAGGGCTGGGGCTATCGGGATGGGGCAGTAGGAGGAAGGCAAAGATGCTGGCAGAGAGGATGCCCCTGACATCAAATATTTCAACCCAGATGAGAAAAAAACAACCTACCAACATATTGGGCGCAGAGAAAGCAAAGCAGTTCTGCCTCCCTTTCTTAGCAACTTATTCAAAATATTTGGGGGTGGAATCAGATAAAGCTGCTCTTAGCCTCTTTTATTCAAACCATAGAGGGAAAGGGAAAGAGAGAGGGAGAGGGAGAGGGAGAGGGAGAGGGAGAGGGAGAGGGAAAGGAAGTCCCAAGAGCAGTGAGCAAATGCAGGCTGTTTTCTTGTCGATCTGTGAAGTGTAGCTGTTTGGTGTCTAAACTTAAGCTCCAATTTTAGTTTTCCCTGATTGCCTATTTTCTACTGAAATGGAAATAAAGCCGCAAACGAAACCCCAAACCAGAAACACCAGGTTTTTGGTTATATGAAGATACTTGCACGCTCTTTGTCCTCTACTAGGCCACTAATTTTTACCAGCTCGGTCTCTCATTTCTTTAGGCAGCTACAGACAAAACTGCCCAGCAAGTTCAATAGTGGAAGAGGGAAGAAAAGCCAACAACCCCACCACACAAAGGTAGGCCATTGGATCACAGCCACCAGCCCTCTCCCAAGCATTTCCCTCACCACCAGCCCATGGTGCCATCATGAAAGCTGTCACTGCCAGGCTTACCTGGCCCTAAGAACTGTTCACATAGGAGGAAGCAGGCACTGTCAGTCTCCATACTGACCAGGCAGAGGAGCATCAAGTCACTTAATCAGACGTGCTGAACAGAGGTAACCACCCCTAAGTCAGCCAGCCTGGATTGCAGTTTTAACAAACAAAATGACAAAAAAATTAATTACTTAGAAAGGCCTGTCTGACCAGAGAACCTTTCTCCATTTTTGCAGCTTGCAGTTCCTGAGCATGTTAGACACTTGAAGAGATTTGATTTATTTCATACACAAGTGTTATAAAGAAGTGGAGAGCATCTGCTTGTGAATGTCCAGTTTTAACATTTTAACATTTGGAAAGTTAGTAACAATTGTGTTCAGAACTAGTATGACAAAAGACTCTAGAGACACAGAATAGAGACATTATTTTTCTTTTTATCTAGGGAGGAAATTTCTAGGTCCTGGTATGGCATTATAGCAAATACTTAAATGGCCTTCATAGATTTATGCCTTAGTCTAAAATTCTATACTTAACATTTCACTTCACTATGATTCTATTTGAGTATTAAAATAGAGCTAAACTATAGACGAGCTAAATAAAAAACTGCATTCAAAGAAATCATATAACTCAACACTTATATCAGGAATCCAACATAGATATTCACTTGATCAGATTGAATGATTTTCACTTTTAAGGCAATAAAATCAGCACTTGGGATTCCTACTTACCCTGAATTTACTCCATCATTGCTAACTGTTAGCAGTCTTGCAAGACACTATCTTGCATAGAGCTCAGCTTCTACTTTAAGGCACCAAAAAAGCTGTAATTCTTAACGGATCAATAGGTTTTGAGGTTTACTGGAGGCTGAAGGATCATTCTTTGGGACATAACATGTCCTGTGCTATCAAAGAGCAGTGGAAATTAATTCATCAAAGTTAGTGAGATCACCTTAAGTTACAGGAATGAAACAAATTGGGATCTGTGGCATTACCTTGCAAAATCAGAGTTACTCATCAATCCAATGCTTACTTGTATTTTCAGGTGCCTCAAATCACTCCAAAAACACTGTAGAAAGCCTGGCTGTTACTGGGATTATAATTTTAAGCCTCGTTGTCTCCATGTGTCTCCATTAATTTCTTTTTCACTTGGTGGTTCAATGTTTTGGTCATTGATGCACCTAACAGCTGGAGAATCTTGGGCTCAGTGGTTATCGTATGGCAGTAAGTTCTACATATGGTAGTAAATTTACTCTGCCAGTGATAAATAGAAGAGTACCTTTGTAGGTTTCAGATTTTTTGTATTTTAGGTGCATCGAGCATCTCCTTAAACACACCACCTGATTGCCTTTCTCTGTACCCAGATTTCACGTGTCTTTCATACACTCCTTCAACTCCTCTGTGAAACAAGGTGTCCCTGTCTATTCCCTGTCTATTACATTCCTATGAAAAACTTTCATTGCTTCTAATAGTTTCTGTAAGGAGTCCATAAGCAGGAAAAATGTTATAAAAGACAGTGAAACAGGGGAAAATATTTTTATAAGTAGATCAGAAATTTGCATGTACATGTTTCCATGAGCATATGTGTACAGGCAGAATAGCTGAAGCATTAGCACTTCAGGGGTATAACACCACAAGACTGCACGGAACATCTGAATCATAGGATTATCGTATTAAATATTATTGCTTCTAAAAATTCAGCTCTGTAGATAGGTGAATATTTTATGTCAGTGCATATATGTACTTATGCACTCCCACCCATGCACCCACACATTATGCCTTAAGAAACCTTATGCATGTGTAATAAAGTATGCTACATCTACAGTGTAGAATTATATTTTACTATTGCTTATATTCTCATTTAGACATCCAGTCACACTTTGACCATCACTGCAGATAAAGAGGACTTTGGCCCTTTCCATCCCTAAGCTTTAGGGATTTTTTTTTCACTTTTAAACTAGCAATATTGTCCATGATACTCTTTTGTTGACATATTCCATCTACCATTCCACTGCCAGTTTACCTAGCTTTGTGAGGTCCCTTTGTTAGGTGTTTTTCACACTCTATTGCACTTCAGGTGAGCTTTTCCATCCTTTGAAATGTATTTGACAGCATTCATAGTGCAGCTCTGCAGTCATCACTTGGCTGGCCTTTTGCCAGCATGGTACCTTGGTGTTTACCTATAGTCCTTGCTTTTCTATGGCTAGCTGTTCCCTAATCATAATTCCCTCACCTCATGATACTTAATTTCTGTAACAGCCCCCACTTCAGGAATTTTGACAAAAGTAGTTTTTAAAAGTCAAAATAAAATTTTTCAGGTTATTTTACTTTAGATATTGCTTTGCTAGTGTTTGCAATAAAGTGTCAGTAGATTGAAAACACTACTTTCTTTTACAGCATCAGTGTTGATTTGTGAGTATTACCTCTCTTCCAGTTCCTGTTGCTTTCTAATAACTTCCTTTAATTACTGTTTCATCCTCTTACTCAATAGTGCCACTAGACAAACTTCTTTATCTTTTCCATGGTTGCCACAGAGCCTTTGTTAGAGATAGGACTGAAATTTGCTACCCTAAGGTCCGCTTCTAAAATAACAACTGTGCATTTTGTTAACAACGTGACCATTCTGTCCTTGTGTTTCCACTGAATACTTGTTGGAACAGCAGCCAAGCTTTCTTTTAAATATACTGCTGCTTAATTGTAGCAGCTTGTTCTAACATCTCTTCTTTTGACACCTTGTTCTCACAAGGTTTCAGCTTTATTAGCTGGAAAACAGCTATTACCAGTATTTTCTGTATTCAAAATGAACACAAGAAAATAATTTTATTTGAAGACTTCCTCTACCTCCTTTACAACTTTAAAGGGACGTAGCCGTGTCTGAGAGAGAGGGAAGAGAGAAATCTAGATTCAAATCCCTGCTCTGTGCCCTTGATCCAAGGACTAGATGGTCCCAAAATACACAAATCAAAAGGTCTTTGGATTTTGACAATACCAAGCAATAAAATTACCACATTTTAATTATTGTCATTGAAGAACACTGTTTGTAGTCAAACCCTTTTTAGTTTTCTCAATTTCTATATACTATACATATTTCTATACACTGATCCAAAACATAGACTCTAATCAAGTTTTTTACTAATAACATGTAACAGTTAAGCCAGAGGCTTTTAGGACAACAACTGTGAATTTAGGAGCCTAGATTTTATCAAAATTCCCACTTCAACTGAGACCTCGTTATCTGCAATTATTATGCATCTCAATGGAAGCTGGAGTACCTGAGGAAGCAAACAAAGCCACAAGGAAGAATTGGTGCCACCACTGCTTCTGAGTGACTGACTTTTTCTTGGATATTTCCGTGAAAGGAGAACACCTGGTTGTTCTTTTGAGAACAAGTTGTCCTGGCTTCTCTGAAAGCTTTCTCCAGGAGGGGGCTCACAGGTGTGAAGGCATCTCTAGTCAGCCCAAAATAACATTGCCTGGAGGGAAGCAGATCTACAGCTCTTTAAGTCTCTGTTGCTACCTAGACAGCTCTTGTTTTCGCTTTTACAGGTTCTGTTCTATGGTGCTAATTTTCCTCACACATTGTAGAAAGAGCAGATCCACCCCCTTTAGGAAAGTCTTACTGGGTGAAGGAACACCTTGTAAATCCTCCTGATGACTGCAGACTGAACTATTTATTACTGTTTAAGCATACAGATTACCTCCAGCTATGTATCTTTAGCTCTCTCCCCTTGCTCCTGCAAAGCCCTGGCAAGATCCCACACTAAACCTGCCAATGATTTTCTTAAGGCAATAACACTTTTGCTAAGTTGGAATTTGATGTCTATTTTCCCCCACTTTCTTCATCTTACAGCATTAGCACTGTTGCTAAGTTGGGAGACTCTGTGTCTAATAAGGTTTTGTAAACTTCCAGTGCAGCTGCCAACTTGAGATGTGCTTTGTGTCCGCAGGTGAGCGGCTGCAGCTGATGAAGGATATAAGCATAAGGAGGAAGAGTCAGCCCAAAGCACTAAGGATGATTTCTGCAATCAGAGGAGGAGATGAAGCTGGTGTTCTGGATGGAGACGGACCAGCAGGAGTTTCTCTAGCGGCAGTGGAGCAAGGAAGGAAACCCTTTGGCCCAGGACTAGCCTAGGAGTGAGTAAAGAAAAGTTTGATCTGGGTGGATGGCACCGCTTGTTAAAAGATTAAACACAGCAAGAAATTTGAAATCTCTTACTTAGTCAGCCCTTCTTCTGTGGTCCTACGGGAAGTGGGACTCAAAAAAGACTAGGAAATATAAGGTTCAATCCTGCCTTTCTATTTAACTCTTAGTTCCTATTGACAGCTGGTTTGGTCTTCAGGGAATGGCAATTTGGTTAGTTGTTCTTCTGTGCCCTCTTTCTTCAAAACTTTAAGCAAAAATGAAAAAAACCTCATTAAAAAAGTCAATTAATCAAAGCAAGGCAGAGGAATAGCTCCAGTAAACCGTGCAAGACTTAGGACAGGCATGTTTGCATGAATATTCATAGCAAACTCTCCTGCTACCTCAGTCTGACAATCCCTGTTTATTCAAAACCAAAGTTATAAGCCACTAGATAAACTAATCAAAGGACGTGCTCTACAGATTTGTCATATATTGTTCATGAAGTTGGACATTTACTCTATTCCCTTGAGTCATTTCATACTGAAATGGAGCTCTAACCTAACATTTCATAAGCAATATAGGCTGAAACAAATGAATAAAGGCAGAAAAGTATTGAATTCTTTTGCAGGCAACTTTCCAATTGGAATGTTTTTCATTTCTGCTCAGAATTCAAATGTTGCTTGTGTTTTATCAATGTGAAATGTGAATCTACACATATTTCAATTCATTTCATGGAGCAGTGACTCTAGAAAGTTGCCTAGATACATAAGATGACTTAAGGTAATGGAAGGAAAGTGTCATAGTCACTCTTAATTTCACAGAGCAACTACAGCAGCAGGAATTGCAGTTACCAGCAAATAACACAGTGGCCTGAAGGTGAACATATGGTATTTGTCATACTGCTCATCTGTGAAACTTGCCAATATGTCCATAGGAGGGAAAAAAAATCTCAAACCAAAACAAAAGAAACCATTTCAGTGGAGTGTATTACTGATTTAAGTAAACCATGTTATCAAAAACTGGAACCTAAATTAAAAGATGAGTGTAGAAAATTCTGAAACATTTAAAATGAAAACATTATCTCCTTGTATTGCAGGAGGCCATGTGATTGCTCATGGTAAGAAATTGAAATAATTGAAATTTAGAAAGTTTAATTATACCCCAGTGCGGCAAATAAGAATCTTTATCTCATTGTACTCATATGAAGGATGGTGTGGGCGAGCATATGGATCTTAGAGATGATTAAATTAGTGACTAATTTACTGCAAAAAGAGAAGAAAACAGACATATAAATAAAAGCTGGAAACACAAAAGGTCTTTTCTTTTACAGATATGACTAAAAATAGAACATACACAAAATTTGATATTTTAGATAAACATAGTAAGGCTCATATTTAATATATATTCCCTTATATTTTGGCAAAACTTACACCTAATTGGATAAGGGTGGTGGATCTTGCTCCTCTGCTAATGAAATCTATGACCAACAGATGGGTGGTTGTGTTTGAAGTATTGATTTTTCACTTATGAGACTTCTCGTGGGTCAGCCACTCTCTTTGATCTTGGGGGGATGATAACACAGATATGATGGCTGGGCACTGGAACAGGCTCCCCAGCGAGGTGGTCACAGCACCAGCCTGACAGAGTTCAAAAAGCGCTTGGACAACGCTCTCAGAGACATGTGTGACTCTTGGCATTGTCCTGTGCAGGGCCAGGACTTGATGGTCCTTGTGGGTCCCTTCCAACTCAGCATATTCTATGATTCTATGATAATAATGCACCTTTCTTGTAAGGACAGAATTTACCTTTTCAGAGCACATAGACGCTACTGTGGCAGAGACACTTTAGAAGATGTGCCAAAAATTAGGGTCCAAAAGTCTTATGGAGGCTGGTAAACAAAGGATCAAGTTTCCCAAAGTGCTCAGCTGGGAGTAATTTCCCTTCAAGAGACAGCTGATGAGAGCTCAGCACTGTCAGAAAGAGATTACTTACTTAAGCATGTATGTTGGAAAGTTTGCCTCAAGTGCACGGGATTGCAAAAATGAAAATGTCTTGCATCCTTAAATCAAAGAGAGGGTGAAAATAATGCTGACTGAAATGACAGTTAACTGATTAATGTATATAATTTATATAATTTGCTGCCACAAGACCTTATTGAGGCTAAGGGCCAAGTATAATGTGCTGTACATGCAAAGTTGTCTTGGTTTAAAAACACCTATTGGTCATCATAGGATGATGGTGTAATTCAGGCTGGGAGGTACCTCGGGAGGTCTCCAGTTCACCTCCTGGCCCAAAGCAGGGCCAGTCCTGGAGCCAGACCAGGCTGCTCATGGCTTGGACCACCTGAGGCTTGAAATCCCTCTGAGGATGGAGATGGCACAGATACTCAAGGTGACCTGTTCCACTGCCTCCCTCATGGGAAGACAGTTTTTGTTTATACACAACCTGAAACTCTCATTTCAACTTATACCTGGTGCCTCTTGTCCTCCCCCCTGCACTGCTGTGAGGAACCTGAATCCATCTCCTCCTTGTAGGTGCTGTGAGGTGTCTCTCAGGTGCCCCCAAAGCCATCCTCAGTTCTTGAAGTGGGGCCTGTGGTTGTAAAAGCCAAATTTCTTGCTGACAACAGCTGTGCAGACAGCTAAAGCCCCTTCCCCAAAGTGGCAGGATCCAGGAGAAAAGCACCAGGACCTTGTCTGGCCTTGGCAGAGGTGCCTGTGTGGAGCAGCTGGTCCCAGGATCTGCCCAAGCCCCCGCCAGCAGACCAGGCTGGGAGACAGGGGCCTCTGTCCCTGTGGGAATGGGGATCTCCCTCTGCCATGCCTCAGTGCCTCCTCCTGATGCTGCCATGAGTCTGGGATGCCTCCCTGGGCACAGCTTTCTGTCCCCACCTGCCACAGGGCACTCACACTCCCTGCAGGCCTGTGGATGGCGGCACAGTCCCTGCCTTTTCCAGGAGCTGGAAACCTCCAATCTTCCCTGCCATGGGAGACCTCGTGTGCCCCACACCGTCCACCTCAACCCTCCTCTCTGCTCGGGGCTTGGGAGGGGCCTCTTAACCTCCCCTTATGAGATCTTACACAACACCTCCAGTTCTGCATTGAAAGAACATACTTTAAACAACCAAACTTCATTCTGCATGGCATCATTTTATATGATCTTATATTCTGGATATTGTAAAATCTTTCATGGTTAGATAATCTCTCTCTCTTCTCCAATTTGGGCTGGATCCTGAAAGCAGAGTCACTAAGGTTTGGTTGGAAAAACTGTCTGAAACAGTCTGAGATCTAGCTTTTATCTGCTGATCTTATGCTGGTCTTTGGGCAAGGGGAATAACATCTTAGTTCTGCATTGGGACAAGTCCCAGCTGGTGCTGACTGGCAGGACTCCAGTAAGAGTCCCTGTGGGGTTACGAGAGTGGGCTGTAGGCAGCCTTGGCCTCATGGCTTGTGGCTGTGTCCCTGGGACGAGGGAAGGCCAGCATTGAATGCAGATGTGGTGATTCCTATAACAAGAAGCACATGAGTAGCCCAAGGGATGCTGGGTATAAAGGGCTGTGCTGTAGGATCACAGAGCAGCAGATGCTGAGCTGAGCTGGAGCTGACTGGGTGGATGCTGAGCTGGTGCCTGTGGATGTGTGCCACTGCTTGCTGATGCCTGCGGATGCTGGCTCGGGCCTGCCTCTGCCTGCCACCCTGCTCTATGCTGGACTTTTTGGACTCCGACATCTGGTCCTTGTGTTTGCATGTATTGTGGCGATAACTGGCTGAGCCTTAGAAGCTCTTGAAAGCCTCTGGCAGTATGAGCCTCACGGACTGCAATCCACTTGGGGGAAGTAGAAAAGCCGGCCGGCGCGTAATCCCTGGGCGGGGCTGTGCCCAGGAGAGCCGTGAGTAGCCTACGCATGTAAGTCCAGGATTGGACTGCCTTGGGCGACCGTGCCTCTGGGAAGGACGGTGAGCTGTTGTAGCTCTTGCCCAAGCAAGTCTGGGATTGGACTGCTTTATGGGTGACCGTGCCTCTAAGAGGGATGGTGAGCCGCTGTAGCTCTTGCCCATAAGGTCGGTGAGCTGTTGTAGCTCTTCCCATGCGTGATTACTGCAGATGGTGCTGCAATGTTATACTGCAAACTATGCTGGCCTGGTGTAAGGCAATATCTGGAACTATGTTGCCCCAGTGTACGGCAACAAGTCCCTATCCCTGGAGGTATTTAAAAGACGTGTGGATGTGGCACTCAAGGACATGGTTTATTGGCGAACTTGGCAGTGCTGGCTTAGCAGTTGGACTTGATGACCTTAGAGGTCTTCTCCAACCTAAATGTTTCTATGATTCTATTTCTTCAACTCCTGCTGGGATCAGACCTCCTGCTCTCCTCCTCCTCCCAGGGACAGGCACAGCCATCACCCATGTCAGCTCTACCCCTAGGGATATGCCAGAGGAAACGGGCAGCTGGGCTGTGGCCAGAGTATCCCCTGTCCTTCAGCATGGCCCTCCTCCCTGGCAGCCTTGCAGCACAACTTGCTCAGCCATGCCACCCCTGCAGCTAAGTTTTAAACTGGTTTGGATAAACCCCACTAATTTTGGGTATGAACTCTAGTAAACTGGTTTAAATTCAGCCTGCAGTGACTCAGCTGGCATTCATAAACACCAGCGTAACAAAAAAAATAATTTTAAATCCGTCATTGTGTGTACAGTTGCATCAGTTTAATCAGAGCTGCTTCCAGGCAGAGTTAAGCTAAGCTGGCTCTGCTTGTTTGCAGCGGAGCCTAGGCCTGGAAAAGCTGATGTACAGATACAAGTAAGACCATCAGTTGTAATTATAAAGTATTTCAGCTCAGGTATCTTCATGCTGCAGGGTATAAATGAATCATCCACTGCCATGCCAAACAAGCCTTTCTTCAGGTGCTTTTGGGGGAGCTAATGAATGCTTCCATCCAAAACACCTGCTGCCGTCCAGGCTTGGGGCCTGCTGTCCTCTTGGGAAGGCTTGTGAGCTGGACAGAACGCTACCCACTTCCATAAAATAATTACAATTCTCAAGAAAAACACAGTGATGTTATCATTAAATTGGGACCAAATCCAAGGTAATAGAGAGCACGGAACAAGCGGTCCCCTTCCACCGGATCAGATGCCTTTCTTGGCATTAATTGGGAGTGCGTCAGCAGGGGAGGTAACTCTGTTAGCTAAATGAATAACGTTACTGAAGTTTTCTCAGGTTGTCTGTGCCAAATCTGTGTTTAATCGGCCTAACTTGGAAAGGCTATAAAGGATCATTTTATTAATCTCTAAGGTCAGGATTTTAGCAAGGATTTTGAATTATTAAAGAAACTGGCTGATAATTGGGGCAGGAGGTAGAGTCACGCTCACCTTTGAAATCACAGCATCAGCAAAACTTTCTTGAGACTTATTATCAGATTCAAAGGGGCTGAGACATGCATTTAGACAGGAGAACTGCATTTTCTGTTGAATGATTTAAAATATACCAGCAAAATCCATGTGGATCCAGCATGTTTTAGCATTTGCTGAACCAAATTGTCCATGATACTTTCATTGCTTAAGAGACACGGGTACAGCACTGTAACCAGACATTTAACGTTTCCTGACTGCCATTAAATGGAAATCGTTAAACATGAAGCCATACCAACTTGAACAATTGTACTGAGCTATAAAACATGACTTTGAGAGTTTGGCCTGAGAACACCTCAGGGATGCAGGCAGAGAAGAGAGAGTGGATGAGCCCTCCTGTCGAGACTACCTCTTGGCAGCGTGAGTGACCTCCTTTCTGCATTGCCATGAGCTTCCTTCTCCTCATGAGGATGAGCTGTCTATCCTGTGGTTCTTCTGGACAGGAAGCAATCTGCAAGACTTCTTGACCATTTCTCACTAGCTGCCAGCCTCATTTCTTAGTGTCCCTTTTGTAGGCTATGTGATTAACAAGGAGTTTACTCTAGGCAATGTCCATCCTGAACAATGTAAACACTACAGGTTTCATTCCCTTTCCATTTCTCTGAGGATCTGGACTCTGAACAGAGTGGAAGATGTGGATCATATACCACAGATGCGACAGAACGATAAAAGGGAACAACATCCCCTGAAGATCTGGTCTAGTCCTCAAGCTGGTTGGGATAAAATTTCTATGGTTAAAAGCAAATTTTAGTGCCACATTATTGTTGTGACCTCAGTTCTATAGCATGGAGACATAGGTTGTTCTAGTTCAGGTTGTGAATATGGAAAAAACTCACTGCAGCTCTGCTCACAGCAACAATGCAGCTATGGCTGACTGGAATTCTCACAGCATAATAACCCAGGCATTTACCTAAAACATTGTGACATCAATCACCTATTGTCGTTAAAACCCAGGATCATTTGAGATCAAAGTGATAACATCTGAAGTTGTAAGATTTCTTTTCTTCCCTTGTCCCCACATGTCTGTAGCTGAAATTGCAATCCAGTTGTGTGAAAGGGAAAAAAGATTATATTCCTATAGTGCTCGCTGACCTAATACTAGTGTTATCTTATTGGATGTGAAACCATGCATCCAAACTTCACTTTCCTTTAATAAGAGTGAAACACTTGCTATATACTTTCTTCAACTCAAGAATTATATTGTACAGAAGGGATATATATCTCCTAATAAACTCTTTTTTCTTTTTTCCACTGCCTCTACTTTCTCAGTATCAGCTTTTGAAAAACACTTTAATAGTTCTCTGAATGAGAATGTTCTTTTTTTTTCCCATTGCCTGAGCTCTTTCCTGTATATAAATCAAGATGTTTGGAAAGGCAATATGCTTTCAAATTATTAGAAAATAGTTACATTATTGTTTTTGAAAAAGCCAGAAGCCACAAGATGTTATTAAATGCATTTCTGAATATATTTAATATTCAATTAAAAGGCAGAAGATGTGGTTTAAATAAAATCTAAGGATGGGTAGACTCCTCTGGGAAATGCTATCTCCCAAGACTTTTAGCCATAAGGGCAATAAGCCATTGGAATATGATTCCAAAGGACATAAGCAGCGTTTTATTGTCTGGGGACTCTAAACCTAGATTGGAAACAAAACTCTAGCCACTCACTTTGGCAGGGATAGGATTTCATTCTGAATATTTTCTGAACACAGCATCAAACAAAGGTGCTTGGACTTGCCATGGCTTTCATGAAAATAGTGGGGGATATTTTAGGGACTGTTTTGTGTAGGTTGGAGTTGATGTTCCGAGTGGATGGAATCGAGGTTTTAAAACCTCTGAAGGATTCCAAAAGTATTAAATTTAATCTTCTAAAATATGTTTATTTTCTATCTGGGAGTACACAGTGCTTTACAGCTATTGATAAACTAAGTTTTAGCAGTCCTTTGAGATGAGTAACCATGTCCTTCCTACAGATGCAAAATTTGAGGCACATAACATTGAAGGAATTTTCCAAGAGCCACAGAAAAATATAAAAATATCATTTTCCTGTGATTCCTCTGTGCCACTTCCAGCCTGACCAGATACTTGACTCTCAGCAGTGATAACTACCTTTCAGTCTACTGGTGAGAGACATGAGACACACCCCTGTGGCACACAAAAAGAAAATTAGGTTACAACAAGATATGGGGAAAGGGATGCCGTGCTTTGGCCAACACGCAGTCCTCTGCATACTGTTCTCCAGGTTACTAGGCCAGATAATGGAAAAAGAGATAAAATCACACTAGAAAAAAAGTTACTTTGAAAAGTAGAGGCTAAGTGAGGATAGGCTAGAAAGGACAATGTTTGACAATAGTCTTGAAACAAGATTTCCTACTTCTAGCAAGGCAATAATGTAATTATGTGAGAAAGACTGACATGATGTCATTTTCCATCCCACAGATACGAGAGAAAAAGAGAGATAGAAGGTACTTCGATGAGAGATCTGCAGAAATGATTTTGTTGATTTGTCTCTGATTTCTGGTCACTAATATTTTAAAATGGCAAAAGCAAAAAGACATGTTTAGCTTTATACAGATATAATTGGTCATAATTGCTTTTGATTTTCATTCATCAGCACTTAAGTTTCCTAGCAATACACTTGACCTGAAGTTCAATGTCCATAAACAGGGTTTACTCAGCAGTTGACCTGTATCATCTCCTTGCTAAGAAATTACAGATTGGAATAATATACTGAGCTGTTCTTTTTTATGATGTCCCTGACCATGGCTCTGAAAGGTTTTAAAAATTCATTTACAACTCAGGAATGAGTCACTGCAGTCCTTCATTATATATGGAGAAAAAATGTCTAATGACTTCCACTGGGATGATACTGTGTTCCAGTAGAAGGACTGTAAAATCTATTTCTGCTTATGGCACTTCTGTTTTTTAACTCCTTCCTCTGACTTTCTTGCCTCAAAGAACATTAAAAAATTCCTAAGAGACACTTAAGCATTTTTGTATCCATAGCAGCCAAAGGAAACCCATTTTAAACACTTTCTTAAAACACTTTATGGGAAAAGAAATTTTCAAGCTGTGGAGAAAAAACCCACCAAAAATACTCTACAAAAGAAAGCCAGTTTATTTAGTAAAACAAAAGTCCATCAAGCAAACATTTCTGCTGAAATCATATAATAAACATCCACAAATCTTAAGCTTCTTGTTTGCAGGTGTACATGGGTATGGCAATATTAAACTGATCACCACATATGTTTACACATTCAGCAGTACTGGAGAAGACTCACTGATGATACTTCATTCTTACAGAGCAATAGTTACTTTAACCTTTTATTTTAAGAGTGATGTAAATTATTATTGGATATATACTAGTTAAATATAACTATATAAAAAGATACCCATGGTAACTGTCAGTAACTATCAACTCAGTCATCTGTATTTGATTCAGCATCCTGGGACTTTTACTTACATCGTTTCATAAATGCAAGCATGTATTTTCAATGGTTTTGTCATTTTGTATTAGTTAATTTGCCTATGAACTCGTGTGTAACACAAATAAATAGCTGCTTTGAAAAAAGGAAGAAAAGGAATAAGGTAGATATTTCTTGTTCGGGATAAATGCTTTCATTTCAGCACGTATTCAGTTATTATTTAGCATGAATTTAGTCATGCAACAAATCTGGCTTCACGTCTCAGATTTCCTCCACAACTGTTTCTCTGCCACTGTTCTCTGTCCTGGTCTCAGGTTTGTACATGGTAAGCACTTCAAGGAGGGAAGTTTTTTATTACTAATGAAGTGGTTGCTAGTGTTTGCTGACCTGTAAGGTGTAAGGGTTCATTTGCTAAAGAAACTAAAGATCTGGTCTAATGCTCTTGTAAATTTGCCAATTGCTGCAATAAAGGAGGTTGGTCACTCACAACAACTTTGACATGAAAAAGGACTATTAAAACTTGTCCATGTACATGTTTCAGGCTAAAACTTATGCAGGTATTTCCAGTTACTCTCCATGTGACAGGAATGAAGGAAATTCCAATTCATTTTTAGGTGAGGAAGAACAATGCATTATCTGGAAAGTGAGTTTTGTTAACGAATAATTGCATAGGTGGCTATGTGCACAAAAGACTAAGAGGCAGAGGAGACAGAACTGTTATTTCAAATTTTGGCATTGGAAGAAAAGTACTGTATTTGAAAGAAAGGATGAACAGATTGCTCACAAATTGGGAGCATGCTTCAAGGGACTGGAATCACACATGTGCTTAAAACAACAGGGAATAAGGCCATTATCTCCACATGTAGCGTTTTGTCCTTTGTGTAGGGCAGAGCAGTGAAGACTCAGGCCAAGTGCATTTTACTTATTGTTAATTCCCAAGGAAAAAAGTCGGATATTCAGGCAATCACAATCAGAGGGAATAGCCTGAGCTACTTAATAATAGTGGTTGTAGAATACATGTATTTTTTCTACATTTAGCAAGGGGAGGAATAAATTAAATCAATTTAAAAAGGAATTAGACAGTATTTTGTATGAATAATTCAAGCAAATTGCCTAAGCCTTGTTATGTGTTAATGGAGCTTTAAGTTTATGGACATCTAAAACTAGTCAGACAATGCAGGAAATCTAACCAGAGAGATAAAACCTTGTTTGAGCTCTATGCTTCCATAGGTGACACACAACACTCCTAGAAACAAGGGAGGATGATGACATATGAGGGCGCTGGTGCGGGTGGAAACAAAATAATAAATGTGCCTGTTCCCCTAGAGAGCCATGATGGGATAATGGGACTCTTGTTAGTGACTGTGTGTCCTCAATGCTGCCGTCATTCCTTTTAGAGCAAGGGGAAATCTGTGAAACAATTGTGTTCATTTCACTGGAAGGATAGGTCTAGTTCTGAACCTCTGACAGGTGTACCAGAAGACCCTTTGATTTATTCTGGGACAAACTAAGGAACTTCACTTGGCTTCTATCCAGCTTCACTTCTGCTCATCCTTGAATATTTGTTACTAGTAAGTGCATCAAGCTCCAGCTGTGTCAAATAAGAAACTTCAACTAACTTCCACCACAACAGCTATATCTATTTGTACCATGGTACAGACAAGAGTGGGGACAGGGCAATTTCAGCTGAAGGATTTGGTTATTTAACAACCTCACAGAACAGGCAAATTACTGAAATTCTGTAACAGCTTGCCCTTTCAGGGAGTCTTTCTGCCACAGGCAACCCTCACAACTGCACATTTCTTTCACTTTCACATGATCTCACTAACATTTGGTTCCTTTTCTTCTGTCCCCACTCTCTCCAAAAACAAAGCAAAACAAATAAACTAGAAAAAAGCCTTTAAGCCTTGAAAAGGACACTAAACTAAGGTTGCTTGAAGGTTGCTATGTATAGAGCTACTGATGGCATATGGAAGGTTCAAAGATACTACAGAGAGAACTGCTGGCTCTAAAACTGACTACTGTAAAATATGTCATACTGCGATCATTACCTGTGGTACAGCAAAAAGCCACAATCTAATTCAGGTAGGGCTCTCCATTTTCCTCTGTATCAGTCCAGCAAATTAAGCATCTGCTCTCCCACTTCCTAGCCCAGCAGTCTAAGCCCAGTACTCTGAGCTGGCATCCTGGTGGTACTAAAGGTAAAGCATGGCTACAACATGAAGTGAGGTGTTTGTATAGAATGATAAGGACTGATCTAACAGGGCTTCAAACGCTCCGTCTGGGGCTTCCCTCCAACCACAGCCTTCTGCACACCATCACCACAGCTACTTGGTATTTATTTATTTTTTTAAAAAAAGTCAGTCGAAGTCCAGTTGGCCAGGGTTTCCTTGCCAGCTCCTCTCCTTCTCCTACACTGTTCTGGGTGTTCCTCACATGGCAAAATTGGGAAGCTGAAGGACTGAGTGTTGCTTGTTGTACAGAGAAGGGCTTCTTGTGAAGAAAGGCAGTTTGGCACCTGTAAGAGGCAGCTGAATAAGCTAGAATGGGGAAGGGGAAAGCTGTGCTAGGGAGGGTTATTTGTTAGGTAAAAAATAAAAGTGAACTGTGCATCCCTCTGTAAGCTCCCATCTGCCCTCCCCCAGCTCTGGCCAGTGATTCCTCATGCAGAGCTAAGCATAGCCTCCTCTTCAAGTTACTCTTCTGTCCCCTTCCAATCCCAATACAAACGTCTCTGCCACTGTGCAAAGCTGCCTCCCCACTTCACGGACAAGGGCAGGGAAGGAATTTTGCTTCTCCAAGCACTGAAATTTATTTGGGCTCTGTTGTGGCTGTGCTTTTGATGCCTAAAGAGGCCAACCTAGAAACAGACACTAGACAGGAGTAAGGGAATAAATGTGGTCATTTATTAGAAAGGCCTTCAGAGGTACACCCTGGGCAGGCCAAAGGCTACACCCAAGACAGACAACGAGTCACGAGTTCTTCACACTTTTATAGGTTTGGTTCATTTGCATGTCAACTCAATTTCACCAATTAAACTTTAGCTAATGATGTAATTTCCCCCAGCTTGCCCCCCTTCTCAAGATGCTGGTTTACACATTTTGGGCCTAGGACAGTCTGGGTGTCCTTGGACAGCAAGCCTGGAGAGGCTTTGTTATGTCTATTTTAGCATGAGAGAACAGCAACTAATAGGCTACAAGACACTTCAGAGTTACACACTAGGAATACAGAATTTGAAAAATATAAAAGTTAAAACCAAAGGCATTGCTTGGAGCTGGCTCAGAGTTAAGTCATGGCTTGATAGCATGCACTGCAACCATGTTGGGGGTGGAGGAGTGACCAGCAAAGGGAGAAAGGGGTCACCAACCAATTACAGTTTACACAATCAGCTGAGATTATGTCATCTTAGAGATCAGAGTAAGGAGAATTAAACCTGTAACTCCTTAGTTTTATGCGTGGGTTTTTGTTTTTTTTTTTTTTCCTGATTTGTTGCTTGGGTTTCCTTGTTACAGACAGGTCTGATAATCTCCAAATAAGCAGCCTTACGTCATCCTTTACAAGAATGTGCTTTCTCATGTTAGAGCCTGGTTTCCATTTGCACTGGCTCACTGCAGTCTTTCTAGGCAGCTGAACCCCAGTATGTGTGTGAAGGACACTGCCAAGGGGCTCCGTGGCACAGTGTTGCCCAGTGTCATGGATACAGGCTCTAGGATGGGAAGCAGGGAACTTTGCCTATATTTACTATATTTTGGCAACTATCATCTTGGCTCAGGGCACCATGTGCAAAGGAAGCAAGACACATTTGAGCCTGAGCCCAGGAATTGTTGTGATTAGAATTAATAGTGAAGAGTGTGAAGACCCTGGGAGAAAGGGGCAGAAGGCAACAAGATGAGAGGACGGGTGGCTGATACTAGGTCAGAAACAGGGACAGCAGAATGGGAGAAGGCAAGGCACAAGGTGGTGAGGGAGACAACAGGGAGACAACTGGGAGCAAAGGTGTGAGTGAATTGGGACTGGGTCACTGGGGATGGGGAAGGATGCATCCTCACTGGGTGTGGAGACTGTGACCAGACCACAGAGCCAGGTGCTAGTGGTGATGGTTGGGAATAAGGAAAATGACATGGGAGGGACACAAAGGCAGAAGGGGGAATTTTCTCCATACTGAAAATATTTTCAAACTACATATATAGCTAAAAGAAAAAAAAAAAATAGTGCCCCATGAAGTTTTCTGTGTATTTGACCAGATTTTTAGATTCTACTCAGCTGAAAGTCAAGGCCTGAGCATTCAATTTCCATTGTGTGTTGCTGTTTTCCATCACTCCAGACACAGCATGGGGGTGACACCTCTGTCTGCAGGGGAAAATCCTGCCTCTGGCTGACTGCCTGACACACCTCTGTGCTGGAAGGAGCACCTCCTTTGCTTTGTCCTCAGACCACCTATGTACTTCTCCTGGGTTGCAAGAAGATGCCATGAGAAATAACAGTTGTGGGGTTGCAGGAGTGGGCTGTGGGCGGCCCTTGGCCTTGATGGCTTGCAGCTGTGTCCCTGGGAGGAGGGAAGGCCAGCATTGAATGCAGGTGTGGTGATTCCTGTAACAAGAAGCAGATGAGTAGCCCAAGAGATGGGTATAAAGGGCTGTGCTGCAGGATCACAACGGTAGATACCGAGCTACAGCCAAGCTGATGCCTGCCACCCTGCTCTATGCTGGACTTTTGGACGCTGACATCTGGTGCCCCGTGTTTGTATGTATTGTGGTGATAATTGGCTTAGATCCTCAAAGGCTTGGAGCCTCCAGCAGCATAAGCCTCACGGACTGCAATCCACTTGGGGGAAGTGGAAAAGCCGGCCGGCGCGTAATCCCTGGGCGGGGCTGTGCCCAGGAGAGCCGTGAGTAGCCTACGCATGTAAGTCCAGGATTGGACTGCCTTGGGCGGCCGTGCCTCTGGGAAGGACGGTGAGCCGCTGTAGCTCTTGCCCAAGCAAGTCTGGGATTGGACTGCTTTATGGGTGACCGTGCCTCTCTGAAGGACGGACGAGCTGTTTGCAGAGCTCTTGTCCATGCGTGATTACTGCAAATGGTGCCGTGTATTTATACTTCAAACTGTGTTGGCCCAGTGTACGCCGACATCTGGAACTATGTTGGCCTTGTGCACACCGACAAACAGTCACTGATCTTTGAGATTCATGGGTAGACAGTGCCCAAAATATCTGATATTAAGGTGTGTGCAAGTACAGTTTTCTTCAAGGAAAGAGTGCCTTCTGAATGCAGGGTAAATACTGATAAAAATCAAGTAAAACAGGATGTTTAAGAGTCTGTTATAGGCAGGAGATGGAACAGTAGAAAGACATATGGGGTTTTTTGACCAGTGCTCTTTTTAGTGATAGGAATCCAAGCCAGATTCCCTTTTAATGCCACACACATCTACTGAAGTCCGAGCTACAGGCTTAATTGCAGCAGGAAATTGCTGTTTTAAAAAGCATATCTGTAAAGAATGGGAGAATGCATATGGCACATATGTGCCTCGAAATTTTTGCTAAATAAACCATGAATTTTGACAAGTGTGTATCTGTAAGTTTGCCATGGAAATAGGATTGTATAACATCACAGCTGAAACAAAAGTTCAGCCTCTGAAAACTGAGGGGGCGTGCTGCTAAAATGTTTGCTTCGAATGTTAGCTGACTAGTTTCATAACTCCCGTGCATGTAGTTAATGCTCTTTTAGACAATGCATGGAAAGGATAGATGTCAGAACTGCTTAATAAATACATTCTAATAGTCAGATCTCAATTTCAGCGTTTCATAAAATGATAAAAGTTTCTTGTAATAAAAAATTTAAGAGATGAGCCTTCTCATCTTGTTTATACACAATTCTATAAAGCGGAGGTCTGGGAAAATATTTGGTTTTCTGTTTAGTGAGGAAATTACACTGTAGGGAGTATTAATTTCATTAGTAGAATCGGCTTAGTTTGACAAACCAAGAAGGAATGGGTTGTAAAGGCTTTCTCTTTCAGGTCGTTGATACGGAGCCATTGCCCTGATGCCAAAAGCAGGAATTACAGTGAAGAGGAGTTGTTACTATTAGTGAACCCATGATTCACTCAGGAGTCTCATCCTGAACCCAGTGAATATGTTCTCACTCTGTAAACCACTGGCACGTTTGGCAATGCATCAGCTGTCCCCTCAACCAATACCAGGAACTAAGTAGGTGTAAAACCACCTTTCCAAGAGGCTTCTAGAAGTGGCAGTTCTGGCACAGATTTCATATGCACCTTGCTTCATGGGGGAAACAAATTGCCATCTGCTATAAGGTAAGCATGGACACCTTTATCCAAAAGATAAACAGCAGCGTGAGGGTTCAGAGCAGCTTTTGTTGCACTGAACACTAAAAGCCACCCTGCACTGACTTTGCAAATCAGTCATTCCCAGTCACCCCTGCTTTCAGGGGACGCAAAACCTAAATTAACAAAACCAACTTTTCCTAATTCGACCTAAATTTCAAAATCATAGGGATCATTCTTAGTCTTCCCTGAAGGTCTGTTTTATAATTCACACAAATTGGCTCATCCCAGTTTCTGATGGTATGAGCATGACCACAGCACCTTTTCCAGTTGGGTTTGGCTGCCCCTGACTGTAGAGGGCTTTCATACCCTGTTTGAGTTCAGCACATGGCAATAGCAAAGTGAGGCTGCCCCTGGCATATGCACCAGGAATGACCAGTCCACCATGCTGCACTTTTGCTCTGTCCCAAAAGGAGAACTGTCTGGGGCAGGGGGAATGGCTGTGGGTGTGTGTGCACACACCTGTGCATGCGGGTATGTGCATATATGTTGGAACACAGGCTCTTTAAGCTGCAGCCCTGGAGGAAGGATATTGCTCTGGTTCAGTAGCCACAAAATGTCCCAAGAACTGTATAAGGCCTGCCTTACCAAGTGTTTTCAGGTTAGCAGGATTTCTCCAGGGAAAATGATCTAGCAATTGCTGTGCATCTTTCATTGTTTGTAAGCAAATTGTTTATTAGGACCCTATTAATAACAATAATAAGCAAGAAATATGTAAGACAGTCTACATCTCAATTCAGTCCCTCTAGACTGTTCCAAAATACAGTGCTGGAATTGCTTGGTTTATACTGAGCTAGTGACCTGATTGTGCTTTTATTTTGTGCCTGACAGATTTTGTCTGGCATACACATATGTCACAAGTCCAAACTAACACACTACATGAGACTGAAGTCAGGCACATGAATGACCAAGATATGCACAAAAGCATTTTTACACAGAGACACAGATCACTGTGCCTTGGCTTTTACAGGTGTCACATGAAACATCTGCTGGGCCACATGCAGGAAACAGCTGCCAGGGATGGGCATTCCATGGCGGGCTGAAGTACGGGTACTACCTTTTTGCTTTCTGCTCCTGTGGATTGGTTGAAGATAAAACTAAACAGGAGTCTCACTATCATAAAGCTTTGATAAACTCTTGAAATTTGTCTCTGGCTACACCCCTTACATTGCTGTACTCTACAGCAGAGTGATGTGGTTTGCAGGATTGGGGCAGCAGAGTCATACAGCAAATGCAGAGCCTCTTGGTAGGAAATTTGAAATCACAAAATGGCAGAGATCCTGTTACAACAGTTTGTCTCCCCCACAGCCATGATGCTTGATCTATTAAATCATGGAAATCACAAACCCTGCAGTTTCAGTGCACTGGGAGGATTGTATTAAACTTAGTCAGCAATTATTGGTAATATGGGATAAAAATCTTTACTCTGAAAGTAAGCTTTAAAAGGTCATAATGTAATCGCTGCCACTGATGGTCTCTGCAGTGGCTGTTAGTCTGATTGCAAAGCAGCAGAGAAGAAATGCAGATGCATAAATCGAATACAAACCCTAAACTGCTATTTCTGTCACAGTGTTACTGGCAAAATTACAGATGCAGCACACATCATCTTTCTCCCCACTTGCTAGACTTAATAAATTTACCTTTATTCTTCACCAAATTTCCTCTTTATTGTTGTTCTGTGAATGCTCATTATGAGAAAGCACAGAAGTGCCAAATGAGACAGGAAAAGTAGGAAATGTACAAAGGAGACAGTGGGAGATTCAGACAAATTTTCCGGGCTCTTTGTGTTGCTCACAGAAAATGTAATACATGAGTTAAAGCTGCACTGCCAGATTAGATCTGGAGCTGGACATGGTGGCACCTTCCACTGCAATGAGGTGCAGAATAGAGACATTTGGAGCCTGATTTGGGTGGTGTTGGGGTTTGCACCCTGACAGGTGTTATGAGCTGCCAGCTTGCACCAGTGCTGGCAGTACCTGGCTCCCTCACACCAACAAGTTCAATGGTAGAGGCATTTTTTGTGCAATTTCTTCTTGCCATTTCTTCATCCAGGGGGCATTCCCTGCTCAGTCACATCTGCAATTCCCTTCCCAAGGGAGACCTGAATCCCTTGGACCTCACCACTTCCCTAAGACAACTGGCAGAACAGATTTCAGCTGTTCCTTGGCTGCTTCCAGAATCCTGCTCACATCCCATAGTCTGCTTATGCATAGCGGTCAGCAGAGTTAATCCCAACCCATTTTTAAGGCAGTGCAGGTAAACTTCATTGAAGTCTCCTGCAGATGCCCTCATATATACCTTAAAAAGTCTCAGAGTAATTTAGTGCTTGGACTACAAGTTTTGAGGTAACATGTTATTGCATGCCAGCTCCTACATGAGCATCTGTGTGTGCTCTCTGCCCTAGCACCACTCTGGCTTGAATGACTTCACTTTTGCTATATATTAAGAAGCATTGACAATTACTGCAGATCCCTCATACATAATAATTTGCAACCTAATAGCCTCTACCGCACCACTTGGTTTATATCACTTTGAAAATAATTTCTGCTTAATTGAGTTAAGGTCAACTCTTATTGAGAGCGCTGGTGAAGTGACTAAATGCAGTTCAGCTTATTTACCCTTAATTCATATTTCAACGTTTCTGAGTGCTAACATACAAGAAGCAGATTTTTCATACAGGAAACAAACAATTAGGAACATCCTGAGCAGTACAGCTGCTTATCTTCACTGTACGTTGGGATGTGATGCTACACCTCTGGGTATGCCCAGTCCCACTGAAACTAAAATGGTCTCCTCTTCCCAGCAAATTGAATTCTTATTGTAAAATCATCAGTAAGTTACTTTTAATAGTGGCTTTACAAATGTCTCATGTGCTTCTTGAATGGCTCTAATTTGTTTAATAAAAGGACAAATTTTAGTTAATCAAAAGCTTCTCAGTGGATTCTGAATTAACTGTTGATTGACAGGTAAAATTAATTAGAATTTTTCTCCAGTTAAAAGAGTAAAATAATCTTCTGCTCATACACATTTGGGATAGAGGCTACCAGGAGCCTCTCAGGCCTTTATTTTCTGAAAAGCTAATAATATCAAACTCAGTAAAAAATACTAAGTTATGAATTGGGCATGTGCCATGTGTCCAGGGCCTGTGTAGAGCTGTCTATGCTATCAAAGTGATTTTAAACAATAAAAGGTTGCAGCCTTAGAGCTGATGCTCCTTCTCTGTTTCATTTTAGTCCTAAACACCGTAGCAACCTGCCTGACCATAGGAAAGGATGTCAGCTCCTGTTTCAGCCATCTTCCCACTGTACCCTGCCTGCCTCAACAAACTCACAAGCAGTCTCTTCTTCTTTAAAAAGAAAACATTATTGCATGGGATTGAAGTGGGCATCAGCACACTAACTGTGGTACCAGAACCCAAATGCCGCAAGTTCTGAGTAACCCTCATTCCTGCAGCTTCCAAACCAGGCTCAATATCTCTGCAGCACAAGCTGGGCTTGCAGCAAAATGCAGCCTCTCAGACAAAACCCCAGCTGGTTAATGTAACCACCAATGCTCTGCGGAAAGATGAGACAATTCCTGTATTGACCCAAATCCAAAGCACGCTTCAGTCTAAGGTGACCTTCAGCTTTAGATGAGCAGAAGTTGCAGAGAAACATACTGCACATGAAAACATTAACTGCTCCTTGCTGCCTCTCAGCCTTCTTCCCTGCAGTCCCAGGCACAGCTGAGCCAAAATGTCTCTCTTTCCTCCCTGAGTCATTGTCTGAGCCCCAGGCACCCCTTCTGCCACCACAGAAACAGCCCCACAGCTCCCTGGGTGAGCACAGGCCATGTCACCACAAGCCCGCCTCTCTCCCACCTACTTTCCTGACCTCCTGCTGCCCATCAGTCATGGCTGGGCACCTGCCCCCAAACTCAAGGGCCTTACACAATTGCACAAGAAACTCTGTTTCAAACTAGCTGTGAAGTAGCTAATTACTGCTGATAGGTGAGGGACTGTTACCGGAGAGGCTCAGGAAAGCATATTCTACCTCCTCAAATAAAATGGTCCTCATCCTGCAGCTGTGATCACAAGTCTGTCATACTTGTGACAGAATATTGCAAGGTGAAGCTCTTTTCGCTTTTTATAGCATCTGCCCCACAGCGAGAAAGAAAATGGCTGAATAAGCTCCAGAAGATTCTTATTGCCAAATGCAAGTCTGCACATCATTTAAAATACAGCTGGGGTCACTACAGTTCTGAGGTGTTTAATTAAGGGGAGTTGCTGGTTTTTTCTCCCTCAGATTAATTTATAATATTATAATATTATAAGCTATTAGAGTACCTGCCTCAGTTCTGGAGGAAGTCATAGCCAGATCCAAATCTCTGGTCAGAGCCTGGAAGTTTACGTGGAATTTAATAGGAGTTGAAGGTACATAGCTCTTCTTAGGGCTTGGCCTGGACACAACATACTCTTCCCCTCCAACGTAAAGTGCTGAAACTGAAAGTTATCTGTTTTAGAGATATCGGTACATACCTACTGTGTTCTACTATGCTTATCTGGTATTGCTATCTATATGTCTACGTGTCATTCCTAATAGCCTGCGAAGCTGCTGGCCAATTTCAAGGAGATTTGACAGAGTAGCAGGAGAATCAAGGGAGTTTGGTTTGAACATGATTCATGGAAAGAGGAAGTGAGGTAGAGAAACGACAGCCACCCAAGCTGAACCAGTGTCTGCATGGTGGCTCAACCTCAGGACATAAATCTTCAGGGAATCAAAGCATAAGACTGGTTACACTGCTCACTGAACTGCTGCTCCAGCACTCTGAAATCCATCAAAAACATCTGCTTCATTGCAAGTGGAGCAGGAGTCTCAGTGAATCAAAGGTTTCACAGACAGCTAACAAACCATATACCTCCTACTGTGAAGGTCAGCCAGCTGCTGTGTTTCTATTCACATATTAAATGAATAATACTTACCCTAGAACTGACAGAACAACCCATGTCACTGCCTAAGTTCATCCTACCAACAGTGACCTCAATGAAGGTTAGACTGATTAGTATAAAAATACTTATCTCCAGCTTAAAAACAAAAGAATGTGAAACTGAATGAAGTGGAATATTAAAGTCCATCAGCATCTTAATATGCTTTATCCTGAAAGGTGTAGGCACTGCAGAACAGGAGTGAAAACCAACTCTATTTGATGCTATTTCAGTATGTGTTATAAATGTTCATGAGAAAAGCTGTGGAAAGAGTTTGCAAAGTTTACTGAATCCCCTATACCTTCACCTCCCATGCCTGTTTGACACAGTGGAGCTGACCCCCTCAGGTCGGGTACCCACATGATTGCAAAAGAAAATTACATTTGTACCAATGGTTTATTATGTATCTCATTAGGGCCAGCTATTTTCAACCATTAGTAGCCATTGGAATGGACACTGCATGTTGTGTTATGGAGGGAGGGTGGAAGCATGCCACATGTAGAGGTATAAATGATACTTCAAGATTTATTTTAGCTGAGACTAAACTGATAACAATAATAAAGAGACACTATTATGATAACAGATGGACACCATTCACTGTTATAAAGATTTGTATCCACACTCCCCTAACTCGTTGTCTTCCTTTATATGGTGCCCTTTACAGGTTTTTATTTTGGTCTTTCTAACAGTAGGAGAAGTGTAATTATTCTTGCTAGAAGCTCATGTGGTTTGTGCTATCTCATTCTTTTTCCCATTGATTCCTAAGGTAAATGAAAGAACAGGCTATATGATAGTAATTTTTTTTTTTTTTTCTCAGAAATGCAGCTTTTTCTTTGTGTGCACCAGCAAAGCCCTAAGCTCAGGCTAGGGGGATGGCAGCTGCCATGGCAGCTCTCACCTGTGCCCATGGGAAAGCCTAAGCCCTGGCACTAGTGGGAGTGTGGGACAGCTCCCAAGCCTCCTGTTCCCACAAGCCTTGACAGAGGGGCTGATTGATGGGATAATTTATCCCAGACCTAAGTTGGCATACATTCTCATATGTGTGTGTATACATATATATACATATAAAATATATATATACTTGCCCTGCAGTACTGTGTGATAGGAAAGGAGGTTGTGACCAGTGCCTTTGCAATGTCTGGGCTACCTGCTTATAATAAGCCCCTAAGAAAATGCTGGTACAGTTCACAGCTCTTGGGATGGTCTTACTTACTCCTGGGGGAAAAAGATACACTCCATGTTCCCTAGACCAGGAAAGCATAGGATGCCTTACAAGCAAATAGGCAGGGGCACATGTCCAAGAGCATCTGCCAAACCTGAATATGTGATCTTGGCTCAGAGGAATAATTTGGATGAGAAAAAAGGATTTAATTCTCCCCATTCCCTTGAAAGAAAGAAAGAAACAGAAATATTGTAGTGCAGTTAATACAGTCACGGCTGAAAGACCAAGGCTGTGCCTGATTGTACAGCAGCACATCAGCCAAGACACAGCCTTCCAAAAGCATGCACAGAAGTCCTTCCCCCTCCCTCTTCCCTTCCCAAACCTAGAAATTCCTCCCCATTAAATCCTTTTTAATCTACAAAGACCGAGGGATCAAGGAGCAGGTGGATCCAACACAGCTTTGTCCCTTACCCAGCTCCCTTTAGGAATGAGGGAAGCCTGGTCAGGCAGAAGGGAATTGGAGGTCTGTAAGTGTTGTGAGATTCAGGTTTTCACCTGACAGCTTTTGTATCAGAAAAGCATCCTTTCCACTTAAAAAATTTGATTGTTTATATGTCCATATTATTGATTGTGAAGGACATCTGAATACCTTTGTGCATTGTTAAGCAGTTCTAAAGATTGTGCTGAAGCCTGGTGTGCGTACAATGATCAAAAGAGACACCCTCAATTAGTATTGAAATTCAGCCAGGATTGTTCATCTTATCAAAGATTAAAACTGAAGCAAAATTTGGCACTGTCACTATGCTAGCCCAAAATCCTGTAAGCATACAATTATTTATGCCAATCCTTCTCTCACCTCTCCAAGCCCATCCTCTTTGCTGCAGTTTTTGTCGTTGCATATCCAGGTCTTTAACAGCAAAAGACATAGTACCTAGGTAGAAACAAGTACTCTCTGCTCTCTTATTTTGGGCAGGACTTTTAATCCCTCAAGAGAAGAAAGAAAGAGACTTTCCTACTGCTGTTTAAAAAATTACATGCATTAACATATGAGCTAGACTGGACTTGGTTTCTCTTACAGAAATGCATCTAGATCGAATTTTTTTCCTCTTTCAGTTTCTCCCAAAAGCTTCATAACCCCCTGTGACACTGCATATGCACAAGGTGTGCCCCCCTGGTAACTGACCTCTGCCCGGGTCACCCTCTGAGGGGCTGGAGGGCAGCTGCTGCAGGCAGCCCTGCCATGCCGAGGGACACACGGACCTCAGTCTGTCCCCACGTAATGCAGTGGCAGTTCTCAGCACTATGGATTGATGCTCTGCCAGCACAGAAAGCGCCTACCAAATTAACTGTTGTACTCACGGGCAAAACTGCTCCTCTTCCACTTCATCCATGACTTCGCTGATGTCCCAGGGAATGTGAAGGATTTGATTTTTCCCGCTGCCAAAGTCCCTCTCCATGATGGAGACAGGAATGTATCACCGACCCTGCCCTTGGTGGGAGCAAGGAGCGCATGAAGCTGCTCTGCACCTGCTGCCCCTCAGCTGGAAAAGGCTGGTGCAAGCTGGGCTTACTCCTTGCTCTGTCAGAGCAACTCGGGGGAAGGAAAATCACACAGAGGAGAGAAGGGGGGAGAGTGGTGGTGAGTGCATGGAGTCCAATCACTTTACATCATTTTGCAAGTTCGAAACAAGATACGGTTAAGAGGTCATGTGCCCTGAGTGATTTACAAACACAATGTCTGCACAAGAAGCCGCATGAGGTTTTCTTTTCAACAGAAGCAGTGGCTTTTATTGGTAATTTGTCCAACATCCAGGCTTAGAGATTGCCCATCACATACAAGGGAAAGTGTTAAAGCACTTAAAAATATATTAAATCAGGTTTGAAACCCACACAGTTGGGGGATGGTGCTTCCTCCAACCAGTTAGCAGAAGTGTAGGATTTAGCACTTTCAGTAGCAGACTGAAAGCCTCTCCAAGGCAGCAAGCAGAGCCTTGGATCCTAACACTCATATTCGATATGGAAAAATAGCCTCTTTTTCTGAGCCAGGCCAATTTACTACAGGGATAAGGAAGATGACACTGCGAGCATGGCTCTCTGTGTATCCACATTCCCCTTTCAAGTGAAAAATGAGGAGCACAGCAGCAGTCCTCCACTCGGTATTGAATCAAGCCAGTGTGCTGGCAGGAGAGTCTTACACAACACAGTGAATAAAGCACACACCTTTCCTCGCGTACCTTTGTCTGGAAGGGGCTAACCATGAAATGCCTGTAAAAACCAGAAGAGGGTCTTTCCTTACAGGAGAATATTGTGAACTCACATTTCCAGTGTTTAAAGTCCACCTAAAGGGAACTTAAAACGCAGCATGATCAGAGAGGAAGTGAAAGCTGTCAGGTATGTAGCTAGCAAGAAAAGGAAAGAAAGAGAGATGCTGAGCACAGGGCAGCAGGCTGAATATCTCTGGAAGCCTTACCTCCAATTATGGAATACAGAGGAGGATTTAAAGGGATATTGTAAATTCAAATTCAGTGTTTTAAATAATTTATAGTTAGAACTTTATTCCCTTGAACAGTCTATCCCTACACTGGTTTAGCTTCTCTTATCTGCTTAATATGTTTCACACCTCTCTTGTAAGCACAAACGGAATTTAAAGAGGCTAGAGATTTTCTTTGAAAAAACAAGTTCAAATTTGGTAAAAAATTCAGGAAACATTTGGCACCATAAAAAAGGACTTTTTGTCAGAGAAAGGTCTTTCAAAAATCTGCAGTGGCCTCAGTACTTCCTGGGGCTGAAGACCACTCTATGGCTTTTAGCTGTGCTCTGGTCCAAAAGGGGAAAATGTGCAGAATCTTTGTGCACAAGCCCCATCACACAGGCAAAAAAAATGCTAGACAAGTCCTTGATGCCGCAACAAGATCTTGTGCTTGGACCAACACAAGTAATTCATGTACACTGTGCTTTGTGAGGGAGGACTACACTGCACACTTGATAGCAAACGCAGAGAAAAATGCGGATAGGAAGGAGGCAGAGATCCCAGGAGAGGAAGAGCATCCACCTCTTGGCCACAGCTTTGGGAGAAACATAGTCTGAGAAAAGAGGTTCATCAGTGCCCTGCTTGCTGCTTCTGTAAGGCTACCATATCTTTCACATCTATTGTAAGCAAGCTGAGCTGGAAATCACTGTCAGCCTTCTCAGGGTAAACCAGCTCGCTGAGTCCTCACACAATCTTCTTCTCACAGCCTTCGCAAGTAGATGCCCGGGAGCAAGAGCTTCCCACTGCATTTAAACTGTGGCAGAAATTATGGTGCTAGTCCAGCTGGGCATTGCCCACTTCTGCCTCTCCACCTCCTCCTGACTGTCTCTTGGTGTGTATAAAAACTGCAAGCCCGGAAATAGAACTCTCTGTTTTAGTTTTACCACCATTTGGTACTGTGAGCCTATGACACAGAGCCAAGGCTCCTAGGTAAAACCACAGTGCAAACAGCAACTGGAAGCATGAGAAGAGTCTGGACTGGGATACTGCTGCCCTGCACCAAAGGTGTTGCAGAGGCTCAGAGATGATGGGAGTGCTGTATGACACAGAAACCCCTGCACTGCTACCAGGTACCTTGGAAGCAATTCTTACTCTGAGCCACAAAATACAGATATGAATTAATGATATAAAATTACTTCTTCCCTCTGTCTAGGCCTCCTTATCTAAGTTACCTTAGGGAGGTACCTAAGGTATTTCTGACAATGCAGATCTCAGACAGCATTGTTTTAATGTGACAGCATTTCTATTTCTCTCTCTAGCTGGACTGTGCTTGGTGTTCTCTCTTCCTACCACATCTAAAATAAGGACACTGCAGCCGTTTTGACAATTCTCATATAGAAATTCCAAATGGTTGTGAGTGCAATGCAGAAAACACTTTAAGGGACTGTGGCTCTTCAATTATTTACGACAATATTATACATCCAGATTTGTCTTAACATAAATAGCATCAAATGGGAGCAGAAAGAGAATAAAACATTTGAGCCTATTTTTGAGACACCTAACATGCTGTGGAGCTCCACACCCGCCCTCTGAGATCTGTTTGCTCCACTCGCTGCTGCAGCAGAGGGTGCATTGATAATCCTGCCAGGGAGGAGAGAAAACCTTCCCTGGAGCAGATAGTATAGTCTTCATGGTACTTTGCAATTATTAGTGAAAATATCCAACTCACCTGTTCTCCTGATGAAGGCTCTAAATGCATTTTACTACATGTTTAATTTTAGTCTGAAAATCCTGGCATGGCTGGCACCGATGCAAATGTCTCACTCCCCACTAGGGCACAGATGAATTTGTAGGTGATCAGTGGGAGTCCAGATGGCTTCTCTGAGCCCTTAGTGTGCAGGACCCCCACTCCCAGTTAAGATACTCTACCAGACTTGTTACTGCTGCTTCATTATTCATGTACCTAAATCAGCAGTCAGTGAAGGTTTAGGAGCACTTCATCACATAAAATGCACACTGCATCAGTATTTGGAGTCTTTGTCAAATGACTGGTGAGTCTCAGGGTCAAGACAATATATCTTCTCTTGCCTGCATGTATTACAAAGTTAGGAAATGCAAGGCACTCCCATCTCCCTGAGAACTGCTGGGAGTCACCACTCACTCCCCAGGGGCTCTCTGGATTTAAGCAACTTACTGCACGTAAGATTGCAGCAGTGGGGAAGAAAATACCAAAATGGTTTCTCTCCTTTGAGACTTATTTCCTAAAAGTGAATGTCGGTCCAGAAGTATTTTGAAGCCTTTATTGCAGAAAGCCAGTTTACACTGACATTTAGAGGAAATACCTTACCTGTACAGGTATCCCACCTTCTGGGATGCTTTGGCCCACTTCAGGCACAGCCACAGTCCCCCACTAACAACATCAGAGCTGTCTGTTCCCCTCACTATCACTGCCCAGAAAAGCAGGCGATCTCTTTCAGACAGTTTAGGAGAAGATATTCAAAAGGGAAAGGAAGAAAATTGACCTTATTTTATCTTAGACATGAGAAAATATCCCCTTGCTTAGGTATGTGACTGTGTTGGAGTAATTTTCATAACCTGGTCATAACAACTAAGGAAAGTTAAGCACAGCTCAGGGAGATGCCTTCATATATTTAATTTGACTTCCAAGAGCGATTCCATGGAAACATATGGGACTGCTCATATAAACAGAGTTACAGAGTATGCAAGCTCTCATGGCAATGGATTGCTCTATATCCCAGTGACTTTCACAGACCTGAACCTTTGCTGATCAGTGCTCTTTCTTTGGAAATCCTTTCTGCACCTGGGTTTGCAAGCAGGAGCGTGGTGTACAATGCAGTCACACAGGCAGATTCTGTGTGTTAATGATTCCCATGCTGCACAGCCATTCACCAGAGATTTTGTACACAACCTCATTACCTGGAAACTCAGTTGTTAGTTAAAAAAAAAGAAAGAATAGTTGAACAAAGGAACGAAAATGGAAAAGCTGAACAGGCCGGCTTGCGTGTTGAAAATCTTTACAAAAATACATCAGAAAATTCAAATTAATTTTTTCTTTTCCCTTTTAATAAGAAAAACATCCAATCCAAAGGCGTTTTAAATAGCTTCACCAGCCATGAGCATTCGCTGATAGAGTCTCCCCTTCCTAGAATCTGCAAAAATAAAATTCCCTGGAGAATAGCAGAGTCTCTGTTCCTCAACCACACTCCTACTGGAGAGCACCTCTGATTGCAAACCCACCTATGCAGTCCAGGTAGGAGAATTACTGAAGAAAATTATATTCCCATCCTTCATGTAGCCCAGTCCTACCTTCCTAAACGCCATCAGGGAGCTGATAGGGTTTGGCATTGCTTGGAGCCGCCTGGCATTGGCTCTGCCATACATGGAGGAAACTTCTGGCAGCTTCTCACCAAAGCTACTCCTGTAGCCTCCCCACTCTCAAAACCTGGCCATGCAAACCCAATACACTCATTTATGTTTCCATTGTCTTTTGGGGAGAAAATAAGTTTGTGAATGAAAAAGGAAAACAAAAGTTTTTGTGTATCAGGTGTATCAGAATAACTTTGTTAATTTTCACTGTGTAAAAAGGTAGATCAAAAACAAGGGAGTTTTTTCTTTCAAAACCTTATCTCTTCTTGCCAATAAAGAAGAAAAGGAAATCTCTGTGTAATTAGTCAAATTGGTTTTGCACTTTTCCTTTCTAGAGCATAAATCAAATAAGAAATATTTCTAAAGAAATTACCTTCATCTACTGCAAGGCTTTTCAGAGGCAGTTCAGTATCTAGAAGGTCACAGCAAGCTTAATGATCTTTTCATTCACAGGTAGCCTTCAAAAATACATTTTAATTGACATTAGGAACACTAAGAACTTGTATTGTGTCTGACTTTTTGAGGTAGGCAAGACACAGTCACTTTTTTGTTCTCATTACATTTAATGGAAAAGTATTTTGGAGATGGCACACGCTAGTGCTCAGCATCAGTCTCTGGTGTTCACTCAGGCACCAGCAAAGGGGCAACCTATAATTTGGAAGATGATTGAAGGCCCTGTCAGGGGATGAAAGTGACTGGGTGTTGTGTCTGCAGGGATTCTTGGACACACAGTGCCTCCTGTAGGTATGTCAGGTTCCACTGGGTGTCAGCTTCTGATGAGGACCCTAGTGACTACGGGCAAGTGTTTTTACCCAGGAAGTGTCACTGGTGCAATAGCAAATCCTCCTGTCGATTCAGAGTACTCCCTTGGAGCTTCTATAGCTTTACAGTCCTAACCATTTTAACCTAGTTGGTGTCAGAGAGCAGAATATTGGTCACTGTTTACTCAATTTTCTTTCTTTTCGAGTTTGAAGCACAATGCTGGAATTGAGACTGCCCTAAGCTGGACACTGTACAACAGTAAGAGTTAGTCAATAACCACAAAAGACTGCAATCTAGATAGATGGGAGGTGGAAACAGAAACAAGACTGCAAGAGACACAAATTGCCTGAAGCCACACAATAGCAAAGAGCAAGTCAATATCCTATAGACAGAATTGG
This sequence comes from Pachycephala philippinensis, assembly GCA_013397055.1. Lineage (NCBI taxonomy): Eukaryota > Metazoa > Chordata > Aves > Passeriformes > Pachycephala > Pachycephala philippinensis. The sequence goes on from VWZT01000580.1 coordinate 481,418, forward strand.
ATTTTACCTTTTAATCAGAAACATACCTCAGTTTTTTATCATTTATAGCATTTTACTTCCAACATCAAATGATAGCTCCATAAAAGCAAAGCAGTTCTCTTACTTGCAACACTTTCTGGGTTCCTCATTATCTCTGGTACAAGAAACCCAATAGAGACAAGCTGGGAATCAAGGACTAAATCATTGGTATTGTTACTTTTATTATTATCATAGTTGCGCTTGAGCTTCCCACAAATTTTACATACAGCTGAAGTGAAGCTGAGCTTTTATTTCTTTCATTGAACTATATAGGCAAAATTATATCAAGTCTCATTACTGCTTTTTAATCTTTCCCATATTTTGAGTGTTGTTAGCTGGGGAGGAAAAAAAGAGAAAATGCAGCTGACTTTTATCGTTAAAACTCAACAACTGTCATTGAAAGAACAACAGCACATCAGGCATATCTTGTCTGTGTCAGGTGTGAAGTCAGCCTTGGTGCTGCCCGCACGTGTGTGCTGGTGCACCAAACCTGACAGTGAGATGGTGGCCTGTGGGCATTGGCAGCCCCAGGGACAGCCAGCACCATCCTGTATTTCTGGGCCCCTGTGGCTCTCCCAAGTCCTGCGTCAGCTGTCTCTCACAGGTTACAGGCTGAGAGAAAGAGCAGCACCAAAAATGTTGCTTTGCCCTTCCATTCGAAACAGATTTATCCTCCACGTGGTCACTGTCTGAACCTGTAATGTGTCTGTGCTGGGGAAGAGGAGGATCTATTCAGAGAAATCCCATCTTTTCCACACAGACACTGTGACATGACTCTGACTCCCCTGTAAAGCTGATGGAAAGAGAATAAATGGAAATGCAGGCCCTGCAGCAAGACAGTGCGTGTGCCCTGCCACCAGCCCACTGCCTGGACTGGGAGAGCTCCACTCTGTCCACGGGGTGTGGTGGGACTGGGGATGAGAGTGACTCTCAACCCAGGCCTCTCAGAAGTGCCCAACTCATTTTAGCTCTGAAGAATTGCTACAAAATCTGATTCTGCATATTTTGTAAACCCATGGTCTCGCAACATCATTATCTCATTAGATTGGCTTCTTTTATACCTCTGAAAGATAGAGAGAGCCCGGATGGTGACGAGACAGCAACCAGTGACACCCTTTAATACACTGAATTTTATGTAGCTTTTTGTACCTCGTAAATGTGACACTTTCCTTGTGACTGGGTGGTTGTTTCAGTGTTTACCAGGTACTTACTTCTGTCACAATATTCTGTTTTGCTCCTGAGACTATAATTCTGTCACATATACAAAGCTGACTTAAAGTGAGAAAACAGGAGTTGAACTCCTGAACAATAATGTTATTGTTTTCATAAACTTATCCATAGGGAGGACAGATGTGGCTACTTTTGTTCTTTTAATCTTTTGCTCTTTTCAGTGGATGGGTGAGTCAAGCTGCAGGAATGGGGGCAGAATTTGGCATGTGGACAATAGGCCTCTTATCTAAGCCTTCCCCTGTTCCAAGTCAAAAAAGAAGTATCTGGAGTTGGAGTTCTAAACAAAGTTTTAGAAAAATGGTTTTATCAGGCATCACAGGTTCTTTCAAGCACTTCATCAGTTCATGATGAAATGAGCTCAAAGAGGAGATGAACAGATCAAGTCAGCCTGATAAACAGAAAATGAGAAGATATAAAAAAGAAGGCAATAAACACATTTCAGCGTCTAATTAGTCTATCAAAAACTCTGCTTTCTCTATAGTCTAAAATAAGAGAAAGATTAATAAGATTTTTTCAAGGACTAGTTGTATGATCATTAGACTTTTCCTTTAATTCACATTGATTTTTAACCTTTTCTTCTAAGAACATTTTTTTAAAAAAACCTTTATGTAAGGAACATTATTAAGCATCTTTTCCTCTTTTGTAACATCTACATGTGTGAATGACAGACAAATTATTACTAAAGCCTTGAAAGAGCCTCAAAACACATTGCCTCCGACACTGCTAACAATCAGTAGATGAAGGGTACAGCATTTTAACCCTCAATCTCCCAGACTGTTTCTCTCATCCTCTATGCACCTGTCTTTCTCGGACCACAGCAAGGAATATTGAAAGCATATAAAACGTATTTTACTCCGAATAGATTATACAAACAATTTAATTTAGAAAGCAGACTCGCCCAGACACGGTAGTTCTTCTGTCCCAACACTCAACACCTCAGGGCAGAAGAAGGAGACCACTGGTACAGACTATTCACACTTCTGTTCCCTCTGCACATGTGACGTTTTGTTTCTGCAAGCAGGCAAGATTGCACTTCCAGCCTGGATAGGATTGCTAAATGTTTTGACAGTTTGAGAAAAACCCAATAACGCAGCTTGCTCTCATATTGTAAGTGTAACGGTTTGCATGAAAACTCCCAGAGACGCTGCTGGGAACACTGTTTAATTGGCCTGTAAGATCTCATTGCACCATCGAAAGAGCACAATCAATAAGCCCTACCTACAGTTGCTTAAAAATGGAAGCCATTTAGAAACAATAACAGCTGACAAAACCAATCTAAACCATTACAGTGCTAAAGGCCTTGGTACTGCTTTACATCCTGCATCATAAACCTGCAGGCATTGGGTGGACTTGCTATTTTTTGGCTCAGCTCTGTCAAAGCCGGTGAAAATGGGAACCACATATAATGCAGAGGGCTCCAAACCTGAGCATTGTACATGAAATATAAGGATTTAAAATCATGTAACTCTATTTTCCAAACCTAACAACAGTTGCTGTCAGCTGCATGAAAAGTACAAATCTGAAATCTGCTGCCAAATCAAACTTAATGTGAAAGCCCAGATTTTATAAAAAGGGTAGATATTATTAAGAAGACAGCTAATCAATCAATTACCGACACTCAGCTTCTCACCAAATCTGGTGCCATTTGTAACACGTATTGAGGTCCTTGACTGGAATGAGATGCAGAAGAAAAGAATGATTGTGGGCACTCACAACCCGGCTATGTAGTGCCAAGGAAATGTCAATAGCAGTCAAACAGTAATTTTCCTGATTACAACATGTAATCTAGGCTCCCCTTTCCTTGGGGCTGATGCAGAGTTTTAGATCAACAGCTTCAGACAACTGAATTACAAGCTGTGGCTAGGTGAAAAAAACACGTATTGAATTCTAAATGTATACCTCGGTAACATTATCTTCAGTGGAACATAAGCACATCCTTAGTTTTATAAATGTGTCTAAGTGCCATCCTGATGGGAATATGTTGTTAATGAGCCTTATTACAGTAATTTGTATTGGAGTCATTTACAGGCCTAAGTCCCAGTGTGTTTGGCATAGCACAAGAATTGGAGTAGCACTTTCTCTGCTCTCTGAGTTACACAGTCAAAGTATGGGAGAGAGAAACAAGTGATTGGCATAGAGGGGAAGTGGAGAACAAGCAGCAGATATGTACACAGCAATGGGACATTAGAAAATAATGATGTAAACAGGGGTCACTGTATATGGAGAATTGCTTTCCTCCCTTTCATCTAACTTCAGATTTTACAATGTAAATTTTTGAATCTGAGTTGGTTGCCCAATACCATCTGCATCCTGTGCATTTATCTGGATCACCCATTTATGCTGAAGATAAATCATACTTTAACACACATCTTCATCTCCTGGTGCTGCAATGGTGCCCCAAATAACTAACTCAGATGCAGGCATTGTACAAAGTCACTGCCCATAAAAAGTAATAAAAGAGAAAGGATTACTTTTAATCCTAATAATAATAATATTAATGTCTCCCACAGTAAGTTTAGCTGAAGGGTGGACATTCACAGTGTGTGAAGTTCCTGTATTTATCCAACTGAATTGCAAGTCAGGCAGGAGCTCCTGGGAAACCCTGGAGCTTGTTCAGAGAAGGCTTGTCCCCATACAACCCATGACATTGGCCCAGGCAGCCTCGTGCTTGACGTTCAGAGAGAGCCCTCAGCCCAAGTCCTGTGCCATGTGCGCAACAGCCTTGCAGCAGTAACACGTGGGTGAAGCCTGGTCAGGCAGAAGGTCACTCCACACAGATTTTGCCCTTTCCTGCAGCGGGTTGCTGTGCAAAACTGGTGGGGAGCTGCCATCCACATCCCACTGTGTGGAAGCCTGTGGGCCTTGCAGCTGTACAGTGCTTCCTGCCTCACTGACACTCACCCCTGAGCTTATGTGACCTCACTACAGGCTAGGGTTGGCTTTGCTGCAGTCATCCTGTTATGCTAGGTGACTGATTTGAGCTGGACTATGTGGCACTACTGAACATGTGCTCAGCACCTGACTCTTCATGTCTGTAGTGCCACTGAAGTTAGTGCAGAAGTGTGCCTCTGTCACAACCAAATATGATATCTTATATTTAACCAGCCACATGGCATACCTCTCTCCTAAGCCTCTCTTCCCTCTCAAAGGGATAAACCGTCTTACTTCTTGACATACTCTTGGCTGGATGAGGGTCCCAGCTTGATTACCAGTATCTTTTGAAAACACCCAATATTAAGATCTCCAGAAGCAGAGGAGCTGTCTGAGGTTTAATTGACCCTAGAGCAAAGCTGCCAGGCAACAGCAGTCTTAGGGTGGATACAAGAAACGCAGAGCCAGGAGCACACCTTTTGCTTGTTCTCTGGGCTGTACTCCACCAAGCAGGTGTTCTGGACCACAGCCTGTTCTGCTAGCTACTGAAAAAAGGAAAATCATAAAGATGGCCCTTAGATTTGAAAACTTGCACGACAAAACAAAGCAAATGGACACGCAGACCAGATGCCACCACAGTGACAATCTGAGTGTCATCATGCTTGTTTCATAATTTCCTTTGTACTCTTGTCTACCAATGTCTATAAAGGTATTTATGAAGAAGGCATTAGCTTTGCTATGAAGAATTCCTCCACAAAGCACATTGCAAATTATATCACACACTTTTTTAAAAAATTACAATATTCAGTATACTATACTATAAATATTTCTAAAACTTCAATAATTTCTAAATAATTGCCAACTGCAACTGTGAAAATGAAATGCTACAATAAATAGCTATGTTCTGTTGTTCTCTAGATGCATTCTCTGTTTCAGACAACCATTTATAGTGCTGCAAAAGAGGTTTTATATTAATTAGCTGGCTCTTGTTTGTTGAAAGCAGCTGATTTACTAAATATCTTGCTTATTATCGTGGAGGCATAGAACAGAAGGCAACACTTCGTAATTGCATTGTAATAAACAACCTTGAATACTTGATTTTTAATAAGTCACTGGGATACCAGTTTTTCCTTGTGAAAAGATTCAGCTGATGGAATCTGATGTTTCCTTTAAGGTAACGGTATCCTCTCCTGCCATGTTCTGTCACGCAGTTCTGCCAACTCTTCAGGCCAAGAATCACAACTGTGGTAGCTCAATAGATTAGTTGAGATCCCAGTGGACAGCAGCACCCATTACTGACTCATTTTGCAACCTTGAGCTAATAACCTCATGTCATCTATTCTTGTAAAAAGTGTGTGAAATTGATTCTGTGGTGGTATAACCCCAGCATGCAGCTCAGACTCACACAGCCACTCACTCAGTCTCGCACCACTAGCATGGGGAGAAGAATCAGAAGGGTAAATGTGCAAAACCTCACAGGTATTGAGATATAGACAGTTTAATATATAAAGCAGAGAAAACAAGGAATTCATTCACCACTTACCATGGGCAGACAGGTGTTCAGCCATTTCCAGGAAAGCCACACTCCACCATGTGTAACAGTGACTTGGTGAGACAAACACCATCACTCAAAACATTGCCTACTCCCTTCCTCCCCCAGCCCTGTAGGTTGAGCATGACACCATATGGTGTG
>VWZT01000581.1:8584-19113 GCA_013397055.1 Pachycephala philippinensis
CCCTAATGCCCCCAAACCTGGCGCTGAGGGACAATACCCTGCCGTGTGTGAGGACAGCACCGCCAGCTCGGGAGGCTGCTCTGAAGGTCGCTCAAGTACGAGAGGCTTGTCCCATCGCTCACACCTAGGAGAGGAGATAAAAAGCGCATTAGCAGCCAGATAAGGAGTATCCGCATGTCACTGTCACCCCCTGCTCACACTCGAGCGGGACATCCCTTCCTCAGCCGGGCTCCCAGCCCATAACCCTGGTGCCTGGTGTGGGCACTGGGAAGACATCAGTTTTCAGGGCAGGATGTGTCTTCATCTCCGTTTCAGCAATTTAAAGCTGCTGGCACCCAGTAATGATGTTCTGGATGCAGCTGCGGAGGAGGAAACCGGCACTGGGACAAATGGTGGCCTCCCCACTGTCATTTTCCATTTTTCTGTTATTCCCAGGGTTGGCTGGGCTGCTGCGACAGTGGAAACACTCAGGAATTTCAAACCTTCTAATTTGCTTTTTGATTTAGTTCCCCTGAAGATCACATCAGCCCTGTGCAACCTGCTCACCCGTGCCCGTGCTCCGCTAATTCCAGGTGTCCCGGCAGGTGACACTGTCCCCGGGCGGGCACAGGGTGAGCACAGGGATGGGGATCTCTGGGATTGGCGGTGGCATGGCCACAACCGGGGGCGGGGAGGGCTGAGCTGACCCCACCGGTGCGGACAGGACCGGACCGAGCCCGACCCGACCCGACCCGGCACGGTCAGGTCCGAGCTGTGCCGTGGCCAAGCCCAGCCCAGCCGAACCCGAAACCGAACCCGAACCCGAGCCCAATCCCATCCCATTCCATCCCATCCCGATCCCATAGCGATCTGATCCGACCCCTGGGATGATGCTGAGTCCCCTGGGAGCGGGGGACACGCGTGCAGAGACCGAGGTGCTGCGGTCCCTCTGCAGCCCGCAAATTGTGCTCGTTCAGCTCTTTTGTGGAGCAGAATAACACAGGAACGGATTGCAAGTGCCATCTATAGCCCAATCTAGCTCCTCTGCTGAAATTCCCGTGGTAACATCGCTGCTCTGTCCACAGATCTCATCCCTGGAGGGGTGGCAGCTGTGCAAGCAGAGCAATCCTACTCTTCAACTCTCTGGATACAGGACTGAGCTCCCTCTCCCTGCTCATTGCAGGATACTGAATGGGAATTTTATGTTAAAAAGCCATGACTCTACCCAAGTATCAAATGTTTGTGGAGTTGCACTTACTAATGAAAACTTTGCTGTTAATACTCAACTCCTGTGACATTATATATATATATATTTTTTTTTTTCCCATAAAATTGAATTGTGTAGGCTGGAGTTTGTTTTCAGTTTTTAACAGAAAGCCAACTCAGTTCATGGTTTTCAATAAAAAATTAAGAGTCAGCCTTCATTCTGACACAGCCACATCCAATCTCAGATGTCTCCTGCTCTATTTCCCCTGTGGCTCCACAACTTAAATGTTAGAGATATAAATATGACAATTGCAGGTGCAAATATACCAGGTAAGAGTCCATCATGAAAGACTGAAAACTGACACTGATATCCTTGCACTGTGCAACAAAATTCGTGCACAATTTATATATTTTTCTGCTAATGTCTAATTCTTTTTAATCTTGTCACTCAGATCCCAGTCTCCATGGTCACTGACAGATCCAACACTGATACATCTGTGGTGGTATCTGGCCGTAACACTTGTTGCTAAAAAACATGGCAATGACTGAGCAGGAAAAACACCTTGTTCAGAAAATGGAACCAGCTGGATGTTGTGCAGAGAAAGAAATTAGTTGTTGGGTATAATTTGTGTTGTTTTGTATGGTTTGCATTCTGAGGACTGATGTGTTCTGCCTCTAATAATTTTCCCTAATAATAATGCCAAAGATACCAACTTGTTAATCTGATTTAAAACCACACATGGTCTTTTCTTCACATCACAGCTGAAATTCTGCTTGCAGAGTATTTAATGTGGATATATGGATACCTAAATTCTTTCTGTGAGTTGCTAGATGCAAAGCTGCATGAGTTAATAATTTGCTCTGTGCTCAGTGCAGATGGTTTTGAACAGCTACAGAACTTCTCTTTCACTGGACGAGTCATTTCTCCCATTGCTGAGTAACAAATCTGATATTTTGCCATGAATCCTGAAAAGGCTCAAGATGGCTCTGAGCAATCACCACCAGTTACTCATGAGCTACAAACTGAAAGGCAAATGGGTGAATATGGGTAGTCACAAAGAATATCTGACCTCTCACACCTTCTCTTTCTTCATCTGCACTGATTTTCACACTAAAATGTTTTTGGCTATGTTAAAAATGTATGTCTGGATTAATCAAACAAGCCCCACCCCAGTTCCTTTTGAAGCATTCCTTTCAGTTGCCTTATTTCCCAAGGGATATATTAATAAGATTCCTGCAAAATCCCAGATGCATTTGTTGAACGAGGGATGAATTTAACCATCTGCGTGTTTCCACCTGGAAGAATTCCCAGACTATTACAGGGAAAATTCTTCCCTACACTGGCCAGAAAAGGAGGATTCCTGTTCCTCCACAATTAATGCCTCATCTAAGAAATGAGCTTTGCTGTATTTGCTTTCTTGTATTCCTAAGTGAACATTATTGTTTTTTACATTTTTCTCCATTTCAGATTAGCCCTGGGAATCAACTGAGGAAATTAAGAGCTGCTGCACGTGCTTTTATGAACAGAAATGTCCAGTAAGTGGCACTGCAGGACCAGGAATTCCAAATCCTGGGTTAAAAACAGTGCAGTCAGAGTGAAGGCAAACGTGGGAGATGTCAAGACTTTTCTGCTCCATGAAAAAAAGTAGTTGTAGAGCAGTGGGGACTGATGTGATGATGTTCCCAAAGGCACGTGCAAGGATCTGGGGTGTATTCAGAGGCTGGCTCTGGAATGTGATGTCAGGAACTGGCCTTGGCACCAAGCTGGCTGTTATCAGGGGTTTGCCAGCAGAAAGCAGCAGCATTTCTGGGAAATATTCATCAGCACTCGATGGGAGGTGCCTGTGAAGGCTTTGTGCTGGGTTTTGCTATCAGGAGCAGAATGCTGGGAGAGGTGAACCACGTATATCCAGCATTTCCTGTGGTCTCCTGACGTAATGCACATTAATTTTATGTAGAAGATCCAAACTCCAGACTGGGACATCAGTACAGTCTGAGGGAGTTCAAGGATTGTTTTTGTCAATGAGCCAGCGATTTCTGCGAGTCTGTGTCAGTACATCAAAAACCACCACCCTGTTTTCTCAGTCTCAGGTGATAAGGAATAAACTATTATCCTGGAAAACTTGATCAAGCAGGCAAGTAACACAACATTTTTTGGCAATATAAATTGTAATGAAACTCTTACATAAGCTGATAGAGTGTTACTTACAAAATCACTTAAATGCTTTGGCTCCATCTGCAATATTTGAACTCGGTTGTGGGTTACTCATGCTCTACTGTGCCAAGCTAAATTAATGCATACTCAATTTTCCTCTTTCTCTAGATGCACAGTTATATCAGATGAGAATGGAAGGGAATGAAGATGAAAAGCCAATCTGCATTTAGAAGGGACATAAAGCTGTGTTTAAAGGGATAAGCCAGCCTTTCAAGGGGATTAGGAAGCCATTTCCTCTATGATGTGGCTATTTTATAAATGTCTCGTTTGGGATCATTGCTGCCATGAAAGATCTGTGCCAGCTGCTCTTGGCAGCAAGACCCTTGACCAGGCAGAGTGATCTGGGATGTCAAAATGCACCTGTAGGGGCAAGAGGAGGTGTAGGAACATCTCATAGGACACAGGCTCTCACAACTCCTTGGAAAAGATCTGACTTTTTTTTTTCATCAGCATCTAGGGACCAGATATTGATGAATCCTTTTACTTTCACCCCTGAGCCTTTACTGTGGCTTTATAAAATAAGTAAAAATATGAGACCAAGGTGTGCCAGCACAACAATGACAAAATTTGCCGTATATGACAAAACAGGACACCACAGGACAACTGGGAATAGCATTTGGCACATCACAACACTCAGCAGCACAACCAACATGGAACAACACTTGACACCATGCCACAGCCTGGTGGATACACCTGAAAGCTGACAGAAGTGCCTAGAGAGCAGTGAGAGATTCATGGCAGCAGGAAATTCCTGGATTTTTGTGGAAAATATCTAGAAAAACATGGGAAAGTCCTAAAAAACAACACGTAACTCGTGGAAAAATTATGGGAAATCCTTAGAAAGGAAAGTTGAATTCTTAAAAAGCTGTGGGAGAACCCCAGGAAAGCAAAATGTGAGTTCTGAGAAAATTGGCTACAAATTCCCAGAAAGGTGGAGGGAATTTCGTGTGAAGTGAGGAGGAATTGCCATAAAGCAGTGGAGGAATCCTAGAAACAAATACACAGTTCTTAGAAAGCTGTGGGAAATTTCTGAAGAGCGGAAGGGAACTTTGGTAAAGCAGAAAGGAATTCATATAAATAGTACACAATTACCAGAAAGCACAGGGAACTTTCTACTAACATGGAACTTATACTTGGAAGACATCCCTGGTTTTAGCCTCTCCTGAATGGAGAGGACTGGTTTGATGGACTGAGGAAGAGACTCTGGATGCCTGTGCTGGTGGAGCTGAGCCCTGACGAGCTTTGAGGGAAGGGAGCGGGGAGAACCAGCTGCCTTGGAAGGCCCCTGACCTTGGGACAGATGTTGACAAGTGGATAATGAAACTCAGGGAACATTTCCAGCCTGGGAAAGGACAGCCTGTTAGAGACTGTCTCAGCAACAGGGCAGGGAAAAGCCAAGGACGTCAAAGCAGGATGCAAAGAGGGAGAAGTTACTCATGTTAGGGGGAAGAAACAGTCCTGCCTGATGTGATGGGACAGGCATGGAGGCTGGGACAGGATAACAGATCCAGGTGAGCAAGGGTGAGAATGGATTTGGGATAACATCATAGTTTGGGGTAGTTGGATCACAGGGATTTTCAAAAGTTTGAATGAAGGTTAAGTCAGGAGGAGTGAAGCAGCCCAAGGTTTAGACCTTGGCACAGATTCTTGTTTGGAATTTTGTTCCAGTGTTTTATTGAACTTGGTGGGATATTTCTGACTGCTATCAAGCCCAGACTGTGTGATTTGACTTTGACAAGCAGCTTTGGAGAAGAGTTTAATCCCAGAACCTGAAGGTGGAACTGCAACATCTCACTGGCAGCAGGGCTGCAGATGGGAAAATGCTGCCTGAGCCAGCAGAGCTGCAGGACTGTCACATTTGGAGAGGTCAGGTCATTGCTGGACTGCTGCTTGACCCTGGCTGCTGTAGCTGGACCTGCTGTGCTCCGTGGGCACCGTGGGGCTGCTCCCCTTGCAGAGAGCCCTGGCTGGGCTCCTGTGGCTCCCTGTGGTGCAGCTCTGAAATGCTGCTGCCAGCCTTCACTATGAGCAAGAAGTGATGCTTCTATATTTTTGGTAAGTATTAGTTTAATTATGTTTAATTCAAGGCTTTGTAGCCTGCCAGTGGCAGGGCTGTGGAGTCTGACCATGCTGGATGTGTAATAATGTGGATTTAATAATCAGGTGTAGGGCAAACTATTGTCCACTTGCTGTAGGTACCAAGAACACTCTTCATCATCACATGTCCTGCACCAGAAACCCACAAAAATCTGCTATTAAAGAGTTCTTCTGTTAAAGAGTTCTCCATCCATCAGTCAGGGGCTGGGCTGGAAGATGGGTAAGGATCTATTTGATGCTGGCACGCAGCTCAGGAGTAAATCTGTAAGAGCAGCTTAGGAGGGAGAGTGCCACCTACCAAGCCATCTGCTGAGAAAATTGTATTATCTGCAGTCTCATCCACTGCTGCTAGAAATCACTGTCACACTCATCGCTGAAGAGTTTTGCTGCTAATATATCTATTTGTATTCTTTTTCTCCATCCCCTCAGAATTAATTATTCCTCAGATTAATTTCATTCTAATGGATCATTCGGTATTGCTGGCTTTATTTCATTTCTGAGATATTAATTAATATGTCAAAGCCATCTTTAACATGAAAAGTGCTGTCAGTTTCTCCGTGACTTTTCTTTTGATTCACATATTCGTGTTTTGTTTTTTTTTTCTGAGGGCCTAAAATGTCCATCCAGTGTGGAGTGAAAGAAAAAGTTAAAGCTGTACAGTAGTAAAAAAGATGCATATGCAAATAAAGCCTAAATTGGGAGGCAATGGCCCAGTCTGTATTTTTGTGCTGACTTACTACTTTATGAGCCATTTGCTATAGTAGGTCCTTAGCAATCAGCTGTGTAGGGTTTTTATTTACATAGATTAAAGTATAAAACTCAGAAGTACAACCAGTCAGTGAAATGATCAGAAATTTTGAGGTATTCTGTGTTTGTTGGTGTAGATTAGGTTTTAAAGAAGGAGTCTTGGTTTGCTGTGGATTTCCTGGCACTGTTCTGCTGTGCCGCAGGGATGAGGCAGTCGGAGGATGCATTTTCCTTTCCTTAGAGCTCTCCTCTCAGCTATAATTTATTCTCATCATCCTCTGCAGTTTGGCTCTCTACCCACTCTGGAGGGAAGTGTTGGCAGGGCAGTAATCCCTCTCCTGCCCCGTATCTCTGGCAGATGGAAATCCCAGAAAGAGAAGGGGGGAAATTTTAGGTTTCCCTGCTCGAGCGATTTCCAGGGTGATTTAAGATCCAGTAAATGGCCTTTGGACTGACAGAGCAGGTCGAGCTGCAAGAGGAAGGTCACTCCAAGTATTCCTTGTGGGAAACTGTTTTTTCTCTGGTCCTGTGGGAGTGAGTGGGTGGAACTGGAAAAACCCCATAAAAAGTCACTGCATGAGCTCTGCAGATTAAATAACACCGTTATTGGCAGCATCACACTGAGTTTAAATTACCCACAGCTCCTGGGGCTGGGGACTGTGCAGGTGACAGCTTCTGCTCGGATCCCTGGCAGCAGGTTTGGTACTTCTCTTTCTTTCCTGTCTTCCTCATCTCTCCAAAAAGAGCCATTTTGTTGTAAAATCTGGGGGGATTTCCAGCTGAAACCTGCTCTGGGGAGATGCAGAGAGGGATCACTGGTGAGGGAGGGAGAGGGAGCAGAGCCTGAATGGGCTCTGAGCAGGAGGGGGCTGGGAGGGGAACACGGAACAACCCAATGATGGTTTTGCAGCACTCCTAAAGCCTGGGTGTGACACGAGGCTGCCTCTTTAGGGGCTGCTGCCTGATCTCCTGCAGAGCAGAACTCCTTTCTGCAGGCTCCATCCCCTGCGGCCCAGGGGGGGAGTTGGGCTCTCCTGGCTCGGAGAGGGGCTCTGCTGATGCATCAGTGCCTGAGAGGGGAGATGCCAGGGGAGCAGCAGTGCCTGGTCCTGCCTTCTGAGCACCCTGCAGGCAGAGCATGAGCTCTGGATCCCGGGAAGCAGCAGCACTGCACAGCAAATCCTTGCCATTTATACCCTCCTGCACTGCCCTCTGAGTCCAGCCTCAATGAGCCCCCTCAAATGAGTCATTTAAATTCAGACTTTCAGCCATGGTGTTTCTCTCTGGGCTTTTCTGGTTTTCCATTTCCCTGCCAGTGTTCAAATTTCCTCACATATTTCACCAGGGACCTGATACCCAGGGATGCTCCGTGGCTGCCATTGGAAAGATAGTTCACAAGTCAACCTGCACAAGGGCACTGATGTGCTTTTTGAGATCAGCCCTGCTGAATCTGCCAGGCTCTGAGGGCCAGCTGCAGTGACTATAACCTACAGTCAAAAAAAGAGTACCCACATTCAAAGACTGAATATTTAGGCCTCTTGTTGTCAGCATTTGGGGACTAGAAATAATTTCTCTCACTGATCCTTTCTCCCTGCTGATGGATCTTTATCATTCAAGAGTGAGTTTGAAATCCTTGGAGATGTTAGCAATGGTTTTTTTCTGCTGCCACTCTTTGCTCTGTGCTTTTGTAGTCACTGCTGTGGTTTTCCTCATGGAATGCACAACATGATAATATCAATTTAAACAATGTTCTTCACTGATCTTTAAAAGACTTCAGAGCTCTTTGATTTCCAGGAACCCTTGACTTTTCCAAGAAGGTTACATTGAGGCTAAATTTATCTTGGCTTATTAGCATAACGAGTTATTTACAAATCTGACAGCTCTTTTAGACATTATTTCTGATAATATGCCTCAGCTGATTTCATGTTTAGTAAATCCCATGCTTACAGACACGAAAAGTCTTCCTGAGGGTGATGTGAGTACAATTTGTATCCATGTACTGTAATATATTTTGTAAATTCAGATGCCTCTCTCCAGATCTAGTGCGTGCACTATTTTGTAGGTTAAAACATTTTCATCTGTGAATGCAAGATCTGGGCTTTGTTCTACTCAGATTTGGTCTTCCAGTAGCCAGTTACTGTTGGATGAAGATCATTTAGATCAATGTACTACTCAGTGTTTACATTTGTAAATCTTCATATGGACCAAGCAGGGCCTTCTCCAACCAGAGTCTCCTGGGAGGAGCAGGTGGAAATAGGGACACAGAAGCTTCCCTTTGCTGGGCATTGCTTTGATTCCAGCAGCAGTCAGTAGTGACTGAAAAGCATTAAATGAAAGTAAGCAGCTGTTTTATGTGGGTAGCCAGGGAGAATTTAACAAGCTCTGTGCTTGTTTCTGAATCTCCAGGAAACAGCTGCACCATCATCCTGTTGCTGAGAGTTTCAGGCAAGTCCAGAGCTGGACCAGAGCTGATCCTGCTCACGCTGTCTGGGGACAGCTTGGCCAGAGAGCAGCAAAAGGAAAAATGACCCAACACTCGTGTAACTGTGTCCCAGAGTCGTGGCAATCTGCTGCCTAACCCCACTGTTAAATATACCTGAATAATAATAAGGGTTTAGTGGATTTCACTGTTGTTCCTCACCTGGGTATGAGTGTTAAGTTGTGAAAGTTTTAAAAGCTCATAAATTAGGTGAAGTGACAAATGGGTACAGCAGGGTGCCCTGGATGAACTGCTGGTGTTTGAAACTGCTGAAAGGGCTTTGCAGTCAGGGCTGAGCCAGACCTCACATTCATCCCTGGACTGGTCACACAAACTTGGAGAAGAGACAGGAGAGAGGCTCTGGCCTCTGAAACTGATACTTGAATTGCCAAAAAAAATAAGGGCTGTGAGAGTCTTACAGGCTGCTGTGAGTAGGAATCCAAAAGGCTTCTTTTCATGTCAGATACGAATGAAACCCTCACTCATATGAGCAGCATTAGGTTCTTCCAAATCTGAATCCAGCCTCCCCCAGGAAAGGCCACTCCCTGGTAAAAATGAACTGAAAAGAAGAGTTCACTGGATGAGCTGATAAGCAGATTCTTGAGATCAGACTCCTCTCTCCTCTGCAATGTGCACCTCAGCATTTCTTTCCAATATGCCTCAAAATTTCTGCTTTTTGTGTGATTGCAAGTTGTGATTTCTCCTGGAATAATCCAGGACGGCTGTGGTCGAAAATAATTTTAGGAGAGCCTTTGGAAGTTGTTGCAAATAAAATCAAGTGTGCTCGGTCGCTTCTTATGCAGGCAATGTTCCCCTCAGCCCAGGGTTTCTGTGGAAAAACACAAATGTGCTAGCTTTGCAGAAAATACTTATCATGCACCAAACCTCACCTGTGTGGAGCTTTAAGAACAGGAGACAAAAGAAAAAGGATCTTGGAAATAGAAAAAGAAAACTCACAGTGAGTTTCATTAGAGATCTCGATTACCAAACAGCACAGGATTCATTTTCTTGTCTATTTTCACCCTCCTCTGGGGATGAATGATGATTAAAGGACAGGATAATAAGCAGGGGGAGGGCGGGATGAGAACTTGGTGAGAAGCAGTTAAAATTGATAAAAAAAGAAAGAGAAGGGGAAAGGAAAACAAGTGTTTCAGTTAACTAGTCAAGGTTAGCTTAGCACTGCATCTGCTTTAAGTGACATTATGAGAAATTATAGATGGCTCAAAATAAACTTCACAAGTGCTGGACCCCACAGAATTTATGTTGACAACTTAGTGACAGTATTTGTTCTCCTTGGACGTTTTTAAACCTCCCTGTGATGTCTTTTATATTTACTTTCTGATTTTTTTGGGGGGTAAGATTCCTTTGAAAGGTTGCAAATCAACATGTTCATCTTTCCCTGCCTGTTGCAGCTAAGGTAAGCAAGAAAAGACCCTTTTGTAGGAAGAAGGATTTGCGGAACAACCGCTCCGGTTTTGGTGCTCGCTGCCGAACGGGGAGGGCGTTTGCCGAGCACTTTTGGAGGGAGCTGCGGGTCCGCTCGGACGGGCTTTCGCTGCCCTCGGGGGTGCCCGCTCGGGGCTCCGGCGGCTCCGCGGTGTTTGTCCCTCTCCGTGCGCTCGCCTGAGCCCGCACGGTTCCGTCGGGATGCGAGAACCCGTCCGCGGCTTTTCCCCGCTCCCTGCCCGCAGGATGCCGATGCCGGCCGCGGTGCCAGCCGGGCTGGGAGCGGTGTGGGACGCGTGCCTCCCGTCCGTGCCCACCCCCGGCGGGGCCGCGGCCGCCCAGGAGAGGGAGCCCGGTGGC
>VWZT01000581.1:19123-46203 GCA_013397055.1 Pachycephala philippinensis
CGTCGCGGAGGCGCGGGGCCGGTACTCACTGTCCGCATCAGCGCACCGAGCGCGGCTCGCAGCGTCCCGCAGCTCGGGCAAAGTAATCCCGGCTGCGCTAAACTCCACGAGAGCCGCTCCCGGAGCCCCGCTCTGCCTCTCGCCCCGGCTTTCCGGGACGTTATTCCCCAGGAAGGCAGGAAAAGCTGCCCAGAAGAAGCGGCGCCCGAGCGAAGATGTTAGAGGAGGAGAAGGGGGGTGGCTTTTTGCCCGCCGCGTGCCTCCGTGCCTGTCATTCCCTTGTCTTAATCCTCTAGGAAGGAGTCGCCAGGCAGACAGAGCGTTCCTGGAGGGGCGATGCTGCCGAGCCCTGCCCCGGGCAGAAGGAAGCCGGGAGATGCGCGGCCCGGGGCGGGCTGCGGGAGAGTGTGAGGAGCTGCGTCCGCCTGCGCCTTTCCGAGAGGGAAAAAGCATGGTAAGAGCTGGACCCGATCCCTGGAGCGCAGCCCCGCTGAGCAGGAGGTGGGATTATTCCGGAGTAGTTATGGAGAGCTATAACCTGGCAGCGGAGTGTTAAAGCCACTTGTCCCTGCTGGAAGAGGAACCCACTGCGGGCATCGCCGGCGTCGTGGCCGAGGGAAGGTCACTCGGGTTCTTCTTCTCCTCCTCTCGCCTCTTTCTTCATCCGGCAAACAACAGCAGAAAAAACTGGCAATCACTGGCTCTTGCCAGTGTTGGGAATACCGTGCCTTTTGCCTGGGATGGTTTGCCCTGATGTGCCGCTTCAACGGGATGTACAAAGTGCGACTGGGACTGATCCGGCCAACAAAGTTTGCAGAGTGATCAGCAGGGGCCGTGGGATGGAGGGAGCTGGGCACACACCAGCAGGGTCCGTCACGCACGGTCCGACAGCACAGACCTGCTGCTCCCTTGAAAACTAACTCCTGATGGTCCAATCCTTCCTTCTCCCCTGCCAATTTACACTTTCAGGGAAAAAACCCCACATATACGATGCAATGCAGTGTTCCTGTGTTGGTTTTGTATATAAGATTTGCTATGCAATTCCAAAACTAAAGCAGGAGGAGAGACGGCCCTGCATCCCAGAGCAAACAGGGAATCAGAGGTGAAAGGTAGGAGCCAGCATTTCTTGTTTAAGTCAAACTAAATAACCTGAGCTACTTCTTACTGAAAAGCTTTAAAACACACCTATTGTATGTTTATTTATTTTGTCTTGGAAATGTAAAACAGTTTGAAACAAAGTGAAGATTTGCTTTCCGATACTGCGAAGAAAGAGAGAACTGGTGCATTTTGTAACAGGAATGTACCGAGGAGGAAGGATGGAGTGTTTCATCAGTGAGACATTTAGGGAAGTAGAGAAAAGGCACCTTGTCTAATACGCTTCAGTAAATATGAAGGGCTGGTAGAGTGGACGCTGGAAACACTAGATCAATAGTCTATTTAAGTGGGAATAGATGCAAGCATGGAAAAGTGATTGCTTTGCTGTGTGTGGGGTGTGTTTGCAGAGGACAGCAGCAGAACATTTACAGGTGAGCTGTCTGAGTTAGGCTACTCCGTGCCGGGGTGGTGCAGTGTGTTTCTGAAGGGATTGATAAAAACCCCTGTTTGTAGGGTGGACTGTGTTTGTGCATTTTCAGTTCCTGCTCGTAGAGCTTTCGGGATGTTGTTCAGGATGATTCAAAGAGGGTGAGGTGTGTCCGGGGGTGAAGGGACTGTAGGAAAGGACCTTTGGTCTGTTCAGTGATGAGTAATTAATGGACGGCTGATGTCTCTGATCTCTGCAAGGAGAGGAGTTGATGTCGTCATGAAAATCATGATATGATTTTCCCTCAGGAGAAACTATGACTTGGAACGACACCACTATGGACGGGGAAGGGTTGCTGGTGGAAAGGGACTCCTCTTCCTTTCGGATCCTCACGGGCTGCTTCCTCTCGCTCCTGATCCTCTCCACGCTGCTGGGAAACACTCTGGTCTGCGCAGCTGTCATTAGGTTTCGCCACCTCAGGTCCAAGGTGACCAACTTTTTTGTCATCTCCTTGGCCGTGTCAGATCTCTTAGTGGCAGTTTTGGTCATGCCTTGGAAAGCTGTGGCCGAGATCGCCGGTTTCTGGCCTTTTGGTTCATTTTGCAACATCTGGGTGGCCTTTGATATTATGTGCTCAACAGCCTCCATCTTAAACCTCTGTGTCATTAGCGTGGACAGATACTGGGCCATCTCCAGCCCGTTTAGGTACGAGAGGAAAATGACCCCCAAGGCAGCCTTCATCATGATCAGCGTGGCCTGGACTTTGTCCGTGTTGATCTCCTTCATCCCAGTGCAGCTGAACTGGCACAAGGCTACCACCACGAGCTTTTTGGACTTCAATGCCAGCTTACAAGGTGTAAGCATGGACAACTGTGATTCTAGCCTAAACAGGATGTATGCCATCTCCTCTTCTCTAATTAGCTTCTACATCCCCGTGGCCATCATGATAGTAACCTACACCAGGATATACCGGATTGCTCAGAAGCAAATCCGGCGCATCTCGGCTCTGGAGAGAGCAGCAGTGCACGCCAAGAACTGCCAGGGTGGCAACAGGAGCAGCATGGACTGCCAGCAGCCAGAGAGCAACTTCAAAATGTCCTTCAAGAGGGAAACAAAGGTGTTAAAGACTCTCTCGGTGATCATGGGGGTGTTTGTGTGCTGCTGGTTGCCATTTTTTGTGTTGAACTGCATGATTCCCTTCTGCGAGCCCACCCAGCCGTCCAAGGGAGCGGAGGCTTTCTGCATTAATTCCACCACCTTTGACGTTTTTGTATGGTTTGGATGGGCAAATTCTTCCCTCAACCCCATCATTTATGCCTTCAACGCCGATTTCCGCAAGGCATTCTCCACCCTGCTGGGCTGCTACAGGCTCTGCCCCATGTCTGGCAATGCCATAGAGACTGTCAGCATCAACAACAACGGGGCAGTGGTTTTTTCCAGCCAACACGAGCCCAAAGGGTCCAGCCCCAAAGAGTCTAATCTGGTTTATCTGATTCCACACGCAATTATCTGCCCGGAAGAAGAACCCCTTAAAAAGGAAGAAGAGGGTGAACTGTCAAAGACCTTGGAGAAAATGTCTCCAGCACTGTCGGGTATCTTGGATTATGAAGCTGATGTTTCTTTGGAAAAGATCAATCCCATTACACAGAATGGGCAGCATAAAACCTGAACAGTAAGGTTTACTCAGCAAGACCTAATGGTGTATATTGTAATAATCTTTTTGGGGAAAAAAAAAAGATGTACAAGATTTTTTGGTAAGAACCTAAGCTCTAAGGGAGAAAAATGCACATTTACACCAAGCCCAGAATTAATTTTCCTGGCATTCAGAGCAAATTCAACATTTCAAACAATAAACAGAAAAAGATACTGGAAATTGGTTATAAAAAAGGGTGTTAAACTGTACTGTTCATACAGAGGAAAATCTACAAATTTAGATACAGTGCAGTTACAAAGAAAATGTTGCTTCTTCTCTGTGCAGAGAAACCAATTTCTAGCTAAAAGTGAGGCAAAAGATAAATGTTGAGTATTTAAAGATTAATGTTTACTAGAAGTTAAAAGATTGCTGTGTCTTGTGATAGTGGGTGTTAACAGGTCCTAATTAAAGACTGAGGGATTGTAAAGGTAGGTAGATGCCTTCTTAAAATTATTTCTGACAAATAATTGAGCCTTATAACGAGAATGGTTATTTTTAAAGATTTGGGAGGTAATATGTTGATACTGGTTTTATTTATTTATTGTTTTAAATTGATATTTTTCATATGTTATAACAGATCTAGCTTTATTTATGTTATTTAAGATGTCTAAATAATGGGATATTTTTGGAGTGTCATAACTGCATTTTGACCAGTCAACCAGTCAGCACTTTATTACAAGCTCTGATAGTCTGGAGAGCTGGTGAGGGGAATGGAGGAATGTTCAGAAGCTCAGCAAGAAATGAAGGAATCAACAAAACCGATGCTGTGTGGAGTTCGTTTGCTTGTGGGCTTTTTTTATTTTTAAGCGGGATTTCTTTCAAAAGATAGGACCAGAGTTGACTGAGTTGCGAGTTCTCTTCCCTTATAGAAATAAAAGAAAATTGCTGCTATTTATTTTTAAAAAGTTTCATGTTACAGAGACTTTGCTAGAATGTCAAGTTTGTGGATCTGTAAATACCTTAAATATGACTACGACCTTAAGAAGAATCCAGTTTGGGAAGGAAAGCTTCTTAGATAACAATTCTTAGTATATAGTGTTTTGTATTTATGTAAGATAAACAGCTTTCTCAGACTTTTCTTATTTCGAGTCTTGGATATCTTTTCTGAACAAACACACTGGGTTACAATGGTAGGAAGGATGCCAAAACCTCGTTATCACCGGTGTTCCTGCAGGAGCCCCCGGGCCCTGCTGTCTGTCTGCTCCTCTATCACAGTCAGAATTCCAGCCTGAGGTACCTGGTGCTTTACTCCGGCAGCTGGGAGGACATTACAGCTTAGTAATTGCCATGTCAATACTCCAATCAATAAGGAATAGTGCCTCATTACCGTTTTGGATTAAAACATTTCTAAATACGGCTGGAACTGCAGCCTCCATCTCAAAATCCTCCTGTGAACTCCAAAAAAGTTGCCAATGTTTAATTAGAAAATCCTGCTACTTTTCCACTGTCCTTCCCTTCTGCTTTCCCTCTGTAATGCCAAAAGCAATCAGTGAGCATTAGCAACAGGAACATTGGGTGTTAATATTCAGCAGCATTCAAAGAAATCCATTTCTTTTCTGAATGGGAGAAAATGCCCTTTGGAGCAACTTTTTCATAACATATATCAAAGAAAAATGTGTTGTCAGGAAAAGAGAACTGAGAGGAAAAAAAATTTAAAGTCTAACAAACTATATACATCCTGCATCAGGTCTGTGTATTTATGTATTGTGAATGTTTTCATAATTTTATTGCCTGTATGCTGCTTTCATACATATAATAAAATTATTTTGTGAACAGAAGGTCAAATAAAGCAATCTACATTGCATTTATTAAATACATGCTGGTTTTTGGCAGTTGTATTGATCGTGTTAAAGGGAAGGACGGTTCCTTTATTTTCCCATTTGCCCTTATTTGGGATCACACCCATGAGGCAGATGGGAATTTCTGTTAGAAGCAGAGCAAAACCTCCTTACTAGAGACCACGGAGCCCTTGCTCTAAACTAGGATTTGAAAGCAGTAAAAGCAGTCTGTAAGCAGCCACTCTCTGCTTTAAATGTGTAAGGCTCAACCTACTGGTGACTTTTATTTCAAAGACTGTTTTTTGCCTTGGTGTAACAGCACAGTGAATTTGGTTTATAATACAGGTTTATATGTTTTTATTGCTGCTTTTCCTTTTCTTTTTTCTTTTTTTCCTCCCAAGCTGTGGAGTACTTCTCAAAGCCTGATACAGCCCCACTGCTGGTGTCTGTTTTTTGGGAGAAAATGAATCATTTCAGCAGTGAGGTGATGCTGAGGATCCCTCTGTTCCTGGCAGCCCTTTGCTTTTGCCTCTGTCAACAGATTCATTTGGAAATGAAGAAACAAATCTACGTGGTCACTTCTGCCTCGAGCAACACCAGCATGACCAGTGCAGCATCTGGGACTGGAGCTGGTGCAGGAGCTGTGGGAATGTCCAGCTCCCCCTCCCTGGCTGCTCCCGGGGGTCAGGGAAGCAGCAGCTCTGAGGCAAACAGGGCATCGTGGCTGCCTCCAACCTGTTTTGGTGCCTTTTGGAAAATTTCCTAATGCCTGATTTTTTTGGGGTACCTTTGAGGAATTACTTCATTTCTTTAAAAGTACACAGGCCAAAGAGGAAGTTCCGTGGTTTCTTACTTATTCTCAAAACTCCCAGCAGTCTGACATAAAAGCAAAATACAAAATATGATTTAAGGAGATTGTGTAAAGCAAGCTGCTGTTTTTGCACAGGTTCATAGGGGATGATTTGAATTCTGTAATAAATGTTTGCTCTGCTTGACCAGGAGCTGTCACAGAACCTCCCTCCTTGCAGAAGGATCTGAGTTTCAGGGGGCTCTGTGAAGTTTGGTGAAATGCTGCTGCTGTTGCTGCTGGGAGTGTCCCCTGGGTGGGAGAGGCTGGGGAGACACTCGGATGAGTTTATTTTATTGTTTTATCTCTCATTTGATTTAACTAATTTTTGCTTCTGACTCCTTTCCCTTCCATACTTTTTAGAATAACATGAAGTGGCCTTGATCCTCATTTACCAAAATTCCCCATTTACTCTTTGTTTGCCAGCCTTCCCAGCAAGTTCCTCTGCCTGTCCTCTCTGCCTTTCCTCCCATTACTGCCTGACCCTTTCTTTCACCTTGTTTGGCTTTATTTGCCCCGATAACCCTTTGCTTGGAAGAAAGTCCAAATTAAAATCCTTCCCCCCTTCCCACAGCTCCCAGAAATGCCTCTCTTACCTGTAGCAGAGCCTGGACACCAGTCTCAGGGGTGACTAGAAGGGACAGCAGCAGGCACCTGCTCACTGCTACTCTATTTATGTGCTGAATTAATTGCTCAGGAGCTGCATTCACTACCTGCTCCCTGGCTGCTCCAAACCAGTGTTCTGCTGGAACTACTGGTCACACCAATGTCAGGGTGCACCCCGGGGGCTGGAGGAGTGCCAGGCCCTCGCTGGGCTCTGTGGAGCTGGTAGCAGGGAGCTGACTGATGAGGTTTGGCTGGAGGAGCCTGGGAGGAGCGCTGGCTGTTCCACCCTGGCAGGCGGCTGCTGCTCTGGAGGATGAGCAGCAGAAACATCATCTCTGAGACAGCTTTGGCCTCTTTGGTGGGACACCTCCCCAGGAAGGTCTTTTCTCACCATGAGTGGCTGGGCAGAGGCAGAGCCACAGAGGCGCAGTGAAGTGCCAGGACACTGGGATGTCACCGCTTCCACCAGGACGGTCCCCACGTCTGCCCCGGGGGCATCAGGCACTTTTCTCCCTGCCTTGTTCATGCTTTTCTCCCTGCCTTGTTCGGGCTTTTCTCCCTGCCCTGCTCACACTTTTCTCCCTGCCTTGCTCCCCTCCAGCAGCGTTTTCCTCTGCAGAGTGAGCCTCGCTGTGTCCCTTTCCCATGACAGGACATGAATGAAAGGTTACCCAGATAACGCAAAGAATCTTTTTATCTGGCATTGCTTCCTCGTGACTGAAGGTATTTTTCTGTTTGTGGATGGAAGAGGTTAATAATTCACCTGATGGCCTTGATGAAGGAGCTGTTTGCAACGAATGAGCCGCAATCACCAGATTAAATCTGAATACATTTCTCCCCTTCCCTCGTCAAGCATTTTATGCTGATTTGAGTTTCTAACTTAACAAAGCACACGAAAGATAGATCATGAAAGAGGAAATGCCTTTGCTGAGATACAGGTTTAATGACACAGTTACTGGGAGCCAATCCTGTTTTTTTTTCAAATCAATAGCTTTCAGAAGCAACCCAATCTGATTGAAATCTCAAAAACCTGCTATGACTGGTATCTTGAAAGGCAGATTATTCCAGTAATTATTTTGGTTTCTAGTGTCATGATAGAAGAGTGTATCCCTAGCGGTGATCACGCGGCCTACGTGGCCACACAACGACTGTGACTTAGGCAAGGAACACTGTGGTATTTATTTCATAGCTTTTAAAAGGTGGAAACACAAATCCAAGGTGTTCTTGCACTGGTCTGTTGCAGCAGAGGCGGTCTGTGAACCAAGTGTTGGGCTCCAATCTTGGATCAGGTGATGATCCCATCTTTGAGAGAGTCTGATGCTCCTGCCACACCCCAGATCTCAGAGTTGGGGTTGCACTGTGACTCGAGCCTTCCCCGAGGGATCTGCCGAGCCCTGTGCTGGCCCTGCCCAGCCACCACTGCCAGCATCTTGCTACAGATGTATGGATACTGAAAAAGCATCAGCAAAGAGATTTTCCAGCTCTCTGCAGTATTCTGTGAAAGCCCTGTCTTTCCCATGCAATCTATTAAAAACAGTGCTACAGTTTTGTAATCTATTTTGCACCTGCAGGTTGTTTCGTAGTATTGTTATGGTTCTGACTGGAGAGATATTTAGAAATAGATCTCTTAGAACATGGCCAATCACCCCAAGGGGTGGATGGCCAAAGGACCAATTACCTTATGCCATTCAACACACATTTTTGCGAACCAGCATATAAAATCTATTCATATGCTATTAAATCTCTCAATTTTGCTCCTAAACTCAGACTTTTGTGTTGTGGTTCATTTCCGTCCTTGGTACGACAGCAACACAGATGTAATTTTGGGACTGAAGGTGTAAATCAAGTATATAATGGTTGTATAGCAGTTGTTTTCACGTTGGTTGTCATTACAGTCATGGTCAGAATGAAAAAGCAAATTCTACCATGCTTTTTAAATTTGATTTCTAGGAAAAAGCTCTGGGCAATGATGCAAGAGAAAGCTGCTGGCCCTGCTGTGCTGGTGGCCATTGCTTTTCTATTCCAATTGCGTTTCCCTTTTGGTCGTGCCAGGCTGTTCCTCGCATTTTCAAGAGGGATGTTCCTGTTGGTTTTTTGGTGAAGGAGTTTCCTCAGTGCCTGGGTGAAGGATGGCAGGAGGTGCAAACCCTGGTACCTGCCACCCAGAGCTGCAGCCACACTTGGACCCACCAAAATCCCGTGATTTGTGCCAGTGGCTTGGCTTTAGCTCCTGTCCCTCTAGGTGGGGTTGGCTTCACCCAGGATGGAAATGGGATCAAAGGGATACCCTGGGTCTGGTTCATTACCACCCTGTGGAGCTGCTGGAATGGATGATTTGGGGTCAAAGAGGCACAAAAGAGAAAGGGGCTCCAGGGCTGGCTGCAGGGGACGGGGCTGGGGTGGTGGCACCGGGCAAACCCCGTGCCCAGGCGCCCTGCCACAATCCTGGGCATCCAGAGAGGGGTGAGGGCAGAGCCCAGAGCCAAGGACCAAAGCAGCTCCCAGTCCCTGCATCACCACAGGAACAGCTCAGCAGGGAATGTAGCTTTCTCTCAGGGCTGTGTGTGGCACAGCCTCCAAACCAGTTACATTTTTCCTGTTTGAACAATTCCTACCCAACAGGAATAAACTGTTTGTGGGTTATTTAAAATAATGACAGAAAACTCAAATCAAACCAAACAATCAGAAAAAATGTTGTTAGTATCCATAATTTTTTACATTTTCAAAATTATTTTCTTTGTTTTTGATGTACTTTACAGTTTGCAGTGTGAGATTTTTAAAACTCAGATCTCTGGTTTGAATATACTGACAAGGAAGTTAAACATTAAAAATAAAATGAAACGAGTTAATATGACTTGCATTAAACAATTGGATTGGTAAAAACCTTTTTCTGCTCCCATCCCTTGATTTTCAGGTAATAAAATTCTATTAATTTCACATTTTCCTAAGACAAGAGAATTTTTTTGAGATCTTGAAAGAAGAGAATGAGGGAAATATTTGCTTCCCATTGATGCAAGCAGAGGAATCAAATATTTCACTGACCTTTGCCACCATTGCAAAATTTCTCTTCATTTCAGAGGGAATTGTGGATTCAGACACCCAGGCATTTCCCTCTGTTTTCATTTTATTTCTCTGTTAATAAAGGAGTTCTCAATGGTGCCAAGTTCTTAATGATTTGGATGCCACTCTGTGTCAGTACCAATAATCTATTTTCATGTGTTCATACACAACATCCATCATCCTCAATTAAAGGATTCATGGAGCGTGTGGAAGGGACAAATGGTGAAGTTAAATGAGAATTTCTTTGTTGCAGAAGCAGGAGATGAACCAGGCCTGCATCACCTGCATTAAAAGGCCAAACCTGTCAGGACTGACAGATTTTCCATGCCAGCACTTTGTGCCAGAGAGATCAAACGTTAAAAAAAAAATTATGATAACACACTTTGAAATTGCATCGTAAAAGTATTTTAAATAATAATAAAATGAGATTTAATGATGCTCTTATGTAATTTTTCACTTTCTTATTTACTAAGCTTTTGTGGCTATTTCTGTAATGATTTCAGAGTCGTAAATGGGACCACCCAGTTTCCTTCTCTTTGCACTTCTGTGCTCGTATCAGACTTTGAGATGGACTTGTGTTCTCAGCTGAACAGACTCTGCTCCTGACACCTCCTGGAACCCTGGATCCCACCAGGTCTGTTGGGATGTGGGACAACAGTGAAAGGAACCCCTTGGAAACAGCTGGTTTTGAACAGTGGGAAATTATTTTTGAGCAAGAAAATGGCATTTTTTGTTGGTATCTTTTTTGTAAGTCCAAAACCTAATCCATTGTCAAATTTTTCCAGATTTATTTGCAAACAGTTTGAGCTAATTTTCTCAAAAGCAAGATTTATGGCATAAAGAACATCAGTATTTTTGAAATGACAAAGGTTATAATAGTTAAAATTTCCGAAAAAAATTAAACATCATTACAATCCTTATAGAGTAGAACATTTTCACTGCATTTTGTTGACATATGGCATTCTTCAAAAAAGGGAACAACTTCTGATTGGAACAGTTTAATGCAGAAACTTCCAGTTGTATTTCTTACTTGATTGAGAGGATAAAATACAGTGATAGGAAGCTCTGGGATAAAGTGTGGCTCGAGTAAAAGCCTTCCTAGCAAACAGTGTAGGCAGTCACTTTTAGACATTTAGTAATTTCATTTGTGCTGTTTAGCTCCCCTCGTTGTAAAATACTGATTATATTTTAAAAAAATTGATTAAATGAGTATGTGAAGGTAACTTTCTTTATAATAAGTGTAATTAATTGGCCTTTTGCTGGGAGTCTCAGCGGACTTTTACCCCTCCTAGTGGCATTTTTGTACCCAGGCTACAGCACAGGAATTCCTGCCCTTTGTGACTGTCTTGCTGCTTTTCAGCACGAGCAAATTCCTTCTTCCCCTTTCCTTGTCTTTAATGCAAGTTCACTCCCTCAGCCCCTTTATCCTTTACTTACCAGGATAAAGTAAATTGTAGGAATGCGATTTTAATGTGATTTTAGCAGCATGTTTGTAGCCATGGTCTGAGCTGCCCTCTGACCCTTGGGACATCCCTGGCACTCACACCCAAGCATGGATGCAGCATCCCCGGGATCCTGGTTGTTGGGATCTCCCCACTCACATCCCGAGATGAAAGCTGCACATTTTGGGTCAGATGGGGAAAGTCCCCTCAGTGAATTGACTGAGGCATTCTCAAAAAAAGGCCAAAAAGCCAACGAGCTTGGTTAGTGACTAAACGTACCCCTTGGAATGCTGCTCTTCAGTGCTTCCTGCTCTTCCCAGCTCAAAAACCACTTGCAGAATTGATTTTATTTTGCAGCATTTACCCAGCTCTGATGTGCAAACACCCTCAATTTTGATGTGTGGTTGAAGTAAAGACCCGGCTGCTCGATAAAAGCGAGGAGAATATAGAGTTCTCAATCCTGCCACCCAGGAAAGTTACCCATCAGCGAAGGGCTGGATTCCCACCCTGCTGACAGGGATGGAAGCCAGGGAAAACTCCCTGCGATTGTGCTGAGTGTGAGCGAGGAGCCCCAGCAGGATCTCACCCGTGGCAGTGCCCATCCATTCCCACTCCAGGAACAACACCATCAAGGAAAGAAACACTTTGCACACCACGGGCTGCAATCAATGGAAAGTTCAATATTTCACTTCTCAAAATGGCTGGTGATTCCTCTCCACATCCATTTGCTGCCTGTGCTCGAAGTTAAAGTGCAGGAAAGAGTCACCAGTAAAAGCCTTTGGGGTTTATAGTTCAGCTCGAGGGTGTCTGAGGAGAAAATACACTTTTCCCTAAAATGAAAGAGCTTCACTGCTGTTTTAGTTTATTATTCAATTTTTTATTCTATTCCATTTTATAATGTGATTCTATTTTACTGCTTTCCCTTGCTCACAACTGACATAAAATCATTCCTGAATGCTGATTTCCTCTGTGCCTTATGTAATATTTTTAAACTACAAACACCTGTAGATAATGAAGGCCAGCTCAGTTGTTAGGGTGAGCAAAAACAATGCTCCAGAAACAATGCCCAGGGAAACCTGGAGTCACTGAGCTGAAGAGAAAGGTAATATTAGGAAGGAGGACCTTCCTCTCTGAGAAGCTGTTTCTGCCCTCTGAAGTGAGGATTTCCCTTGCTCGGCCTGGATATCTTGTTTTATTACAAAGGACTCCCTTAATTTGCATTGTCTTGTAACACTGCTTCTTTTTTTAGCAGCGAGTCCATGTTTAGTTGTATCCATAACTCAAGGGCACTAAACAGACTGTAATTGTTTCAACAGCTGAATTAATCAAAATGCTCCTTGTATTTTAGCTCCTTAAGGACAACAAAAGGATGGCATATAATGCTGCAGAGTAGTTTCTCAGTGTTTTAAATTCCTTCTCAGGCACTTGTGGGTCACAGCCTGCACTGGTGTGTGGGCACAGCTCAGGTTGTTGCTGGGTACAGACAGTCCATGGAAAAGCAATATAGGAAAACATACAAATTAATAGGCCTCATGGTCACCAGAGGCAGAGCAGGGGATATTCACAGTGCTTACACTTCAATACTGTGATTTCTGTGATTGTTATTCGAGCCAGCACCCCGTGAGGAACTCAGCCTGTCAGGGAGGCCGCGGCTCCCGCTCGTTCCCGCAGGCTCAGGGTGTGATGCCATTTCAGACTTTAATTCCAGCTTGTTCCAATCTATCACATCTGTCTCAGTGGGAAGCTGAGATGGGAGGAACATCCACGAGGAGGTTTTAAGTGTTGCTTTCAGAGAGTCATTATCATTTGTCAGTCTCGGAGGAGCTGCTGTTATCACACAGGGCCTGGATTTGTGGGGTTGGGAGACGCCGAGTTTGGTTTGGTCTGAGGGTCATTGTAATACTCCCCAACTTATCTTCATTACAGCTGTCAGGTTGTGCCCCTTGCTTTTTACAAGAGGGAACAGTTTTAAAGTAAAAGAGGGGAGTTTTAGATTAAGTGTTAGGAAGAAATTCTTCCCTGTGAGGGTGATGAGGCCCTGGCACAGGGTGCCCAGAGAAGCTGTGGCTGCCCCTGGATCCCTGGCAGTGTCCAAGGCCGGGTTGGATGGGGTTTGGAGCACCCTGGGATAGTGGAAAGTGTCCCTGCCCATGGCAGGGGGTGGAATGAGATGAACTTTCAGGTCCCTTCGAACCCAAACCCGTCTGTGATATGTTGGCACCCCAAACTGCTTCTGCTTCCTCTGTTCCTTTCTGAAATCAGCCTCTCCCATTAAAAACAGAAAAAAAGAGAATTGCCTGCAGCAATCCTTCAACAGACAGATTCTTGGGACAGGGTCAGCTGGTCCTGAATGCTCCTTTTGAGTAGATGGAGACATCCCCACCCACACAGCTGTGTGAGGACTGAAGTGTGGGTGCTACCAGAGCAACCTCGCCGTGGTCCCTCCCGTCAGGGAGCTCCAGGGACAGCTCCCATCCCTGGCAAGAAACCATTGCTCCGAGCTGCTGAGGGATTAACGAGGCTGCTGGGGTGCATCTCGGGTGGGCAGAGATATTTAAAGATATTTAAAGTGGTGATTTCAGGAGAAAAATGTTGCTGATCCACTCCCACGGACTCTACAGCTGCCCTTGGGATGCCCAGCGAGTGCTGCCTCCCGCAGCACAGAGCCCTGATGGAGAGGGCACCCACATCCCCTGCCCCCAAAGGCTGCCCAAACTCCCTCCCTGTCTGCAGCTCAGGAGCTACACGCTGGGATTTCAGTGGAAGCCTTGATTTGATTCATTCTGCAGCCAAAATTAGGCCAGCAATGCTGCCAAGAGGCACACTTTTTTTTTTTGGTTTGATACGTGGAGAATGCATTTTTAATGCTCTAAGTGCTGTTCTCTGCCATTGGACTCCCATGTGATGCAGAGCTGCAGTCAGAGCCCTGCAGTAAAACAACGTTTTCTTCCAAGCAGGACAGAGAAAAATACAGCAAATAATATTTTTTCATTAAAACTGAAAAATATTACTTGTAACTGGCCGGCTTCTGACCTTTCTCAGATCTCAGCTGCCAAGTAGTAATTCTGTCTTGTGAGGCTAAAACTGGAGTAAGAACAATTTTCTAATCAAAACCAATGTTTATCACTGCAGGAAAATTTGTGTGTCTAGACATGGGCACCAACCTTTCAGTTAATATTGAGAAACATTATTTTATTTTCTTTCATTGTGGTCATGCTGTGAACTACTCCCTAACTGGAGAAAAGACTGGTGATTAAATGTGCAGGCTTCAGAAATCTGAATTCTGAACTGGGCAGAGGAGTTTCAATACTGAAAATCACCCTCCAAAAAATCCCAAACTTCCTCCCCACCAATTGAGAACCCGCTGTGAGGTGGAAACAAATATATTTTAATCTGGGACATCTGTGGTTCCTTTCAGCATTACCTATGAAGGTGAGAGATTTTCTGATTGATTTCCTGGTCACACCTAGAAAGGTCAATCATGAGCCAAAGAATTAATGAGTCACCTGAAACAGAGTCACATAAAATGAGGATGTTTACTGGAGAACAATGAGTTAAGCCAAATGTAAGTGGTAAAATTGTTCACTTTATTGTGCTTTTCGTTCTCCTCAGCCACGAGCAGGAGGAGGGAGCTGGATCTGGCCGTGTCACTGCCATGACACAGCACACTGCCATTCAAATGTACAATTCCCAAACTC
Source organism: Pachycephala philippinensis (assembly GCA_013397055.1). Taxonomy (NCBI): domain Eukaryota; kingdom Metazoa; phylum Chordata; class Aves; order Passeriformes; genus Pachycephala; species Pachycephala philippinensis. The sequence continues at coordinate 33,770 of VWZT01000581.1, forward strand.
CTGTCTCGTGGCGAGGGCTGGGAGCAGCTCTGCCGTGTGGGATCAGTGTGGAGAGCATCTGGTTAACTTGGCTGTGTCGTTTGGAGCTGGATTAGAAACGAGCTCAGGCAATCCCTGCTCTGCCCGGGAGCACTTTCTAATCAGCGAGTTCAGGGAAAGAGACGGTGCCAGATGAGCAGCTACTTAATTTCTGGTGCATCCTAGAGCATGCAGAAGGCAGGGTGCATGATTATGAGGGTCTGGACAACTGGTCTCTGCCTGGATTAATGCAAAAGATGTTTCAGGAGAGAAATACAGAGGAACGAAGCCTCTTGAGCTCTGAGGAATCTCAGATTTTCAGAGTCTGAGTTTATAGTGTTTTCCATGTGAGGGCACAGTTACATATCTGGGTTTGTTTGAGACAGGAGCCTCTGTCTTAGGGAAATTGTACATTTGAAATTCTCCCATCAAGCAAAATGCAATTGGCTTCTTCCCCTGTTTCCTGCTTAGCAGAAGAAGCATTCTCTCCTGTGGGGATGCATTAGCAGGGAAGAGGCTGCACACACGGGAAGAAACGCTGGAGTCACTCGGGGACAAATGTTGATCTATTACAGCTGAATAAATCCACAGTAATATAATTTACTCCCTGGGATTTGCATTAGATTTATCCTGGCATATACGAGATCGCAGAGTCTCCCTGCTGATTAGCAAAATGCGATTGGGGAGAGCCCCAGACCACCTTAAGGCTGTCTGATCTTTCCCTCAGAAGACCCTTTTTTTCAGTCACTTATCTCTTTGCTGAGCCTCAGCCTTTGGAGAGAGATTTTTCTGTGCTGGATCTGTGCCTCAGGCAAACCTACAAACTTTTATAGTGTCAGTCACAGCAGTGAAGTCAATGCAGCGTAAGGGAACAGGAGGAAAGGAAAGTCGTGTTTCCCACACGAAAATTCGGGGCTGTTGTGAGGGGAAGCTCGAGGGCTGCCGTGTTTTGGAGCAAAGGCAGACAGGTGTCTGGGTTTAGAGGTGCCTTCTGTTGGATTTTGCTGTTCCATCAGGGAAAAATACACCTGAACTTCAGGAATTTAGGTGTCTCTGAAACTACCTCACCTTGTGTGTGCTCGGGAGTGTGTGGGCACCTCACAAAAAACCTCACCACACCCCCAAATGTGCTCCTTCTCCTTCCACCTGGATCCCGGCTCACCTCCACTGAGCTTTTGAGCTTCACCTAAGACAAGGTCTCTAATTTTAAGGATTTATTATTAAACAAAAATGAAGAGGGAGAGGTTTTATTTGTGTTTTTTAGATCTTTGATAAAAGGATACCCCAGAATGTGAGAAAGGGAAGATATTGCTGATCACCTGCTTCCATGTGTGTGTTTAATGAACAATTGTGTGCCCAAGGTGATTCCAGCACTGCCATCCAGCAGAGGAGATCAGCAGAAGTCTTTCTTATTAAAGCTGGCACAGCTTGAGAGGACTTAAGCAACAGAAATAAAAAGGAAAACGAGCAGCTGGAGGTTCAACTCACACTGAGGCAAAAGATGGGAAAGAGACACGAGGGATTTGGTGAATTTGCAGAAAGAAAGGAGTCGTGTCCCACTCATAACATGCTGCTGACAGCACAGAGCGATGCTGGGGAGTTGCTGCTCCCACTTGTGATGCCCAGACCTGACTCCAGAAGGTTTCCTTGGGCAGAATCGTGGGGGAAAACAATCCCCACAAGGCTGTCAGCCCGCACTGCTGGAATTCACACCAATTTTGCCTCATACTAACAACATACCCAGCTCGTGTTCCCAGCCCACCACGAGGAGAGTTTCTGCTGTCTGGCTTTGGGCCTCACACAGGCAGGAATTGGAGCAGGAATGTGAAGCAGGAATTGCTGGCAGCAGCTTTGGAGATTGCATCGTCATGCAGAATGCTGTACATTTAAAATGCTCTGTGGTATGATGACACAAAATCTGCCCTGTATGTTCTGAGTCTCTCTGAACTGGAGTTTTGATGATGAGTACTGTACAAAGTGGTCTGAAGAAGAAGCAAGCTGCATTCTGGCTCTGTGTTCCAATTAGACGTGGCCTTTTTGAGGTACTAAAATGAGTGTGGAAGGGGGTAAAGAATTGTTTAAGTTATTTTTTATACCTATAGGCATCATAGTTACTTTTTTTTTCCTTAACTGACTGAAAAAACCCACTTACATGACCCTGTTTTCCTAATGGTCCCATCAGCTTTCCAAAGCCAAGCTTAAAGAAAGCAATTAAATTGCTGATATTTATCTGAGCCTAAAAAAGCAGAATTCTTACAATTCTGGTGTCACGGGAATTGAGAGGCAGCAAAAACATGGCAGCTCCATAATTTGGTTTTGCTGACATGCTCAGGCAACGAGTGTGACATCTTGCAGGATCAAAGAAAGATTTTTATTCCTGAAACTGAATGACAAATCCAGAGCTCCTTTACACGATTCATTTCCATTTCAAGTATCCAGGGCTTTTGATGGAGCTGATGGGAGAAAGACAGGACGTGCTTAGATCGAGGATCTGAGTTTGTCTGAAAGAATCTAAAAAATTAATTAATTTTCATTTCCTGGAGAATCTCAGAAGGAAGAGGCACATCAGTTCACAGAATCACAGAATGAGCTGAGTTGGAAGGGACCCACAAGGATCGAGTCCAGCTCTTAGCCTTGCACAGGACAACCCAATAAATTCCACCCTGTGCCTGAGAACATTGAGTTCTTTTGTCTCTAGATCCTAAAAGTATTTCTTCTGTTTTACTGGTGTGTTCTACTTTCTTCCTGACCAATTTCCCCAATGTTTGAAGATTTCTACAGAGCAGACAGAAAGCCTGGAAGATCTACTCCACTGCCACATGCGCAGGATGACCTCACCTAACAGTCTGAGCACCCCAGACATGATTTTCTTCTTTAGGCTAATGCTGGCTTGCTTTTTTCACCCTAAAGCTCACGGAAAGCTTGGGCAAGGAGAAAAAAAACCCATCTGGGCTGATGGAAAAGCTGCAGTCTCGAAGGGAGAGAAGGAGAAGTGTTGCTGTTGCTGCCAAGGAGGTAAAGTTGACAGAGTCCACACTACCACGAATTTGTCCGAAGTAAGAGAGATTTAATGGAAGATTGGACAACTTTTATATGTTAATAGGTGAAAGTGTGTTGAATGGCATAAAATGATTGGTCACTCAGACACCCACCCCTTGGGGTGATTGCTCCAGTTCTGAGACATCCATTTCTGGATGTTTTTCTGGTTGAAGCCACAACAGTCCTTGAGAAGTAGGTGCAGGTGCAAAGATTTATAAAACTATAACATTGTTTTAAATTCTTCACATGAGAAAGAGAATCTTCACAAAGTACTGCAAGGGCTAAAGAAATTCCCAGCCATATCCATATCCCTTCTTCATATCCATAGAGCAGTAGTGAGAGGACTCTGTGAGAGCATTTGCCATCAGCTGGGATGAATTTCTGAGTCCCACCCTGACCTGTGGGCATGGCTGTGACAGCTGTGGACTATCTTCCCTCTGGGTGATTTGGGTGGAGCACAAAACCCGGGCCCTCTCCCTGGTCCCTCCAGCAGCAGGCACATCCCTGGGGTTGTTTGTCCCTTGCTGTCCTGCCTGTGCTGGGAGCTTTACGTGCCTTGGGCAGAGCTGACAGGCTCCAGATGGTTGGGATGGTACCTTCCAGAAGAGTAAAATCATAATTAAAAAAAGCCCCATGAGTGGTTTTGAAAGCAATAAGGTAATGTTGCCGTAGCACGAGGGACCTGGGATCAGAAAAGCAATCACTTTTGGATAAGTCATTCAACCGTTTAGCCTTCTTAGCATCTGAGAAATCCCCTGTAATGGACTCGTGGTTATTTAGTACCTCCCCCATCTGTGAGGCAGACACTAATATTGTAATTGTTTTATTCCTCCTCGTTCTGCTGTCAGTTAACCACTGTTTTCTCTGCTAGATAATAATGAAGCTGATGTGAGTTTTACTGTGCTCTGATCCATTGCTCTCTAAATGAGAGGAGATAACTTCAGTTGAATGTCAGGCTCCAGTGAACGAAGAAATGAACATGAAAAGCAAATGGCCCCTTGAAAGAATAGTTCCAAAATCAGGATTTATAAGTGCATGGTGCCTGCCCGTTTTTCACCAGTGTTTTGTACAGACACGGTGAATTAAATTGTCACAGCTCCATTGGTTTTAATAGCACTGCACTTAAAACTGGCACCTTGTGTTGAAGTGCTGTGGGATGAATGATATTTAAATATGGGTGTGAATATCAAGGTATTGCAGAAGAGAACCTTTTTGCTGAGGGTCTTGAGCTTGCTGCCACATCTCCTGGCACTCTTCACCTCTTTTCCTAAAAAAGGGAGGATCTGCTGAGAGCTTGCTCCATTGCCCAGCTCCCCATGCAGACAGCATTGCCTTCCCTTCATATTGTATTTTTTAATTGATTTACTGCTTTTAACAGCATTGCTACATCTTGTGGATGGGAATGAGGAGAAGGTCCCAGCTTGGGCCTTGAGACTGGTTTTGCCACACCTGAGCTGCTGTGGCTCTGTTTTTCTTCTGCTCCTCTCCTGCTCCTGCTGTGGCCCAGGGAATGCTCAGGAAGGGTTGCTCTCAGTTAATGCAAAAAGGCTGCATGGGCAGCAGTGTATTCAGAATTTCAACCTCTATCTTCACTTTTCTTGTTCCAATTTTGCATGCCCTAGCACCCTGAACTTGCCTAACAAGATGTGTGTACACCTCTAAATTTAGCTTGAACTATCTTTCACCTTACTCTGTTTTATCCATTATTCAGAGAGCAATAGATAACTCTGCAGGGGCTTAAAAAAATGAAGAAAACCAAATTCTCTGATTGGAATCAATTGCTTGTTGTCTGTTTATCTCTTCAAGAAATGGCTGTTTTCAGATTTGAAATATGAATCTTAACATAACACACATAGACTGAGGTAAACATCTAAAGAAAAAGGAGAGCAGCTTGTGGCTGGGCACAAGCAATAAAGCAAATTTCAAACTGAGCATCCTATTTTCTGTAATGTGCTTCTGTCCTTCGCCCTCGCTGTGATCTGTCCTGGGGGCTGAGTGCTCTGGCTGAGAGCATTTCTGGCTCAGATAACAGCAGAAGGGAGTATTTCACCACGGGACAGTCCAGGATCTCTGTTCTGAGATGGATTTAAGGAGCTCAGGTAGTGCCACAGGCTTGATTTGTCTCCAAAATCCTCTTCCAAAGTCTTTTCCTCAGCTGGTGCAGCAGCCACACCTGATGGATGGCTGTCTTCAGGCAGGACCATGAGCTTGAAAAGCTAACGGGGATGTCTGCTGGAAAATACACTCAACAAAACCAGCAATTTGTCTCTGCAACAATTTGGTGTTTGCAGTGCAGTCCACTTTGTCCTGGAAATCAGAGCAAAAGACAGGAAAGGAAGCTGGAGAGGGACTCATTATTAGGAACTGTTGTGATAGCACAATAGGAACGATGTGTTCAAACTTAAAAAAGGGAAATTCAGGTTTGATGTAAAAAAAAAAAAATTGTTCCCTGTGAGGGTGGTGAGGCCCTGGCACAGGGTGCCCAGAGAAGCTGTGGCTGCTCCATCCCTGGAAGTGTCCAAGGCCAGGCTGGACAGGAACTTGGGATAGGGGTAGGTGTCCCTGCCCATGGCAGGGTGTTGGAATGGCATGGGCTTTAAAGTCCTTACAACACAAATTATTCTGGGATTCTAATAACAGAGGAGAGTTTCCTTTTGTGTGTGTAGACACACGATGGGGCTCAGACCGTGCTGAAAATGCAGGAAATAGCAACACGCAGCAAAGGAATTCAGTAGGAAGAGAGAAGTGGATCAAGGGAAAAAAAAGTTACTAAATTTTCCAAAAAAGGGTCATGGGCAGTGAATCTTTACAGTCTTGTGGAGGGAAATTAGCAAATGGCCTGAACCCAGAGAAGTCCAAGGCGGTGATGTGTGAGTCACAGGCTCAACCACAAGCCCGAGAGGTAGAAAGTGAGCTCAGAGTTTCAGCCTCATTCCTCTCCAGGCAGGAGTGAGTCAGGCGAGGAGACATTTGATGATGCTCATTGCAGAGAGGAACTGGAAAATTTGCAGCAGGGAGAAGAGCAGCAGCCGTGTGAGCTGGGGGAGCTGAGCCTGGGGCTGCTCGCCGAGGGGAGCTGCAGACAGGGGGCTGAGGGCAGAGTTCTGCCTGCTCCAGCCTCCGCCGTGCTCTCATTAGGAGGAGGGCTGGGATAAAATCCTCTTCCAGGTGAAACTCGTGCTGCTCTGGCCCTACAATGTTTAGGATGTTTAGCCTATTGTGTAAATAAAAAAAAGAGCATTCTTGTGTCTTAGTACTGGTCCATGCTCTGCTCTGTATCTTTTGGTGTTGATTTAGAGCTGATTTACCTCGTGGCTCTCTCAGATTTGGCGCTGGAGATGCGCAGTGGGAGAGCAGAGAGGAGCACAGGAGCAGCTGGCTCTGGAGATGTTCTTGGGGCAGCACCCAGCAGTGGGCAAGGGCTGCTGCTCTGCCCCTGGGACCTGCCTGGTGCTGCACAGAGGAGGCTGGGAGTGGATTGCTGGGCAGGACCTGTTGTGCCCATCCTTTAGGAAAGACTGGAATAGGGGAGAACTTTGGGAAAATAAAGGTTTGGAGATGAGCGCAGTGAGCTCTCGCTGCCCTCCGCTCCCCGCAGGCTCAGCACCTCTCTGATGGGGTGAAAAGGAGAGCTGCAGGCTAAAGGAGGCAGATGTGGCTCCCCAGGAAGGTTTAGAAGTGCCCCCTGAAGTTTGAAGGGGACAAAGTCACACGCCCCGCGGTGCCCCAGGATACACAGGGAATGTGCCTCTCTCCTTGGCAGCGTCAGGCCCCCAGACTGAGAGGCTGGGCAGGGAGAGTTCTGCAAGGGTTTTATAAGAAACAAACGCCTCTGTCTCAGCCCCCATTTGATCCCAGGGCTCTGTGCTTGCTGCTCACAGCATGGGAAGGTCCAGCCTCACCTTTGAAGGTGGCCCTTGCCCTTCCCCTTCTCCAGAGGCATTAGGTCCAAGCAGCACCAGAGCCGTGTCAATGTGTAACCCCTGAGCTGATGACTTGTTAACACGAAGCAAATCCTTCAACCCAAACCACTTTCAGAATTTTCCCCTGAAAGTAAAGGTTTCCCCTTTTAAAGTAAAGGTTTTATGTCCTTTGCCTTCTTTTCCCCTCCCTTTCTCTCTTTTAAGTGCCTCAAACATGCTACATTGCATAACTCCTGCTATTTTTTTTTTTTCAAATATTAAAAGCCATCAGGCAAAATGATGCTGGTGAGTTGGGACTGGAGAGAGAATTAGGTTCTGAATTAGGTGATCCCAGGGCTGGGAGGTTGATGTCCCACCCCGGGCTACCAGCAGCAAGAGATGCTCTCTCTTGGGCTCTGAACCTGAACCCCCTGGTGCTGCAGGAGCTGAGGCATTTTCTGCTCCTTCCACATCTGCTTCTTCCTCCCCTCTGATAAGGACACATCAAACACAGCTGGATGGGCTGAGGGTGGTCTCAGGAATCAGTGGTTTTCCTCTGACACAAGCAAAACAACCACAAAAAGCGTCATTCCCTATGTATGCTACCCTTACATTTTTGGAATTTTTTATGAGACTCCAGGCTCCGAGTCTGGATGAGGATCTCCTCCCCCAGAAAATTTAAAGATAAATGATTTGATTATAGAAGCACGATTTCTTATTTAGTGTGAATATTCTCCTGAAATAGAAGAGAGAATTACAAAACCTTTTGTCTTACAAAATGAAGCTCTTTTCTCAAAAGAAGAAAGGCTCAGGACTGGCTTTTTAAAAGTATGTCATGGAAAGCATGTAGAATGCATACAGGAAAATGTAAAATACCTGAAATATGAGCCTTTTGGAATGGCCTGAAAATAGAGAGCAGGGCTGGTTTTGTGAGATTTTCAGTTGGAAGGTGATATTTTCCAAGCAATGCTTTCACGGGACATTTTCTAACCTGTTTGTGTGTCAGCGTGGCTTTTTGCCCAGAGCACAAATTCAAAGCTATATGAACCAAAAGTAAAACCTCCAGAAGTTTAATACATATTTAAAAATAAAGTGAAAGAGCCAAAACTGAACAGTGAAAGAAGGAAAATCTTGCAGTTTCAGAGTAGCATAAGATTAAGGCAGATTTTATCATGTTAGATAACACCTGGGTTATTCATACACCAAATATAAATAAAGTGGGCTATTTTAGAGGTAACCTGAAGGCTTTTTAGTGACAGCTTCTTTCAGTCCTTTTCTGAACAACAGCATTTCCTTTTCTGAAAACAGTTCAGCTCCTTTGCTTATGTTGCCCAAATCTATTAAGCTTTATCAGCCAGACTTTTGCTTTTCTCTACCCCAGAGCTCTGCTCTCCCTCCACTGTGCACACACAGCTTCTCCCCCATCCCTTCCCTGCCAGGGAGATTGAAACCATCTGGATTTCCCTTTTCCTGGATTTCCCTTTCTCCTGCTGTGCTCAGCCTGCTAACAGGGGCTGTTTGGCAGGACATTTTCCCTGGAAACTCCTGTTGTCAGATGGAGGGATGGCAGGGAATTATCCCCTCTGAACTCCAGGAGCTCTGTGGCAGCACTGAATCTCTGACCTCTGCCATGAACAGGCTTCTCCCATTAAATTAATGCCCAGGATTTGCTTTAATTGTGTTAATAAACCCAGGGAGCTGCTTCTGACTGCTCTGCTCAGCGAGGACACGGCAGCATCCAGCCACAGCCCCATCCCTCCTCGGGTTATGATTAAAGTATTGGTTGAGGAGGACTCAGCTCAGACAAAGAACAGGGCTTTTAGTGACATAGATCATTAAAATCTGGACAAGGAACAGCCCTGTCAGGGTTGATTTATTTCTAAAAAACCCAGTGATTCCTGAATATATTGAGTGCAATTTTGTCCTCTTTAACTGAACAACCAGTATCAAAATATGGGGTTTTTTTCTCAGAACATCTTGAGGACAAATTGCATCGTAATATACTTCTTTTTATTGTACTTTTCAGTGCAGTTTTCTAAGAAACTGTCTAAAAAAATCATTCTTTTATCCAGCTCCCTGCAGCCCCTCCTGGCCTGAAATAACAGCCTTTTTACAATGTACATCATTCACTGCAAACCAGCTTGGGGCAAGAAGGGAGAAAATGTGCTGTATCTATTACCTTTGAAGGAGAATTTCAGGCAGAAGGCTGCTAATTGCTCATACAAATATTCAACAGAACGGGAGAAATTCTTCATAGCAATTGTTGGATTTTTTTTTATTTTCTTGAATTTAATTGCTGTATTTTCACTCAGCAACGATAGCCAGATCTTTGCTTTTCTGTTTTGGTCACATAAAGAAGCCCAACACCGCCTGCCACTAAGATAAAGTACGTGACTGTCAGTAATTTAAGCAGTGAGCAACAGCATACAGAGTTTACCCTTCCTAAACTGCAGCTCCATGAATTTTTCTTTATAGAGGTCTAGGATCCGTGGCAGATCCAGCAGGATCCTGCTTGAGCTGTGGAGGAATCAGTGGAAATCAAAGGAATCAGAGCCTGTTGTAGGCAGCGTGTGTGAGGTTGTAATCAAATATTCAGAGCTGCCAATAATGAGTGATGGCAGTGATGGCAGTGATGTTACTGGAGTGAGTGTAGAAACGAGTCCCACCATCTTACACGTACAAACCCAAGCTAAGCTGCATCCTAACAACTTCCACGAAGATGCTTTGATGCATAGTTTTATTTTTTTTCTAAATAAATGACACACACTCTGCTGCTGCAGTTCCCCAGCTCTCCCCCTGAAGGCCTGAAGGATGTCATTTCTCAGAGAGTTCTCCTGAGCAAAGTCAACACACAAATGAAGCCTGAATTTAATATGTCAACAGACTTGCTGGGATGGGTGGTTTGCAGTAAATAACAGCTCTGTAGGAGAGGAGTCACCAAGCAGGAAGATGCCATGCTGTGAGCAGTTCATGGTGAGTGTTTGGATGTGTTCCCCAGCAGCAGCTCTGGGACTGAGCCATGAGGTTTTCATTGCTGTCCATGGCTCTGCTGTGCCCAATCCACTGAGCCACACTCTCAAGGCGTCTTGACTGCAAAGAACTGCCCAGGCATTTGGGAATTGCCACTGTCCTGTTATTAACCTTCCACACCTGGCCATCCTCTGGATTTATACTGCGAGGTTGATTCACCTCTGATTTACACCACTGTCTCTCTGAAGCCTGCTAATGATTTCTTTGCCCAGAAAGAGCCTTGCTCTACATCTGTCACCTGACATGAGCTGACAGAGGGGACCTCATAGTCACCACCTGCAGCTCCCCAGAAGATGGATTTGCACAGACACTGAGTGCACCCATTTCCTTGCAGAAATACTGTGTGGCCAACATGAAGTACAGAGCAAACTTGCTCTTTTATCTCACCTTTAATCAATGCTTCCAGAGAAAGGTGGGATCGTTGCTGTAAGTGGTTGTGTTAATAACCAGCCTGCCCTGTGCAGAGTGATGCTGTCAGATTTCAATATTGCTGCACAGATTGATTTTGCACATTTTATTTTTAAGGCAAAGTGCAGCCAAAAATGTTTCAAGAATGAAATGTTTCTGCTGCAGAGGAACCAGCTGGCTGGGGCGAGGCAGCTTCTGGGAGCCACCCTGGTGTGAGGGCTTGTGGTGAGGCTCAACAAGTGGGGTGCAGGATGGGGGAATCAGGAGTTCCAGCCATGGCCATGAGGATGCCAACAGGCTCTGACCTCCTGGTTTGATTTGCAGCTGCCACATCACTTTTCTGGGCTCTGGGCTGTGGCAGACCCTGTCTGTGGCCACTGGACTCTCTCAGCTCTTGCCAAGGCACTGGGAGGCTGCATCTCCTCGAGCTGGGGGTGCTGCCCTGCTGTCACCCTTGGTCCTGCTTCCCTGTCCCCTGCAGAACAATCTGCTCTGTCCCCTCCTTGGCTTTGCCATCCCCACTCTGTCTGCAGCCAGTGCAGCAATGAACCCTCAAATCCTGGGGCAGCAAGGGAACAACAACAACAACAACAACAGCAACAATCCTTGTTTTCCAAATGCTCAATTCCTCTAAGTGCAACTTTTTCCTCTTCTCATATGGCTGGAAGAGATGGGCACAGAAATTTATGGGAAAGCCCAGGTTAGAAATGTGTTGGTCCTGAGACATGTTAGGCGGTTCATAGCCAGGAAAAGGGAAATCTACAGCCCTTGTCTTGGTGACAGTGTTCTTGGTGAGAAAAAAGAAAGTGCATCAAAAATGCTGTTTTTAAAACCTGCCCCTGTGAAAAAGAGATGCAGAGCAAGCACGCACCTACAAAACTGGGAAAATGTGATTTTTTTTTGGCTTTGGGAAACTTAACACCTTGTCCAAAGCGTTTGGATGTCCCCATTTCATCCAGAGTGTGCTGCACGGCTGGGTGATCTGGCAGCACAGAAATGTGCTGTCAGGGATATGGGAGCTCTGCCCGAGGTGGCAGAAGGTGCTTACAGAGGGTCTGGGAGCAATAATTCAGGATAGACTCAGGAAACAGCTCTGGCCAGGCTGCTGGGGATGGAGGCTCTTCCCCTACAGCTGCTTAACTGTGGTTAGAGAAGTTAACAAGCAGGAGAAATGAGGCCTTGGTCTGTGATTTTCTATGCTTTGCACCTTTGGGAGATATAAAAATAACCTGTGCTTTGCCAGCGGGCAAGAGAGAGGGAAGATGCTTCAATATGAGATTAGAATATAAAGGGCAAGTGAGGAAACAGAGCTGTGAAAAGTGGGGGGAGCAGAGAGGGCATTGGTGTGATGAGTTTTGGTTGGAGATGGGGAAAAGAAGTCTCATGGAAAATTGTTCCAGGTAAAAATGTTGTCATCTTCTGCACCAGCAGCTCTGAGCAAGTCCCTGGCTGCTTTGAAGAAACCAAAATAGGTTTCTTCTTCTTCTTCTGTATCTTTTCCTTTGACATGCCAGCCTAGGGCTGAGAAGATTTTCATGAAGGCCTTTGCTCCAGGCGAGGCTGGAAGGCTGATGGCAGACCCTCCTCCTCCTCCTCCTCCTCCTCCTCCTCACACCCCAGCCTTCCTCCCCGCTGCCAGCTCCTCTCCCTCCCCAGGGCTTGTCAGCTCCCTTCCCTCCCCACGGGCAGAGTGTGAGTTTGAGCAGAGCCTTCCAGGCAAGCAGCCCAGGAAATGTCACAGAAGAACACCAACATTTTTCCCAGCAGAACTGAACATTTCAGGCAACGTTGCAAGAAAAGAACCAAAAACACCTCGAACCCAACAAACCATGAGAATGGTTGGCTCAAAAGAGAATTCTTGACCCTGTGAAGGCTGGTGGTGAAATGGTGTGAGGGGGTGGGAGGTCCCTTTTAATGCCATGTGCCTGTACCTGCTCATCTTTCCCTTTTTTTCATTAGTGCCTATCTGTCTGTTCCCTCAAGCAATGGAAATTTTTATCTTGAGTGAAACTTGATAATGGCAAAAAAAAAAAAAAA
>VWZT01000581.1:46241-70698 GCA_013397055.1 Pachycephala philippinensis
AATGTAAGAAAAATGCTCCACCATCACTGTCAGAAATGTTTCACTTTTTTTCCCCAAGGCCACCACAAATCCACTTTTTACATTCGCTTTTGAAACATCTGCATTCAGAAACTGCTTCAGCTGAGCTCTGTCATTTCAGCTATTATGTGCAAATCATTGCTTAAAATGTTAACATAAACTAACTTCTGAAAAAAATTTTGTATCATAGTTAGAACTTTTTTTCCTGGAATTTATATATGGATTCTTTATTTTGGGAAGAAGTGAGCATGATGGAAAGGCACAAAGCCTGATCAGTGAGCAGAGGGTCAGAAACTTCTCCATGTGCTGTGTTACCTGATCAAAGGGGTGCTGGAAGGTGGGGAGCTGCTGGCAGTGGGGAATAATTTCACAAAACATTCACTTAAGGCACAGTCATTGAGAATGAGAATTTTGACAAGAATTTCAAAGGAATTTGGGGCTTATAGGAATATCGAGAATATTCAGTTTTCATTACTGATTATAACTGGAAGTTTGGAAAAGCCTCTCAACTTTGTGCCTCTCATTGCTCATGACCCAATGGTTTTCAAACACTAAGGCACTGCCTGAGTCATAAACTGACATTAAATCCTAGTGGATTCTGCCTGGGAGTCCTTTCTGTTCAGCTTTCAGATAACTTGAAAATATATTTTCCAAGCAATAAATAAACACAATTAAGATATGATCTGGCCACTTACACTCAGAGGTGATGGTCCTCACGACCTGTCACTGCACCTCTCGTGTTCTCACTGACCCTGGTGAATAACCGAGCTTTGAAAATTGCAAGCTTCTGGGAAAACTTGAAATTTTAGATGAGGAAAGATCCTGAGCATCCTAGTCTGCTTTTGCCTTCATCAGAGCTAAAGCAGAAGGTGCTGGAGGAGCAGAATTGACCCAGTCTTGGCTTGGAGGGTGGATCCTTCTGTGTCCTCACCAACGTGTGTCCTTGAGTATCTGCAACCTCACCTCTCATTAAAGCAGTAGCAAACACGTCCTGAAAATTTGGGTGGCATCAATCCACTTATTTTTATAGCTCAGACTCGATTATCACTTGCTACAAACAAGCTCCCAACTTTATATACCTAATGTAAGTGAAAACGAAACCATCTGTTGAATGGCTTCCCACTAGGGAATAACAGATGCATAAAACATGTGCCACGAACGGTGCTGGTGGCTTTGAACCTCCTGTGGGAGGCCAGATTGTTTTCAATCTCCTCCCACAGTGATTGATTACCCTGTGGATACTGCTCAAGTGCCCTGTTCCCGCTCCACTTTTTGTCAAGCACGAGGCAAAATTGAAGAGCTGCCGGGAAAAACTTGAAATTTTGGACCGGGAAAAATTTCAGAGCGTACCAGTCTGGTTTTACTGTCGTTAAAAATAAAGCAGGAGGTGCTGGAGGAGCAGCAGTGCCCCAGGTTGGTTTGGAAGGTGGATCCTTGGAGGGAGGTGTTTTCAATCTCCTCCCACAGTGATTGATTACCCTGTGGGTACTGCTCAAGTGCCCTGTTCCCGTTCCACTTTTTGTCAAGCACGAGGCAAAATTGAAGAGCTGCCGGGAAAAACTTGAAATTTTGGACCGGGAAAAATTTCAGAGCGTACCAGTCTGGTTTTACTGTCGTTAAAAATAAATCAGGAGGTGCTGGAGGAGCAGCAGTGCCCCAGCTTGGTTTGGAGGGTGGATCCTTGGAGGGAGGTGATTCTCCCCCTCTCCTCTGCTCTCCTAAGAACCCAGCTGGAATATTGAGCACAGATTTGTGCCCCCAGCATGAGAAGGATGTGGAGCTGCTGGAACAAGTCCAGAGGAGTCCATGGAGTTGATAAGAGGATTGGAGCCCCTCCTCTGTGGGGACAGGCTGAGAAAGTTGGGGCTGCTCAGCCTGGAGAAGAGAAGGTTCTGTGGAGACTTTCCAGTGTGTGAAGGGACTGCAAGGAATTGGGAGAGGGATAATTAATCAGGAACTGGAGTGACAGGACAAGGGAATGGCTTTGCGCTGTAGGAGGAGAAATTTAGGTTGGATTTATGGAAGAAATTCTTCCCTGTGAGGGTGGGGAGGCCCTGGCACAGGGTGCCCAGAGAAGCTGTGGCTGCCCCTGGATCCCTGGGGGTGTCCAAGGCCAGGTTGGATGTGCATTAGGATAACCCAGGTTTGTTTAGCCACAGTTCTGAGAAGGCCCCACAAAGATACAGACAGGATGATCTTAAAATATTTTTTTAAATTGTTGTTCGTTATTTACTCACAGCTAGACCTGTACTTTGATTTAATCTCCTTCTCCTCTGACGTTGTCCTGCAATTTCTCCAGCTGACACCTGAAATATTTTGGAAGAGTTTTTGTTCCTACTGCTTGAACTGAAATGCCCATCAGATAATTCACCTTTGGAGGTGTGAGGACAAACCACAGCATTTCAGGATTATTTTAGCTGCTCTGTTTGCCCTTTCCCTTCATTGACAACATATGGTGGAGAGGATAGAGAACAAACAGCCTCTGGTTCATCTCAGTGGAGTTTTAACTCTCTCACTATCTTGCACAATCGACCCCTGAAGAAATTTAGTTTGATGACAATTTGTGTTGGGATAGACAAGTATTTCTCAAGAGCTCCATAACAGGAATTTTTGGAACATTTATCACTTCTCCAACCCTCTCATAGTTTCTTCTGCCCCTTTCTTCCTCAGTGAAAATACTATTTGCTGCAAATAATTTCTTTTCACTATCTGCAGACATGCAGAAATCCTGATAATATTTCTTTTAAAGAAAATCTTAGGGTTTTTTAAATATGTAAGTACATGTAAGTGAATTCTTGGAAGATCAATTTTGATCTGCTGAGGCTCATAAAAACCACTGAATATTTATAACAGCCACCACGACAAAAGGAAAGGAGAAAGATATCAAGTGTAGACTAGAGCAACTGCCTTAAAAAGATCTCCATCTCTTTGGTAAATGACTTTGAATGCAGTTGTCAAAGAAGCCTTTGGGAGTTAGGTGTTCAAATTCCATTAAACTTCATAAGAACATAACAATCTATCCCCTTGGTCTCCTAAATAGATCCGAGATATATTCTGAATATTGTTACAGAAAGAAGTGTTTAGAAATTAATGATTTGCACCTCTTTTAAAAAATACAGGATAATTGGATTTCCCTCTCATGGGGAATATCAGTTGTAGCTTTGGTTTGCAATGAAGAGCTTCGTGAAACATGACAACGCTGCCTCTGTTCCCACCTGCAATTTCTGTTTGGGAAGAATTTAAGGATTTTTGCATAGGACCAGGGTTCCAAATGGACCTCAAGCCCAGCTGAAAGGCTGAGGAGAGCAGAGGGGCTGCAGTGTGGCCGAGGTCCATCAGAGGTCTCAGCTGCTTGGCTTGGGAAATAGGAGAGGGAAGGACGTGTGGGCGACCAGCTGCAAAAAATGCAAATTCAGGTGGTGCCAGGCAATGGACGTGGTGAAAGCCAACCTTGGGTCTCACTGCCATGATCATTTTGGGATAAATCACAGCCTGAAAAGACCAAGCCATCACACCTATACAAGAATCTCTCCTTGTTCATCATGCTGTCAGCACCAGGCCTGCAGTTTGCTCCTGATCCCAAAATCACCCAAAGGAATGAAGTGACTTTCTGAATGGAGCTTGTCACGGTGCCAGCTCATCAGCCTGGCTAAATTCATTCATTAATTACGTTACAAATACGATTTGGATGGAATCAAAACCGGGGGAATTAGGTTTGGATTGAAAAACTGCCTCCCACTTGACCCTTTTACAGTGCATTCAGGAGTTTGTTTCATTTAGGGATGATTCCTTCCTTTAAAACATATTTAAGTTAATTTCTAAATGCAATGTTTTTCATATTAAAAAGCCCTCAGGCTTTTCATTAGAGAAATGTCAGAACCAATTTTTTTTTTGAGTTTTGAAATTTCTGTCTCTGGTTCTCTTAGCAAAACCAATGAATTTTCCTCTCAGACTTGTGAGTGCTTTCAGTTGATGTAAATGAAGAGTTTTTCTTTGACTTGCTTTAGTGTTGAGTTGCAGATCTTGTGCAACATGGTCTTGATCTGATGGGTTGGGATATTACCAGTTCATAGTTTCACCTTTCATGTTCCCACATGGAATTTGGCAAATTTAGGGAAAAAAAATAAATCAAGGAAATGGTTGATAGCAAACAAGAGGCAATACCAAGCACCAGTCCCCTCATGAAACGTTGACCTCTCCGTGAGACTTGGTGGATGATGCTCTGGAGATGCTCTTTGGCAGGGCTGACTAGCTGAGACAAAATTACATGATGCCAAGTCATCCAAGATGAAACAAAATAAATCCTTCTCTGCTGTTTAGTTGACTTCTGTTTTGCTTGTTCTCATCATTTTGTGACAAATTACATGATGCCAGACATTTCTGTCAAAGCTCAGTACTTTCAGTCGTGCACATATATCAGTTTTGGCTTCCTAATCATCCTCTGACCTTTGTGGCTGCACAGAATAAACAAACAAGATCTCCAAAAGCTCAGGATTATATATATTTATAATATATATGTATAGATGATAACAACAATTGTATTAATCTGCTCTTTTGGATTTGCACAAGGCTGGTATTTGAAATCCTGAGAGCTGTGTCCCCTGGAGCTTTCAAACCAGGATTTAAATTCTCTCTGTGATCAGCTTTGTGTCATATATTAAAAGAATCTGAATACTTTCCCATTAAACTTGAGGGAAACTTTGAAAACCAGTTTAGTGGAAGTTTTAAACTTTAGATTGAAATATTTCACATTCCAAAAGTGCATTCTCTGAAAAATTGTTCCTCGAATCAGAAAAGGAGCTGGAGCTGTCTCCCACTTAACTTTCTGTGGGTCTGTCCTCATGTAACAGACATTGTCCTTCTCACAAGTACAAATTATTTCTTTTTCATCCTTTCCTCTTCACCCCTGTCACTGAATTCATTATTCATTTTACTGACACATCCACTAAATGAGCTGAGCCCTATTATGATTAGCTTCAAAATATGCTAATAAAAAAGCCTACAGTATAAATATTTAAATTTCAGATTTTAGTAAACCTACCTTATCAAAAGTAAAAGGAAAGAAAATGAAGCAACAGAGCACATGTATTATGTACACTATGATTATAAGGATGTATGAGAAAGCCTCCACAGAAAAGCCTCAATTTTTTAATTCATTTTTTTAAAAAATAAGGGTCCTGTTGAGAAATGTTCTTGCTGTGAGTAGGTAGGCAGCCTGTACCTACGCAGGGATGGTGATGAGATGGAGCCTCGTCGTTCTGCCAGGCAGCATCGCTGTCCATCGATCCATC
The DNA here is from genome assembly GCA_013397055.1 of Pachycephala philippinensis. NCBI lineage: Eukaryota > Metazoa > Chordata > Aves > Passeriformes > Pachycephala > Pachycephala philippinensis. The sequence continues at coordinate 51,551 of VWZT01000581.1, forward strand.
TGATCAGCTGGAACCAGCCCAGCAATACTTCCACACCGAACTGTCAATTTCTTTAAAAATACATTTCACTGCATCTGCCTTTGGGTGACTCTCACCACAAGTTCACAGTTCTGCAGAATCATTTAGGATGGAAAAAACATTTAAGATAATTGAGTCCGAGCACCTTGTCAAGGATACCAGAGCAATGAGCACCACATCCAGGCCTTGCTTGGACACCTCCAGGGATGGGCACTCCAAACCTCCCTAGGCAGCCCCTGCCAAGGCCTGAGCACCCTTTCCATGGGGAAATTCCTGCTGCTGTCCACCCTGAGCCTCCCCTGGCCCAGCCTGAGGCCGTTCCCTCTCCTCCTGTCCCTGTTCCCTGGGAGCAGAGCCCAATCCCCCCGGCTGCCCCCTCCTGTCAGGGAGTTGTGGAGACTGAGAAGGTCCCCCCAGGTTTCCTCTTTTCCAGGCTAAACAACCCCATCTCCCTCAGCCACTCCTCACATGATTTACAACTGAACTGGGTCTGGTTCATTCAAGAACGACCGGAGCCAGTTTAACATCCACGAGCCACTTCAGGGTGTCTGTGGGTCAGGGTGGAAGGGCTAAAACCTGTCAGGGAGCCAGAGAGAAGCCTCCAGAGAAGGGCAAGAGAAACAACAATGTCCAGAAACACCCTCCTGAAGATGCTTATCTTGGCCTTCAACCGCTGATTGTGCTGGGAGGAAATGCTGCTTCCCCAGCCACGTGTGCACACTTTAAAAAATACTGGATAGGGAAGAAAAGTCTCTGTTGAAAAGATGCAGCCTTCAGTGTGTTGGGTTGGTTGGTTTTGCCTCCAGAACTTCCCACAGTTCAATATTCAAATGTCCATTGATTCAACAGTCCATGACCTACGGCTTTTGTTCGTAGGGTGTTTTGTCAGCTCAGTTGTTGCTCAATTCTTTATGTTTTTCACATCATCAATAAACATAAATCCCTTTGCTCTGTGCGTGAGAAGAGACTAATTTTGAATCTGTGTTTAACCTCATCTTTTGCAGCTCCAAGGAGTTTGGGGTCTTCATGCACTGCTGTTTTTGAATAGAGAGAAAGGAGGAAGAAGATGATGTCAAAACAATTCAATATTTCTCCTAAATCAAAAAGACAAAATTTCTATAGGAAGAGGAGTTCTATGTCCCCTGCTGTTGGCAAACAGATGGAAAATGTATCTAGCAGAGGTTTCGCTTCCATCAGATGATTTCCTTAGGAACTGCCATTACTGTGCAGATTAATATTCTTTGATGCTGGGCATTTTTTATACGTGACATCAAAGGTTCCTGCATATCTGTTTGAAATTGTTGAAAGCTTTAAAAGGAAACCAAAACCCGCTCTGATTTTATTCTCCAGACATATTTCTACAACCAAGAGCTGTGTTTTAAATGCCACTAAGCAGCTGGTTCAACCCAGAAACACGACATGCATTGTGTTACTATTGCTTTGTTTCTTCCAATAATATTCTTATCGGTATAAATTTCTCCAGAGCACACAAGAGAGCACAGAACCCCACATCCCTACCAACCTGAAATAAAAATATGCACAGTATGAAAATATCAGCAATCAATAATTCCCAAACTGGCTTCCATCAGCGGCTATCCAAACTTACCAGACTGCCCGAGGACAATTTCCTGCAGAAAACCCAGTCTGAACCAAGCGATTACGTGAACGAGTGATGATAATGTGCTTTGAAAGTTAAGCCAGGGGTGATTAAATGTCTGTGGGTAATAAACAGAATTAAAAGTATTTAGGAAACAAAGCACAGCTCCGAACACAATCAGAGCATAGTGTATCATTAGTGGTTGTAGGCAAAAAAACCCATTCATTTGTGGGAAGAGATAATGGTTGGATGTGAGAATCTGTCCTGTTTTTCTCCACTCTTTAAAATGCCTGCCCGTAAGCTGAGTGCTGCTATCAGCATTTAACATGCTCCATGATACATTTATATATTTCATAAATCCAAGCTGCTTCCGTGCCCTCAAAAGACTCTTTGGCAAGTGCTCTTTAAAAAGGGATAGTTCAACATGAAGAAAATCTGGCTCTTTGCAAAATGACCTTCCCCCTGTGCCGCATGGATGGATCATGGTGAAATCTGGGAGAAGCCCCTGGGAGCTGGAGCTAGAAGATATCAGCTCACATTTGGATCCATTCACTTGCATCCTATTTCCAGACAATAAAGGACAATAATTCAAGATTTAAACTTTGATGGCTTCAATTGCTTAGCAACAGATTCACCAAACTCAAATTGTTTCAACTCTGAAATTCAAAGAACTTTTGGGATCTGGAAGGCAAATGACGCATTCATCTGCCTAATTTCATGATTTCTTTTGCCTTAATTGCAGGATAGCAAAGAGGTAAAATCCACTACAAGCAATCATGGCTGGCTGTAAAAAGTGAAATGACTTGACCTTTAGTAAGCTATTAGAAAAAAAAAAAAATATTTTGAAATATAAAAATATCAGAAAATAACCTTCAGAGCCAGGTGTAGCCGTGCAGAGCACAAGGTTCGAATCAACAGATCCTTATTGTTGTCAAACAGATTTCCAGATTAGTGTTAAAAAAAAAAAAAAGAAAAAATTCTATTTTGTGCCACTAGATAGAGTCAGTTGGAGCCCGGGGATTTTTGCTATAAATATTGATACGCCCCCGCAATCACTTTTCTGACTCATTCGCTTTCTCTTTCCTGTTCCCCTCTTTGGCTCCGGTTTTCACGCTAACGTTACACTTCTTACTCACCAAGTGTTGCAGTCACTGCTGCCTCCAGCACGGCGTTAAAAGCCTTCCTTCCAAACCCGCGGAGGGAAAGCACAGTCTGACAGATCACCTTTTATTTATCCTCCCTGCTTGGGAAGCCACCTGCCTCGGGAGCCAGGCTTGTGCTGAGGCAGCACCTGAGCTGCGAGGCTGGCGAGAAGCTCCCCTCCCTCCTAATGTGGAGATCTGGTTGGCATTGGGTTTGTTGGGAGATTTCCCCTTCCCTCTGCTCCTCCTGTCCCTCCACAGCCTCGTGCAAGTGTTGTTGGAGTGGCCAGATGGAAAGATTTCCACGTGGCACAGTTTGCCTTTTCTTCCTCTCTGAAACAGGATGCTCTAAAAAGGCCCAAAAGTAAATCCCAAAGAAGCCACCAGAGCTTTCCCACAGGTGTTGGAACAGGATAAAGCACTGTGGAAAATACATTTTTAAATGTGGGTTCGGTGACTAAAGGCTGAGCCAGCTGAGGCATGGAAGGGTGTGACCAATTCTTTGGATAAAGGCATGCGTGGATCTCACAGGGTGCTCTGGCTGATCCCTGGTGACATTTGGAGATCTGCAAAACCCGTGGCCACTCACTTCTCTTTTCCAACTTTAAATTTACCCTGCAGGTTTCCAAGGTGCTTCAGCTAAAATCACCCTTTTGTGGGAGATGTGAACACAAGGTCTTGGCTTTCTGCCTTCCTTCCAGGCTGATTCTAGGTTTGCTGAGGCAAATTCTTTTCACTTCTGTGCTGAAGAACTGGGTTCTTCACCAGTTTTCAACCAGGATGATGTTGTCACCTTGCATCTAAAAATACTTTGTTGTATTAATAACATTTTTTGATGGACCTTCTTCAAGGAAACCCCAGGTTCCCTGTATCGCCTATTTTTATCCTTTCATTCATTAGCCAGGTAACTTCATTGGACTAAATAAGCAGCATTCCCCAACAAATAGCTGTTGTGTTCCATTTGTAACTGGTTTTCTGGTAGTTTTATTATTTTATCTCTTTCTATGTTTTCAGTCAACTTTTTTGTAAACTAATTCAAACTCTATGGTTAAAAATTCCTGTAATCAAGGTGCTGCCCTTCAAAAGAAAGTTCCAGCTCTTGTGTACAGTTTCCAGTTTCAGCATTTTTACTGACATTGTCATTAACTCCTTTTCAAGATCCTTCAGATCTCTTGCATGAATAATCTCTGGTCTAATGACCCCTGTCTGGTCTTTAACCAGTTTATATCAGTCACTGCCCCAGGCCTTTTTCAGTTTATTACCTTGCTTCAATTGCTTTAGTAAACTATTTATCTCTGCTAGTGAAGTGACTCTTTAATTCTGTATTCTATATTAGGAAGAAATTTGTCACTATAAGACACTGGCACAAGTTTCCCAGAGAAGATGTGAATTCCCCATCCCTGGAAGTGTCCGAGGCCAGGTTGGACGGGGCTTGGAGCAACCTGGGATAGTGGAAGGTGTCCCTGCCCATGACAGGGGGTGGAATGAGATAAACTTTAAGATCCCTTCCAACCGAAACCATTCTATGATTCAATTTGTAAATAAAAAGAAAGGATGGCTTTGTTTTATATTAAAGTGTTTTTGTCTGTTCTTGGAATTTAAAAAGAGTTTAAAAATAAAGCAAGAGCCTCTCCAAAATGAGATGTTAAGATATTCAAACACAGCTGACAATCGAATCAACCACTCTCAGTCTTGAAAGCAGGCAAGGCTTCCTTCCCAAAAATGTGTCTATAGAGATGGAATCACTGCAGGCTGTGCTGGGTCAGGCTTGAGAATTTTTTTTCCTAGTTTTACCATTTCCCCTTGATCCCTTGCTTCAGGTGAACTTACGACAAACTCGTTGCTCTGTGCTGAACACCACTCCTGCCCCACACTAATTGCTGTATCATTAATTATCCTTCCTCCTAATATCTAATTTAAACCTGCTCCCAGTCAGTGTGAATAATTCTCCCTTGTCCTGTCACTCCAGAACCTTGTAAAGTCTCTCTCCATCTTTCTTTTAGCTCCTCCAGGCACTGGAAGACCACATTTAGGTCACCCCAAAGCTACTCCAGGCTGAACAATCCCAATTGTCCCAACTTTTCCTCATAGGAGAGGTGCTCCGTGGAGCACCCAAGCACACAAGTGACAGAGTCTGCCCCAGTCTGACCAGTGGCTGCTCATCCCCTGCTCCGTGGGCACCTCTGCAGGGAGAGCAGGACATCCAAAATCTGCTGCTCCCCAGGCAAGGCAGAGATCAGGAAAGGGAAGAAACCAGAGGACTATGGATGCTAAAAAGCCTTAGCAGAGAAGATTTTAGCTCTCAGCAGCAGTTTGTGAGAGCCTTGTTCTTTCTCATGCGAAACTATGCAAAACATGATAAAGTTTTCTGTAAACAGACTTTGCTAATCTTGCACCTGCGTTTATAATTAGAATTGTTGTGATACCGACTAGAGAAATGAATGATGTGTGAATTGACCAATCACCCTGATAAGTAGTTAGTTAGAGGTCCAATACCTCTTGCCTTTTAGGAAAACACTAAAAGAACTAAACACATAAAAACCCGTCCTTTATTAATTAAATAATTCATTCCTTTCTGCTGACCACACTCGTGTCTCGGAGTCCTTCATTGCCTCTTAGCACCGCGGCAGCGACAGAGGACATCTGGGCACGTGCCTGCCCTCCTCCTGCCTTTGTTTTCCCTGCTCCTTGGCTATAAATAGAGATGCCAATCTCCAGAGCTGTCAATCCAACATCCTCCACCCTCATGAAGGCAACGTTTAAAAAGTGACACAGATTGAACATGTAAAACGCTCTTTAATTTTCATGTAAATTCCATCTCTGCTCTCCTGAGTCTGGAGGTGTCCAAAATTTGAGAAGCAGAAAATAGAAGACTTTAAAAGAAACATGGAGCTATTTGCCAGCTTCCCTGTATGAAAAGCATTTAAATGTGCAATGTTCTGAGTCTTTAAATACCACGAACTGGGCTTCATATTCTCAGTTCTTTTTCATGCTCTGCTCATGAGTTGGGTGTCAGTAAGTTGAGCTGTTTGTTGTCTGAGCACTTTTGCTTTCTGTTTTGCAGAGTGAGTGTTATCCTTGTACCAAGCAGCTCTACCATTGCCTGGTTTGCCAGCTCGTTAGTTAATTACTGCTCCTGGCCCTCAGCTCACTGGGTTGTGCCAGACTGGTTACTGTGAAGGTGGTGAGGCTCTGGCACAGGTTTTCCAGAGATGTTGTGGATTCTCCATCCCTGGAAGTGTCCAAGGTGAGGTTGGGTGGAGCTCTGAGCAACCTGGGATAGTGGAAGTCGTCCCTGCCCATGGTGAAGGGATAGAACAAGATGATCTTTAAGATCCCTTCCAACCCAAACCATTCTGGGATTCTCTGCCACCCAGCTGAGGCCTGAACTGGAAAAATTGCTGAAATATTGCTTTAAAGTGCTTATTTCACTGTGTTTTAAGAGAACAGGCACTGGGTACTGTAGGACACGAAGATGAGTATCAGCTGATGTCCCTTTTCCATCCGTCCATGTCACAGCTCCGATCCTGTAAAATCCTCTGCCTGTCTCACCTCAGCTGACACGGCTGCAGCAAAATTCCTGTTCCTGGGAGGATCACTTAGAGGAGATGCAAGAGATCTCAGCAGGGTTTAGCACTTGATTCACATATTTCTGGTTAAAAAGAAAAAATAGTTGCACGGGAGAGCGAAAAGATCAAGGCAGAGCCAGGCTGTGAGTGCCTGCAGGCAGAGCAGCAGAGACGTGCCAGACTTATTAGAGGTCCCTCTCAGGTTTCTAAAAAAGAAGATGAAAACCCATCCTTTTATCAGCCCTGAAATATTTTTTTTTTATCTTTAAGGATCCCCTGCTGTGCACACACACTTTGCCTGGGTCCACTGGCAAACTGGGTTATGAACAGAGTGCCCCAAATTACTCTTAATTTTTGCTCCTGGCTTAGAGAAATATTGCAATAAGATGGTTTTTGCTTCCAGTCAGCTGGGGATCTGCTTCATTTTTGAATAATGAAAGGTGAAACTATTTACATGTGCTCAGAAGACTGAAACAAAGGGGTGGAGTGCACTAAGCCTTGTGTTTGATTATGGGATGCACCAGGGAACATGGAGATAGAGCAGGACTGTGCAGGATGATGTCTTTTTCCCTCTGTTCTTCAATGTTTGAATACAGAAGCAATTTTCTGTTAGACGTTTATTCCTGGTTTTTCAGTGAGACAGAGGGGATGTGGGGATTTTGATGTGACAGGGCAGCTTTGGGGCTCTTACAGTGGGAAAGTGGGGCTGGTGAATCCGTTCAGAGAGATTATTCCAACCTTTCTCCAATGACAGCTGATGTGCAGCTTCTTTTCTCTGTCATGCTCAATACTGGGGGGCTCCTCTGAGGTTTTCAAGTTACCTAAGGGGGCTTTGAAATGAAAAGGTGTTGCAGTGAATTTTGTCTTTTTTCTGGCTGCAAACTACGAGCGAGAAGATCACCTCAAATCTCTGGGTTTGCCTACATTAATCGAATGATTTCTGGAAGCAGTTGGGTTTGTGACACCCTGTAATGATCCTTCACTGACGTATGATATCAGGTGGTGAAACACTGCTCTTCTTACTGCACATTATACTCACATCATGTATTTTTCTCATTTAGATGGATTTATAAATATGCAGAAAAGCTTTCCTGGGGAATATCATACCATCCTAATTTTACTTTTGTTGAATGATGTCCAATCTCTGCTTAAAATTCCCTGTTCTGATGAGTTATCCAGCTGGCAAACTAGAGCAGTCAGAGTAAATTCATTTCAAAGTGCAAATTAATATTTGCCAAGATGCACTCACTCTCTTTGCAGCATTCAATCAGCTCTCCCTGAAGCATAATGGGTGGAGAGAGTGAAATGGATGAGATACCTATTGCAATTCACATTAATGTTACTAATGGGAGTCGTAAATGAGAGTTGGATCAGGCACCAGCTGAATTCATATGTCTCTCTAGTACTTAATTAATCAGTCAGTTTATCAGTAATTATGAATAGAGCACTTCTGATCTTCAGGAAGAGCTCACCCCCCTCCCAGAAGCCATGCACAGATCTGATTTTCATGGCTGAGAAGTGAACATTTATGAGTTGCTCACTACAATTCTGTTTGGTTTGTGGGTTTTTTTGTATTGTTTGGCGTTTTTCTTTTGTTTTGTGTGGTGGTTTTGTTTTTGTTTTTCCCAACTGAAAAGTTTCTTGCTTTTTTCTGGTTTTACTAAATGAGCATTTCCATAGAAAGCACATATTCCCACTGGAGAATTTCTGTGAAAACAGCCTTTTAATCACCTTTTGTCAGAACTGTTTAAAATATAAACCAACCATTTTCTGAACTTGTATGTGTCATGAATCACCAGAAATGTTTGTGTCCAGGTGTTTCGAGATTGCACTAATTTATGATATTTAAGACTGATTTTTATACTGGTATTTAATCAGATAGTTTAGTGGGAGATTTCAAAATTAGTGACAGATTCATTACAAAGAAATTATTTTTGTAATTTGGGGGTAACAATCAACTTCACCTGTTTTACTGGATGAAGAAGAGAAATAATTCCACAGTACGATGTGTTTGAATCCTGACACCTCCTCCATTTCGGGTGCTTACTTAAGTTGGGGCTCATCTGGAGAAAGAATGGCCCAAAACACTGATATTTTTGAATTATCCTTGAAATTAAGAGGCAAAAGCACTGCAGGAACCTGCCAGCACTGTGGGAGCGGGACCTGGGAAAAAGCAATTTGGGCAACGAGGGCATGAGGAAAACATTTGGGTTTCAGCCCAGATGCTGCTGAGGTGCTCCAGTCCCACTGGTGGCTCTGGGGACTGGGGGAACTTCAGCTTTGGAGGACTCAAAACAAGATTTGTCTTGGAGGGATCTTGGACTTGAAGCAAAGTTTGTGTCCTGGTGCTTTGGCTTTCTGGATTGTGGTGATTGCATTGGGGAACCTGAGGAGAGTAGGAATGAAGAAGATGGGCGGCTTGGATTTGCTTCTTTTTCTTGGACAGAGGTTGGGAATGGAGCAAAGGAGTTTGAAATCAACATAGAAAAAAATAATCCGTGGAATTGATGGTTTTTTCCAACTTTAAGTCTGTGTCTTCTCATGTGCACCTTCACCAAGACATCAAGCCATGAAACCCCTGAACGCATCAAGGCCAAGATAATTCATTTTTAGGGTTTTGCTTCTGTGCTGTGAGATTGTGGGGAGATTTTTAACAATGGCTTGATTTTGGTTGATTTATTCTGCAGATCTTTGTTGTGGTGGGGTAGAAATCAAGACCAAGAAACCCAGGAAGGAGTGGATTACGGTGTATTGGATTAAACTCAGGGCTTGTCATCAGTAACTCTCTCTTTTGTGGGTGATTAGTGGAGAATTAAATCACCCATGTGGATAATTTGAATAAACATTCTGGGAGCTGGCAAACTGATGTTTTTGGTTTGGCGTTATTTTTTCCTTGCATTTTGTTCTCTCTTTTCTAACTTTAGTATGCATTATTCACTTACAAAAACGGCTGTATTTTCAGTATAAAATATATATTTTCTAAAAAAAGGGGAACAAATTCAAATGTTTGCTTCATTTGAAAACTGGCGTGTTAGCTGTTTTTTTTCCTAAACCTTCTGTAGAGTCAGTTTCAAACTTTTAAAGTGTATTAAAAACATTGATTTTAAGGAGGCTAGAAGGATATATATATATATGTATATATCCTCCCTCAATTTCCATCTGCATTGAGTTTAAAGTAGACTTGCATTAGGTAGCAGATTTCCATAAAACCACTAACCTGCCTCATGGGCCATTCTCTTTCCATAAATATTGAAGATAATATTGAAGATCATATTGAGTTTATACTGGAGAGCACAAAGCTTTCCCAAGGTGATAACACAGTGCCCTTGAATTCCTCCATGGATTGTGTGGGGATGTGGGGGCACTAAAATATTCTCCTGAAGCCATCCCAGTCAAGCTGGACAGTTAAACATGACAATCAGAATTTTCTTGACAGTCAGAGTTTTCTTTCCTCTTTACATCCTTGGCGGCCTTTTGTGGTTGTAATGCCATGAAATAAATCATCCCCCTCAGCCTGATGAGGAGCAGCTCATTCTTGTGGTTGTTCCACCCCTGATCAGGAGGGTGAAGGCTGGATTTTAGGATTTTGAACCATCTTCCTGTGTATTTCTGCTCAAGTTGCTGGGACAGAGAGGGTGCATCACTACAGGGAAGGTCACAAGGAGCTGAGACTGAGGGCACGGTCCTGCTCTTGCTCCTGGCTGGACTGGACTCAAGGATTTTGTGGCTCCAGTGCCCTGATGGTGGGACTGGTCTCCAGATGGTTCCCTGCACGGAGAAAAGGGAATTTTATCCCCAATAGTTGGTCCAGGGAGCCTGAGCAGAGCCTGGCATGGAACAGTCACTCTCAGGCTGTGTTTGAACGCTCTCGGCTGATTCTGGAAACGTTCAATCAATATTTTCCCAACGCCAGCTTGAATTTCTGTGGGTTGGTGATGCGAGCTGTGGGGGATGCAGCAGCGTTCCTGACCCCGCAGGACCTTTCGCTTGTGAGCAGTTAACAACTATTTAATGACTGAGCAGCTCTGATGTTCTGCTAATGCTCCTTCCCTTGCTCCCTTGTAGTGGGCCTTTTCCAGTTCCTTAAGCTTGTTCACCGCCTGCCCGAGCCGAGAGCTTTGCCATTTTAATGAGAAAGGGATGGCTCGCTAGACTCGGGCATAAAGATATTTATTTGCATTGTACGTGCGGGCTGGAAGGAAATCCTTTAATTAAAGACCTGAGAGGTCACAGGAGATAGATGGGATGAATGAACCCAGCTCATTTATCAGTGTATGTATGAATGTGCATGGATTCAACGAAGTGGTGAAAGCACGGGGAGTGTAATTCATGCAGTGAAAATTTAAATCAGGGAAAGGAAAATCCAGGGAGGCTTTTCTGCCTAAATAATCAAAGTGAGAACAGAGCAGAGATCAATTAAAAAAACCCACACATGGCCAGATTCACCTGTGTTAAAAACACCTCCAGAATCACTGTTTGCTCCCCAGGGAGAATTGGATCTCTGAGAATAAGTGTTTAAACAGTTTTAGAATATTTTTGATATATATACTAAATAAAATAAATAAGAGGAAGAGGATGAAGACATAGTTACAGAAATATATGGTAGAGGCAGAGGCTGAGCCTGCTGGACTTGGTGCAGCACTGGGGCCATGCTTAGATCCTTTCATTTATTCCCACGGAATTAAAAGTGCTTTACATCAAAAATAATGACTAGGTAGGGCAGGGTAGCGAGTTAAAAATAAGCTGTGACATGCTTCAAGCATTCCTTCATGTCCACTTAGGTCTGATTGCTGAGCTGCTGCAGTGACCACTGTCACAAACATTTCCCTGCATCAGGAGAAGAGTGAATGCAGCATCTTCCTGGCTGCTGGGCTCCAGCACTGGGGCTGCAGAGGAAAATGCAAAGCTGCACAATCCCAACCGTGGCACGTGATGAGAAACGATCTCTATTGGCAAATCCATCCTTAAAACCCTGTCCCAAAATCATTGCTCCATTATTTAGAGGGTGTGGGTGGAGCAGGCTGATTCCAGCCACTGCCATTACTCTGTTGCTGCTGCTCTAAAAGTTTGGGAAGGAGACAAGCTGAAATTGTTCGGTTATTAATAGGGATGTTATATTTTATTCATTTTGAATGAAAAAAACATAGGGTGTGATGTAAGATTCCCTGAAGTTGAAGGGTGACATGTTTTCAGTGCATGGAATCGTTGGAGAGAAGTGGAGCCAGTGACATTAAAAATCTCAGTTCTGAGGGAATCTTTTTCTACAAATCTTTGAGTGGTCTCCTCACAGCATCCAGCCAACCACAAGAGCTGCTCTGCAGGTTCTCTCTTCTTCATGGGGACTCCTGCAAGTGTCCCTGTACCCCATTTACTGTACGAATGATTTGAGCACAGCCCTGCACCTCTGCATTACAGAAACAGCGCTGTGGGATCGTGATTTCTGTCCTGCCTCCTGCCAGGATGTACCAAAGGAAGCCAAAAAATACAGGGCTGAGTTTTTGGGCACACATTTTGCCTTTGGTTTGGGTCAAAGCTCTGAACTGTGCCAAGAGGAAAAGAGTAGCACAGAGTTTTCTGTCCGAGCTGCAGAGGAGGAAAGGCTGGGTTGTGGAGTGTGGGGACAGAGTCCTTCAGGTGTGTTCATGAATTCCCCTTGTCCACAGGTGTGGGTAACTCAGCTGCTGTGTAACTGCACTGGTTTGACTGGGTGAAGCCTGCTCAGGACTGACAGCTCGGATGGAGCAGATTCCCACAGCCCTGGAACAAACTTTCAGTTCCTATTAATGCTCAGAGGCTGTGACAAGCATGGAGCACTTGGGGGTTGACACCTATTCAGTGCTGGTTAATCCTGAATTTGTCCCATTAAAATACAATTGTGCTGTCATTTCAAATGTGGCTGTTTTCTGTACAGACATGAACAGAACTGAAAATCCTACCTTTTTTTATTCCACTCCAGCTGCCTGGAGGAGATAAGTCCCATCAATATCTCAGTTCCATGCTTTCTATCTACCAGAGTCAGGAATCCAATACACGGATTTCACTGAGCCATCCCCCTGTTAATGAGTGCGTGGATATAAATATGGCACTATGGATGGATGCATATTTTGTAATTCCCCTTTACAGATTTCATTAAGGTGAATTTGCAGATTTCCTCTCCTGCCATTTTTGTAACCATCAGTGGTTTTGCTGTTCATTTGCATTTTCAGCCTAGCCAAAATTATCCTGATTTCCCATTTATTGGTTCCTGAGGGTTAATCCAGTAAACATACTTTTCCTAAATGCTAAAGCCAAACTGCATCTTGCAGGGAAAATAAATTGTGTCATCAGGTAAGATGCTGATACCAAAAATAACTTCAAAAACAATTGGCAAGCAAAGAAGTAAAGTCTGTTGAACTTCCAACCTGTGTCTTAAACAGAACTTTTGCTATGGGATTATTCAGAAAGAATAAACATGTAGAAAAGGAAATGCCAAACCCAAAAAGTTACAGGACACACACGCTTTTAAATTCATGGGGACTCCAGAAATTTGCAATAAACCCCAACCTTTTCCAAAGACCTGCTTCAGGTCCCTGATAATCATTAATGGAATTTGCTGGTGGGGTTTGGCTCCTGTTCCCCCAGCCATATGCAGACTCACGCAAGGAGACATTAGAACTGGTGCCATCTGTGGCTGATAGTTTACAAGCCTTAATTAGTCGAAGTTTATCCTTACACTGAACACAACCAGCGTGTTTAGCAGACAGCAGGCCCACACATGTCAGCAAGAAGATTTCCTCTGTCTGTGCCATCATCCATGTCAGAGGAGTGGGAGGGGGGCTCAAAGGAGATGGCTACAAAAGGCTGCAAGGAGAGAAGTTTCCCCGTGGCATCCCAAGGACAAGGTTAGCACAGTAATTTTCCTGTATCCCATGGGATAACTGCTCTGTGACTTGTTAGCAGAGAGTGGAACACCTGTGCTTGAAACTTGTAATGCTTCAACTAAAATGGGTACTTGGTGTGATGTGTCGGTGACATCTGTCATCCCCAGCACAGTCACAGAAAGGCTCTAATGTCTAGAAAATCAGTTTTAACAACTTCAGCCTTCTTTGAATTGTGATCAAGACCCATCTTGGGCTGGGATTCCTATAATCTGATTTGAGGCGGGTTTGACAGCTAGTTTAGCAGGATTGTCAGTGATTCTCCCCACCCTAAGCTAAGAGCCAGATCTCTGTCTCTCTCCTATGACTGGAGGACTAGTTTTGATTCAACCTCTTCCTTTCAAGCTTAGGTGAGAGCAATCCTTTGGTGTAGAGGTGCTTTGCAATATTTTTTATTGTTTCCACCCTCGCTCTGTCAGGATTTAGCTTCAGGTGTCTGGAATTAAACACCAGCAGGGCAATCCTTCATGCCACAGATCCACGTAATGTATTTTTCCTGCACTGTTTCCATCCAGCTCTGCTCCAGGAGCATCACCAGAGTTAGGCCAGGGGTTTGCTCCAAGCAGCTCTGTTGGGGAAGGGAGGCAGCAGAGCATTTATCTCCAAGGTTAATCCTTTTGAAAGCTGGGGGATCACAGCACTGATCCTCAGCTGAGAGAGCATGAACCTCCTCCCTCTTTCATGTTGCTGACCGATAACTGCAGCAGAGCTGGCTCCAGTTTTGGAGGCAGATGCAAAACAATTCTTCCAGATGGAAGCCAGAGTGAAGCAGGCAAAATGCCATCTGGAAAGAGAGGGCCCTTGCTGTGCAGATGCACATTGCAAAAATGATAGAAAGATAAAATTGGAAAAAATCCCCCCATGTCTCTGGTGAATGGGAGAGTTCACTGAGTATCTTGCTGCTGGCTCCTGCCTTTCCAAAGAGTGCACTGTGCACAGCAGCCTGGTAATAAAGCCTGGAGTAAGAATCTGTTCCCATCTTTCTGGATTTAGCTTCATCTATTTGGGTTTGGTTTGGGGTTTTATTTTATTTTATTTTTTTTTTCAGTCACTTATCTTGGTGTGGGTTTAACCAGATTCTGCTCCCATCTGAATGGATGCAAAATGTTTCCAAGAGCTGTTGCTAGCAGTGAGGGGTTTGGGCTCTGGCGTTACCCAGTTCCATGCACTCCACAGTATTTTGGGCCAGGATCTGAAAGGACAGACTGGAGGCTTTGCACAGTGGGTAGAGGAAATTGCACTTTGGAGCTAAAGAATGTTCTTACAAAGTGTTTTTCAGTTCGATAACGAACACGTTCCTTCACGAGAATCTCATGGTATCAGAAACAAAGAATGGACAAGGAGGAGGAAGTGGGAAAGTCAGAAAGCCAGGACGGGCTGGCTGGTGAATATAGGAATCCCAAAAAGCAGCTCCCTCGTTGTGTACCTGAGTTATCTTCCAGGCTGTTTCTGTGCTGGGATTCAGAATTGATCTGTGGGTCAGCAAAGCTCAGGCCAGTGGCTCTGGGAGTGACCTGTCCCAAGCTGGGAGGCTGCTCAGTGGCCACAGGCTGCCTGACCATTCCTCTCCAGAGAGTGATGAGATCTTGTCTGCACATCACAACCCCTGCTTTGCCTTGCCAGGCACACGGCCTATGATTTATCTTGAAACAGCCTCATTTAGAGAGCATTAATTCACAACAATCTGAGGACTCTGGATGTGAATTCATTACAGAATTCAGAGAAGGGCAGTTTTCTGAGGCAGCTCTTCAGTGCAATCCTGTCTGCAGATTCCTGAATACATTTCTGTTCAAGAGCCATCAAATCTCAGACAGGCTACATCTGCCACATCGTTTTTGAAAAAAACTTTTTGTCATGGGAACAAATGTGACAGAAATGTGTGAAAAGCAGAAATAACAATGAACCATTCCAGATACCCTTCAAATACCCTAATGAATTCGAGACCACACATGGATGGAGCCAGATCTTGGTTGTGTGTCACAGTCCTTGCTGTCCTCACCTGGAATCAGGACTTGCTTTAGGACATTTTTCTTTCAGAGGGAACTGTGACAATGCAGAGCTGGCAGCAGCTCTCATTCACTCTCTGGGCTCTAAAGCACAAAGCCTCAGGAGCTTCAGGTTTTTTATCTCCTCTGGGATAGAAAATCCAATGGTTCTCCCATTCTTATCTCTGAAAATTAGGCTACAAGAACTGTGCTTCAGGCAAATTTTCTGCAGAACTTTCTGGACTTAAATGATATAACTCCATTGTACCAGCTCATAACCAGTAGTAAATATTGAGCTGTAGGAATCTCAATATAAATTAATGGAGATACACACATCTGGAGGGAGGAATTTGGACTGTTTAGAAAACCCACTAGAACAAAATCCCTGAAAAAATCCACAGGTTTTTATGGTTAGAGAAAGCCACGCTGAAGGGTCAATGGACTCAGAGCAGCTCTGAAGAAGTTGTGAGAGGGATTGTGATGCACCAAAAATCAGAATGAGAGTGCTGGGGGAAGAGATTTTTGTCCCGAGCCTTGATGGATCTCCACGTGAAGATATGAGGCAAATGCTGTTTTTTATTCTTGCCCACCAAAAGAGCTGCCCGTGGTGTACATGGCATCAGCTGCTGTGTTTGTGAATGTCTACTTGAAACAGCATCTTGAGAGCCCTGGCTGCCAATTTAAAAGATGAATTTAGTAATTTAAAAGTTTCTAAATTTAAGAATTTAAAAGACATTATGGCCTAAATTCAACAGAATTTTAAAATATTTTAAAAGAATAAATACAATATATAATATAACATTATATATATATCTTACACAGTAGAATATAATTAATATAGCATAATATATAAATAAGAAATAAAACTGAATAATTTAAAGACGTTATTGCCTATTTTTTTATCCAGCCCCAGAACCCTGCTGCTGATTGAGGCTGAGTGTCTGCACTGCTGCTGGGCCAGGAGCTGCAGAGAGGGCACAGAGGAACAAAGAGAAAATTAGAAATGAGGAAACATCACTGTCGGATGGCACTTGAAATGAGCAGAGAATTGGTGGTGGGGCTCTGAGCTGCGGGATCAGCTGGAGGATGGTGTCCAGCTCCCACAGCAGCCAGGGGTGGCCCAGGGCAGTGGGAAACGTGCCTTGGCAGCACTCTCAGCACTCTTTTCCCCACCTTGGAAGGCTCTGTCTCCTGATGTGCTTTGGTGGGTGATGAGAAGGCAGCTGCTCCCTAAAAGCTGTTTAGAGACCCTTGGCACTCTGAGCTCTGGACCCCAGGCAGAGTCAGAGGCACCACTTTGCTGGTAAAACTGTGAGTGTGTGTTCAGATTAACCAACAACAACAAAAAAATCCTCTAAAAGATTGGAGTGAGGAGTTTGGAAGCAAAGAGTCTCCCTTAATGGTGATTTATCGGCTGGAACAGAGAAGCTGAGAGCAGCAATTCGAATTTTCAGCTTCTCTCCTAAGCTGTATTAATGAGGGTCAGATGTCAATTGCCTGCAGTGTGCTTTGAATCAGACTGTAAGTGCTGGACTGACACCTGACAAACTGGAAAAAATGAGCAGCTTTGCAAATCCATTCTTTATATACTGGCAAAGATGAATAAATCAATCAGGAGTAAGATGGAAACAGCAATGTAGAACTGAAAGCTGTCACAATACTGGCCAGATGTACATGAGTGATGAAAGAATAAACAAATCATTAAGTGAAACACTTTCCTTCCGATACTATTACTTATCTGAAGAATTGAAAAGTGTAGACAGTCATTTAATGATTTCAAATTTTTGGTGTCTATATCGCTCTGAACGTCTCATTTCAAAATACGAGCAATAGTGCAAGAAAGTGTAGGGAATGTCCTGCTGGATCCATAAATATCCCAGTGCTCTCTAGCCATCAGGGACAGCAGGAATTTAGGAAGAACACAGAAAATGGTCACATCCTCTGGCCCATTCCCTCTGTATTGCTCACTCTCCCAGTTGCTGTATTTAGGATGTCTCTACCTGGTCCTCCAGCTGTCCAAACAAACACCTGCAGTGCAGGAATTTATCTCCTCCCTTTGTCATCCTGTGAATTCCATTAGTTCCCACAAGTGCCTGGACCAGCCAGTTCCAGTTGTCCATTGCTGTGCAGTTACTTTGATTTAGCTCTGCAGCTCTGGATTCACTTTATTTATGCTCCTTCTCTCCAAACTGAACACATTTTTATTCAGTCTCTTGTAAACAACTTCTTCCCCTTGGTCATTTTAGCTGCCCTTTTTCACCTCTCTGCCTCCACTACTGCTTTCTTGAGGTGTGGAGGCTGTGAATCCACCCTTCTCAAAGACATGAGCATGACCAGCTTTTATAGAGCTGCAGGGTGCTGCTGCCTTGGCTGCTGCTGCTGCACAAGGTCCTGATGATTCCTGAAAAGTGCCACCCACGATCCCAAAATCTCTTCCCATGGGTGTCAGTGCCTGCTGTGAGTTCAGCCCCATGCAGACATGGTTTGTATTCCTTTTGTATCACCTAAAATTTATTTGTCTGGAGGTCCATCTCTCACTTTCGTGCCAACCACTAGGCTTTGTGGGGTGTCCCAAATCTGCATTGTTTTGGTGCATTTGACAATGAAATCCAGGCTCAACTGGAGCTGAACCTGCACAGGTTTCCATGGGCTTGGCCATAAAATAGCATGGATCCAGTGGAAAATTCCAGGAAACACCTCTCTGCCTTCTGGAAAAGTTGTCACATATTGTAGCTCCTAAGGGGATGTGCCTAATTTTACACCTATCAGAAATCTCAAGGCTGCACACACCTAAAGTGGATTTCTCAACACCTTCCTAAATAAAAAGCATTATCTTACAACCTGCTTATGTTACTCAAGCCCTCGATTGTCTCTCATGCACACAGGTTTTGCTGAGTTGAAGGAAGATTCCTCCAAGAGCTGCAAGGGATCTTTATCTCAGCAGCACCAGGTGTAACCTGTCACCTTCAGAGCTGGTGATGAGCTGACACCTTCCTAATCAGAGCCTAACCCAGAGCCCACCACAGCAGCACTGCTGCCCCAGGGAGGGCAGGAGAGCTCTTTTGGGAGTGCTGCAAATTAAAACCAGCGTAGTTTTCTAATTGGAGCTGGTGCCGTGCTGGGAAGGAGGTGCCTGGCACTGACAGCTGGCAGGAAAGGTGTTCGGCTGTTGTGATGCATTTGAACCCTGATAGTGTGCCCCAGCCAAACCATCTTTAATTATTCTTATTAGAGCCCTCAGTTTTGTAATGTATTTGCTGGATTGTGGGGATACAAGAGCGGGTTGCAGGCAGCCTCGACTTTGATAAGTTACAGCTATATCCCTGGGAAGAAAGAAAAACATCTTGGAATGCAGATGTGTTGATTTTTGCAACAAGAAGCATGTGAGTGGTATAAGAGAAGGATATAAAAGGTTGTGCTGGAGGGTAAGAAAATGGCTTCTGCAAAATCATATTTATTTGTTGTTCAGAAGTCCTGAGCTCCCACATTCGGCTCAGTGGGAAAAGTGGATTCTGGTCACAACGGAGCTGTGTGAGCTCTGTGTGCTATGGAGCATCTGCACCGAGTTCCCACCTTCTTTTTGTGTCTGTGACACGAATGTGGTCACTGGGCAGCTGGTTTTTAGTGCTGAAATTAGATTCTTTTATTCAGTTCATAAGGCAGCAGGTGGGTTTTAACCCAGCCTGTGTTTTGAGAGGCATCAGAAATCAGCTGACTGGGGGTTTGTACATGGCTTCAGCTGCCATGTTCGTGAGTGTCTACTTGAAACAGCATCTTCAGAGCCCTGGCTGTGAATTTAAAAGATGAATTTAATAATCGAAAAGCTTTTAAATTTAAGAATTTAAAAGCCACCATTACCTAATTCAAAAGAATTTTAAAATATTTTAAAAGAATAAATATAATATATAATATATGTAATA
>VWZT01000581.1:70711-92440 GCA_013397055.1 Pachycephala philippinensis
TAATAATTTAAAGATGTTATTGCCTATTTTTTAATTAATAAACTAACATTATCATTTATGGTCTACTTTCTAACGATGCTTGTTGTCACAACTTGCTTGTGCACAGGAAAACAAGCAATTCAGAACAGAAAAATCCACATTCCTTCAGCAGTCAGCTCCACTCCACAAATCCCTCTAGTGACCCTGTGCAAATTACTTTCTGAAAGTCAATTATTGGGCTATTTGGTTTGTTTGCTCTTTCTTAGCAAAGCATCTGCATAACTTTCTGTTGAGAGATCTTAAAAATGTTTGTCATATCATGTCAACTGCTTCGAGACATGAGCTGGTGCAGAGCCTAAAAATAGCTCCTTGGAGATGAGTGGCCTGGCCTAAAGCCAGGCTGGGATCAAGGAGGAATAAATGTGACTTAAATTCCCTTTTGCTCGCTCGTGTCCTGAACTCTGACCGAGGACTGGATGAGACCAGTTCAAACGCTGGGATTGTGTGTAAAAAAAGAGGGAGAATGAGAAGAGAGGGAAATTTTAACCCCAGTTCTCCTGTTGTTTCCCTCCCTGTAGCACGCTGGCCACGCTTAAGGCAGCACAATCTGTGAAACAAAACATTTGGCAGCCACTGGAGAAATCAGTGGAGGGATGTTTCCCCAAATAGAGCACGAGGGAAGGAGGTGGGGAGGGAGCAAACTGCAGCTCCCCACGGGTCTGCTCTGCACTTGAACCCCTCTTTAAAGGCAGCACGTTGTGTTCCTGAGCTAATTGGACACCCGAGCCAGGGGGAGCATTGGAACCACCACAGGGATAACAAACACAGCTGGGAGAAACTCAGCTCCTCAGGACAGACCCCCAGTGCCCCTTAAACAGATGCTTACTTAACGTTTAGAACTTGGAAATCTCCATGAACAGAAATTCTAACGAAGGAAATGCCAAGTCAAACCATCTCCTCGTGTGGCTGGCTTTGACATTTCCAAGCGTAGCCTCTCTCCTGGGCCATCATTTTGCACCCACACTTGTCTGACAACTTGCTGAAGGAGTGCATCCAAACAGACAATGAAATGCCTGCATGATTTGTGCAGGAGGGAAGTAAACAAAATATCACTGAGAATAAAACCTTTTCAAATGCAGCTAAAAAAAGCAGTATCAGACACTCCCAAAGTGCTGGAAAATTGCTTCTCTCGCTGCTGCTTGGCTCATTCCAGTTCACTCTTTTGGGATGAGATTTTTCTTGATGAGGTTTGACCGGACTTTGATTTAAACGTCTGAAAGCTCCACAATAACTGTTGCTAAGTGTTTGGTGCTCTTCATGTTTGGAGAGTAGGCTCATTTCCATGGCACAGGGAGAGTGATTTACTCAGAAATCTGCTGAGAATAAAGATCTTCAGGAAACTGGGAGGACAGGGCCTGTGAAAGTGTAAAGTTCTCTGTCTTGTTCCATTCTTCAGTTCTCATAATTGATGATCTGTGCCTACTACACCTAGAAATTGTTTTCCCTGGAAAATTCTCCACACTTTTCCACTCTAACTCAGAGCCTGATCTCCCCTCAGATAAACAATCAGTGTTAAGCTTTGTAATGTCTCTCCTTTTGCGTTTTTCCTTCATGCCAGTGTTGCCTCTTTCTTAATAACAAAATGCAAAACTGAAATGCAAAGGGTGCTTTGCCCCATTTCACCCAGACAGGGCGTCAAGAAGCTCTGCACAAAATCTGTGCTGTGCTGTTCAAACAAGTGACACATTCATTAGCCTCAGCTGAGCACGGGAGGAATATTGAAGATGATGTGCAAACTGTAAACAGGTCACCTTCTTCAAGATAAAGTGGATTACTTCAATGCAAGACATAATTAAATGCAATTTCTTTTCACTTTCCTTTTTGTGGTCTAATTGATGTCTGTTTGAGAATGCCAGATTATTTTTTAGCAGTTTGACTTTCCTACCTGTGGATATATTTGGTCTAAATTCCTTTTGTTTTTGGCTCTCAGGGAGCTTATGATTTACAGATAAGGATTTTTCCATGTGATATGGAATGACATCCTGGTTTGAACAGACCTCCTGTTTCAAAAGAAAAGATTAAAATATGGAGAGCTCCCACTTGTGAAATGCAGCTCCTGATGAAGGTACTGATTTCTCCATTGTGTGAGAAACGGGTAATACACAATGTAAAATTGTTTGAAATACGTTTCAAAGCTGGTTTTTTGTTTTTTTTTTGCAGAAAATTCCACCCCTATAGAATACTCCCATCAGCCTAGAGCCTGGGCCAAGGCAAGTGAAATAATTTAAGAGGTGGGAATCTCCAAAACACTCTTCTAGTGAAAATGTAATTGCTTTGTTTTGAAAGTGCCTAATGATCCAAAAAATGGGTTGATAGCTTTCAAAGCTTTCAGATCTGGAGATGCTGACAGAGCAAATTTTAGAGCGGAAGAAACTTCGTTTTTAGTGTCTCCTTTTCCAGACTTTCTCCTGACAACCATTATTCATTAGCCAAGCTGGGGCAAGGGGTAATGCTCTAGAGAGTTTTCAACACACAAGGCAGAGAAAAGCAGAGGACAGAGATGTGAAACAGATGCATCTTGCAATTAATAAACAGATAAAAGCAGACAAAAGCTTGCAGGAGTGCTGTGAACTGAGGAAAGCACCCATTTGTCCTTCCTCCCCTCCATCCTCCTGCTCTGTGCAGGGGAAGCAGGGCAGGAGCAGTGCTGGTCCTCCTGGTCTTTTCCATGGAGAAATCAACAGATTTCCAGCCATGGGATCAATACATCCTCACGATGTCTCCTGACTCCAGGCTGGACAGGATCCATCTGTTTGTTGTGCCACACACTGAGCCTGTGCTCTTGGCATCTTCTGGGCCCTGATGAAGCCAGCTCAGCTTTGCTCTGGGGGATGCAGGGAGTGGGGCACAAGGCTGATTCCCATCCTGGAAATTGGTGAAAACAGGTGCAGAGAAGATGTGCAAAACACATTCGTATTAAAAAAAGGCCTGGTACTGCACAGAAACTAAAGAGAGAAGGTTGAGGAGCAGCACATGGGAAAAACCCCGATATTCCATGATATTCCCAGTGCAGGGAGGCTCTGAGGAGAAGCTCCTTGAGAGGATGCTGGGTGAGAGCACGTTCTGTGCTGAGGAGCTGGGGGGAGGAAGGGAGAGGCAGCTCCAGAACATGGGTGGGTGGGAAAGCTGATCCCAGCAGAGCGAGGACAGGCAAATTCATCTCCAGAGACGGTCACAGCAGCACTGCCAAGCCTTAACTTCACACCCAGTGCCTTGTTTCTGCCTGCATATGTAAATAACAACAGCAATTCTAATCCAGAAAACAACGTTCTCCCTTCAGAGGAAAGAAATTGCAGATCTGGGGGTGGAAAGTGTCATCTGCACGGAGCGTTGAGGCTTCGGATTCAGTGACAGGTGATTCCTGACTCTCTACAAGCAATACAAGCACTTAGCCTGTTTGCATTAGGCTCTGGGATTTGTTTTCCTGATGGATTACTCCAGTGAATCCTGGCATAAACACCAACTCCCCACTGAGGTGCTCTGCAGGAGGGAAACATGGGCTGGGGGTATTTCAGTCAGCTAAAACTGGCATTAGATTAATGCCAGAGTGGAAATGCTGGAAATAAACCCCCTGTACTGAGGAATTCTCATGGAACAGAATCATTCTTCAAGAAGGTTCTAATGCTGAGACCTTTGAGGGTAAAATGATGGAAGGGAGAAGAGATCTCAAAACAAGATCCTTACCCACACATACACACACATATGTGTGTAAAGTGCAACTCAAATATATCTGTGATGTACAGGCATCAAATGCAGTTTGTTACTTCCACGTGCATTTTAAAAATAAAAAAGGCAAATTTGTAATATGGTTTCTAAAATTTTTGAATATGTTTTCTGAAATTTCATCACCAAAATTAAGTGGGCATTAAGAAATGACCTGAAAATCAAGGGTATTCCAAGAAGAAACCCTCAGACACTGCTGTGTTCAATGCAGGTATGTGCACTTCTCCATGCCACTAGAAACTTCATAGCTTGATATTTTTATGGTCCACTTTAGCTAAAAACTCTCATTTTTAATGCTGACAGTTTTCAAGTAACAGCACTGAAATTAGTTTGCCTCGTTAGGGTGATCACGCAGTTGTAATGATTTAATTTCAGATTTTGAGGGGTATTATAGCTGAGCAAGGAGAGCAGATTTCTCTGCAGCCTGCTATTAAATACCTGCAGGTGTGCTGGATTCAGAGAACATCCCTGGCATTAACACAGACACATAATAGGAAATCTGTGTTTCCAAAGATCTTAAGAAGCCTTGAAGGTCAGATGAAAAATTGAATAAGCAGCCACGCTTTTAAAATTATCTTCTGATCTTCTTCAAATATTGTGCTTTTTTTCTTCAGAACCTTTACTTAATCTTTTAAATTAACCTCATAATAATAAAGATAATAGAGTAGAGAAGTGCTGAAATACAAGGTGAAAGACACTGGCTTTTTAATTAAGCAAAATGTGTGCTTACTTCGCTAAAGGTTAGAGTCTGTCTGGTGAACACCAGCACACGAAGGACTCAAGAGATTGCATTTTTGTGCTCTGAATTAACAGAAAATGTGAGCTCTATCTTGGGCCCATTCAGTGATTTGCTGAGCCACTGAAACCTGAGTGTGCCTGGATGCCAAATTCTGCTTGTGCGTGCAAATTTGGGTCAAGATTGATGAAAACAAGTGCCACGTCTTATATTTCCAACAGGTAAATAATCCACTCATTTTCTGAGCAATGTTTATGACTTTAGCAGTGACCCCCCAGTTTTATCTCCACAAGCAGAGGAAGCTGCCGTGGCAGCATTTAAGTTGTTCAAATAGGGCCAAAATTCTTTATAAATTCACTGGGTTGAGCCGTGTCTGTATAATCTCATATTTTACTAAACCTGAGGTGCACAGAGATAGCACCAATTGTAATGGAACCTCCCTTTTCAAATATATCCTTGAAAACAAACACGTGCTGGAAGAAATTGAATCTTGGAGGTCAGAAAGTTCTGGGGCTTAAAAGTCAATAAAATGCACTGAAGATCCCACTTTAAAGAAATTTTGTTTTCACTCTGGATTCCTGTCTTCCACTGCACTTAAGAAATTTTTAACATGGTTCACACAGGTCAATCTCTACTGAGCATTAAAGTTATTTCTTAAGTGAAAAAAAATCCCTCTAAGAATGAGTCAGCAGGACTGCACTCTCTGCACTCGCGTTAGCAGGGATTTTTATTTTGGGGACATGCTTGGAATTTTTCCTCCTATTTTGGTGACCCAAACTTGCAGAGCTGGGCCATACTTTTTTTCCACTGCCGTGGGTAACAAAGGTTGGATTTTTGTCCTGGCTTCTGAGGGAAACCTCCTTGTTACTGAGCAGCTGTTGCTGAGAGATGGTTTATGTTCAACTTGTTGGGTTATGCAATCGTCCTGGTTCTGAAACAGCTGCAGCATCATCCCAGCCACTGCAAACACAGAGCTGCAGGAAACTCTGGGGAGGCAAAGGGAGAGAAATCCCTTCTTCAGGGGAAAAATGGAATCTGCTTCCTACCTCATGACATCAGACTGTTCTGGGTTTAAGGCATTCTAAGAGTTTCTCTCCCTGTTTCTTCACTGCTGGCATTTATTGATGATCCCCCAAGCCAGAATCTCTTGCTGAGATGCTGAACAGATGCAGAGAGGGAGAGTTCTAGAGCTGAAATGGAGCTCTGTGTGTTGTGGTAACCCCACAGAAAAACCCAGGACTCTCAGCTGTAAATGGATGTGCTGATTAATGACACGGTTACAACCCCCTATTAATTTGTTTTCTTTATTTAGATCCTTAGAATTATTACCATAAAAGAGGCTCTGGGCAAAGAGCAGGTGGCTGGGAGGTAAGTTCTGTTATCCTGACATCTCTCCCACCTTCCTCCCTCCTGAGTACCCAAGCTCCTGGCTTTTCCAAAGCTACATTGGCTGCTGAGGACACCAGGAAACCTGGATATCATCCCAAAAATCACCACAAGTGGTATCCTAACTGGGATCCCTAACTGGGCATATCCTCCCTAGGCCAGCAGGAACACTAAGAAGAGGTAATTGTTCCTTTCCCCAGGGAATGAGTGGAAGAAACAAGTGATCTACAGTGGGAAGGGGAAAAGCTGTATTAATATTAATATAATCTATAATTAATATAATAAATTAATATTAATATTCATCTGTCTAAACAGTGGCTACAAGGGTGTGGTCTTTGTCTTTTGTCATTCTTAGTTATAAAAAAAGATAGGTACTATGATAACAATTGTTTATTTTCCAGGAGGCTGGTGTGGCTTAAGACAGTCAGTGATGCACTCCTCAGGATGAAATAGGATCCTCTGGAACTTGATTATCTGTCTCATTGACCATTCTTCACAAAACCAGCCATATTATACCAATATTTCAAGTGCTACAGAGACCTGGCAGTTTAAACTCTGGACTGGAATGGAAACTTTATGGAGGAAATGAGCCAAACTACTGGAGAAAAGAGCAATTTTGCTGTTTCTGTCTAGTGCCTCTCTCTAGGCAGTGATGAATTATTGGGGCCTTCACCACTTGGAAGATACCAGAGACATTTTGAGAATAAAAGAAAACACAGGTCAGTAAACAGCAAGAGAAGAATATTCTGCCAAATCAGAGCCTCTGACCTCTGGTGCTGGCAAAGGAGGCTGGACCTCAGACTGAACTTAGGGAAACTTCAACCAGTGAGTTCCTGCCGTAGTGATGTTCTCATGATTTTGGGGTAATTGCTTCGGCTGGTTTGGACATGAAGATTGATTTGCTTTCTTCTCTTCTGCAGTAGATGCTTTTTTGGGTCCAAATTGTCCTCCAGAACACAACTGAGTTCAATCTTGTATTCAGTGGAACAGGTCGTGTTTCAAGTGAAGTCTCACTCTTTGTATGGCCTTGGATTTATCATCCTGGTTTTTATATGTTGGGATCTGAATTTAACAGGACAGGACAGAGGCTTGAAATAATCCCATGCCTGGATCACCTCCTACTGATTTGACTGCATTGATTCCACTTTAGTCCAGCAGGAGTGAGTTTGAGTGAATTCTCCTCCGTGCATTCCATCATGAGGGAAACTGACTCAT
Source organism: Pachycephala philippinensis (assembly GCA_013397055.1). Taxonomy (NCBI): domain Eukaryota; kingdom Metazoa; phylum Chordata; class Aves; order Passeriformes; genus Pachycephala; species Pachycephala philippinensis. Next base: position 77,811 of record VWZT01000581.1, read on the forward strand.
TTATTCTCTTGGAGTCCCAGCCTTCTTCATGAGTGGATGCCACACTGCTCGTGCAGATCCACTAGAAAATGACATTCTCCATGTGGGAAAACATTCCATGTTTGGAATGGGCTGCCCAGGGAGGTTTGGAGTGCCCATCCCTGGAGGTGCCCAAGAAAGGCCTGGACATGGCACTCAGTGCTCTGGGCTGGGGACAAGGTGGGGATGGGGCACAGGTTGGACTCGATGATCCAGGAAGTTTTTTCCAACCTCAGTGATCCCATGATTCTGCGAAAACCACATTTTGGGAGGTGAATAGTCAGTGAAACAGCTCGTGGGTTGGCCTTGAGTGTTGCGAACGAAAAAGAACAATCAGCACAAAGAAATAAAAGATATTTTTCTTTTTAGAAAAGCTGGCTGCACGAGAGAAATTTCTTGGAGATACGAAGCCCAGGTTTGTTTGTGTACACAGATTTTTGTACAACACATGTCAGCCCTCATGCTCAGTTCTGTGACAGCAGGGCAGCCCTGTCCTTATTTGTCACACACCGTGCAGTATCTTGTGTGTAACATCTTGTCCCAGGGAGATCTGCCTGTTCTGTCTGATTGACAGCAAGCCCAGATTGCTCCATTTCCTGCACTGAAGCACTTACAAGAGCACCATAAAGCTGTAATGCTTCTGAAGGGTCCCTGCTACAAAGGTGAAGACCCAGATGAAAGCTGAAGAGAAATATGAGAGAGGCTCCATGAGGAAATTTTGGATAAATAGCCATTAATGTACACTTTGGATCTCCTGGCTCTGTGTATTGGGAGAAGCTCCACTGCCAACAGTGCAACAACTGCTGCAAGAAGAGCTTAACTGGGAGAAAAATAAGTTTATGAGTTTCTATTGCTTGTAGTTTTTACTGTGAAACACGATTGAAACAAGGAAGAATCACTTCTGCTCTCTGTCCTTCCTGAAAGCAGTGTTTCTTCCTGAAAACATGTACCAGGAGTAAGATAAAATCACTCAGTCAACACAAGTAATGTCCATTTGAAAAGGAAATAGTATTTGCTGTGTTTTATAATATCCCAGCTGAGACAAGAAAAAGACAGCAAGCTGCAGGAATATATCCTGTATTACATAAAAGAACCACGAGATTAAAGCTGACTGTGATCTTGTTTGCTCAAGATTTAAATTGATGTCTCTCATAGATATCAGTGGCCTTAACCTGCATTTACAGTGGCAGAGAGGAATATTCAGTCATAAAAGCTGAAGTCTGATGTGTCAAAGAGAAAAACTAAAAGCCCTTCAATACTCCTGCAACAAGATAATGTTTCCATTTGATCTTGTCAAGTTATTTATTCGACTGGTGCCTCAATTTCCCAGCAGTAAACTGGACATAAAACTTCTGTGAGTGCCACAGTGCTGCTGAAAAACTCAATTCTTGTGGAAGGATTTGAAGGTCCAAATGATAGGCACTAAAAAGAGTTTTTTTACTGACATTCTCTGCATGCAACATCAAGATATCAGCATTTCTCTTCCCCTGTGCTAGTTAGAGAGAAATATTTGGACATCTTTTCCCACTTAAGCACATTTGTAGCTCTCTGAAGGGCCCCACTGTCTCCAGTGGCCAACTGAAATTACACGGAGCTGCTCATCAGCGTTTCCAGAACTAGTGAAAATCAATTGCTGAATTTAGCTCCAACATTGTCAGTTAATAGACCTTCTGATCCAATTTCAAGGTCAGTGCACATCAAGCTTAATTAAAATGGTGTGGTGTGTCACCCATTGTTCCTGAACGATTTTGAATATCCAAGAGAGCTCTGAGGGCTCTGGAATTCACTGGAGAGATAGAAAAAAAACAGGAGGAAGAATAAGAGGACCTAGAGAGCTCTTATTTCTGCTTCCATTTCTCTTATTCATAAGTTGCTAGGAGTAATTTACCCAGAGACTTTTTTGATTAGGTTGAACTGGCTAAAACCAGCACTGTCACTGAAGAAGGTTCCCCTTTTTCCCTCCAAGGCACTTCCTCCTGCAAGTGTGAGACTGTGCTAGACCTTGGGAAATGAGAAACATAAATCCTGCACTTTAATTTCGTGTTAAGTGTGTAATTGCTTGAATTTTCTTCCAAATATCCAGACTTATTTTCATCTCTGCACATTTTTAAGCCATGCAAACACGTTAAATTTAGTAAAAGCTACTTTTTTCATTGGTAGAAGAGAGATCAATATCTGCAGCCACTGTGTCGTTTAATTACAGGAGAACTGGGATTTTTTTTTTAGTTACTCTATAAAATGACCTCCTGAAGCACATAAAAGAGAAAGTACCAGGAAGGTATAAATTAAGGTGAAAGACACAGTGGGAGTCAGTTCTCTTCTCCCACCTCTTTTACACCTACTGAATGCAAGACTAATCTGAGTCTCCCTCCTTTGCCTTTGCTCCCACTGCCTCCTGAGAGATCTGGACTTGGCCTTTTATCTGACTCACTTGAATTGGATGGGATATGACATCACTGAAGTAATTTTTTGGCCCACTGGGACTCACTTTTCCCATCCACTGGCTCCGTTTGCAAGGGCAGAATTCCACCCACTGCGCTGACTTTCCCCTGTACCAGCACGTCAAAAACATTCAGAGGGCAGCATTATTCCTTCTCCTAATTAATAAGAATATGAGCAACTCTTCCATGGTGAAATATTCATTGAGAATTTGCTAATAAATATTCATCAGTGTTAACAAATAATTTTTTTCCTTGCGTACGACGGTGACACTTAAGAAAATGAGAATACACACACACGGTGCTGTGCTGTATTACAAACCACTGCTATTATGACATGCTGCAAATCTAATTTACTTCAGAAGCCTTGAACACTGATCATGGCAGTAAAATGTCTCCTTTATACACATCAGTGGTTGTTTGTGGCACAACAGCACTTGCGTGTTTTAATAATGTAACTACTCCCTTGAACTGTGCTTATTTCCTCAGTGATGGATCACACCTTTACAGCAGCAGATGAAATGCTTGCAGTGACATTTTGGTGCTGGAAATCAGAACGTTTATACCTGGTGTAGACTCAAAATTGTCTCAATTTGCTACAGCATCTTAGTACTAGGACAGGCTTTCACTGGGAAAAATAAAAAGTTTTATTTTAAGTGGTAGCTGCAAGAGATGCTGAGTGAAACTATGAATAGTTCAGATTATTTTCCTTGCTCTCTTACCTAAAATAGAGCCAACTGGATGATGACAGTTCATTCTGAGGCTCTCACACAGCTGATTTCTGGGCTGTTTACCAAGCCCAGCCCCAGTTTGCTGCCCTGAATTCAGGGGATTCACTCCAGCCCTCCCTGGCCTCTCCTGGGGTCAGACTGGGACATTCACCTCTTTCTATCTTTGCACATCTTCAAACAGTTCCTAACATTTCCCTTCCTATGGGAAAGGCTGGGAGAACTGGGATTTTTCAGCCTGGAGAAGAGAAGGCTTTGGGGTCTATTAATTGTGGCCTTCCAGTGCTTGAAGGAGCCACAAGAAAGATGGGAAAGACTCTTTACAAGTGCCTGGAGTGACAGGACAAGGGGGAATGACTTCAGCTGACAGAGATTAGGTCCAGATTGGGTATTAAGAAGAAATTTTTCCCTGTGAGGGTGGTGAGGCCCTGGCACAGGGTGCCCAGAGAAGCTAAAGTGCTTATTTTGCTGCAGAAGTCAAGGAAATTGAGGGATTAAAATGATTGCATTTGAAAAAGAGCAGAGAGGTGTGGCCCCAGGCTTGGCCCGAGCGAGAGGTTGTGTGTGCTGCTCTTCATCTCCTGGGGCCAAATCTGGGATTTTGTGTACCCCCCACAATAAAATGAGATGATGACCACTGTGGAGAAGGTCCAGGACAAAGAACCTGCAGCCCCCAGTTAATAAGAGGTTTTAGTGAGAGGTTGTGTGTGCTGCTCTTCATCTCCTGGGGCCAAATCTGGGATTTTGTGTACCCCCCACAATAAAATGAGATGATGACCACTGTGGAGAAGGTCCAGGACAAAGAACCTGCAGCTCCCAATTAACGAGAGGTTTTTCACCAGCTTTTAGGAAGGAACTCAGGAGGTTTGGTGGGGATGGAAGAGCTCCTGAGGGGGAGTGGGTCTAGAGCTGTTCAGGGAAGCATTAAGTTGATGTGACAAATGAGGCAGAGAGGGGAAGGTGTGCTCAAGTGAAGAGAGAATCACTCACCAGCAGATTTGAAAGGGAATGTCTTTACAGGAGAGTAATTAATCTCATTTAGGATTTGCACAGAGAGCTCGTAGGAGGGCTGTGAGCAGAGCAAAAGGGAAGGAGCAGTTCAGAGTGACTTTGTGCATTGGGTGGTTTTATATTGACTATCCAGCTCTCTTAGGGAGCACGAAGGAATATCTGGATTTTAACCCCATCTTCTCTGTGCTCCTGTTAAGGGGCACACCAAAGGCATCTCCAGGAGCAGTCCTGATGACACCCATGTGTAAATAAGCAATCTCAAATGTGAAAGCTTTGCTCTGGGGTTTATTACCTCAGCAGATTAATTTTAAGTGTCTGACAAATGAATCATCGGATGAAGCTGTGGCAATTACCTACCTTAGCAGGCAATTATTTCCCACACCTTTGGCTTGCTGACATTCACTGGAGGGTCATTCCTGAGCTGCAGAGAGATGCCACCTCTGCTGCCACCATGGCTGTGGGCACTGCCCACCAGATCCACGGCTGCAAATCAGTACAGCAAATGAGGATTTGCCGCTTGGAGGGTCTGAAATTGCCCCCTGCAGGGTCTTGCTCAGAAAACCAGCCACAAAAGGCTGGTGGAATCACCACCAAGTGAGTTGCTGCAGAGGGGAGCCACATCCACAGCTGAGATCTTTGGACCGATTGATCTGCAGGCTGAGCATGGCCAAAATAGATCAGTAAACCAAATTCAGAGTGGCATCATGAAGACTGGAATTCGTCACAGTGTTCTGTGGGATGGGCCATGCTCTGTACAACAGGTATGTGGATTCCAGGGGAGGAACGAGCCAAAGATAAACCTTGGCTTCTGTTGAGGGGGTGAATAACCACATTACAAGTGGAAGAGGAAAAGAACAGAAGGGGAGGCAGTTAATAATTTCAGCCTGACTTGTTTCTTGTTCAGTATTCCTGCCTTTGCTGCGGTTTGAGCTTCAGGACGGACAGTGTTTCTCAGTTAACCTCCCACACCAAACTGCACCTGGCAGAGAGCATCAAATAAATCAATAAAACCCCAGGAAGATCTTTGAAGTCATCACCACAGCCCTTGAATAAACGGCTCAGAAAACTTGAGGCTCTGCCACTGTGTTTTCTTCACATCAGTGGCTGGAGGTTGCAGAGGATGTTGTGTGTCTGGGTGGAGCCTTCCCTGCCCAGATCTGGAGGCAGAAGCTGCTGAAGACAGGAGGATGGCTCTGGTGTTAATCACAGAATTATGGATGTGCCATCATGTAGGAGACACAGGAAAAGGTAAAAAGACTTTTGGGGTATGAGAAATAAAAGCAAGTTTCAGAATTATGGGAAAAGAGTTTAGAGATTAGCTTTGCCTGCAAAAACTCGAAGAAGATACAAGTATATAGCAAGCAAAGACACTGAAACAATGGTCAAAGCTTCTAGGTTTGGCTGAGACAGCTCTTAGAGTTGCAAAAATTATGCTTAGTAAGATGGATAAAGTTGGGCTGAATAATGGGATACTGTGCACTGCTTATACAGGGCATAAAACAGACAAGCATTGTTTATGATAGGTTTACCTGCAATATTAGAGATTGGTTAAGAGAACTGTCTATAATTTTTAAAAGTATGCTATTGGCTGAAATGCTTTTAAGAATGCTCTCTAACCAGGAAGTTTTTTGGAAGTCTGTGACAACACGAGCTTGTAACATCTTCTGTGTCTCAACTCTGTGTGTGAGACTGATATAATAATAATAAAAGGCTCCTGGAGCGTCTGTCCCAGCTCCCTGTCCCGTTTGCAAACGCTGGCACCATCCCTTCTCCTCCAGCCCCCACCAAGACAGCAGGTGGTTTGTTTTTAACCAGCTGCACTGGCACAGCCTGAGAAGGGGTTGGCTGCCAGGGAAGGAGCAGGAGGCAGCTCCAGACCTGTTGCTCGAAGCTGGGGAGTGCCCTGTACAAGAATTTGTGCAAAAGTGCCACAGAGTTGATCTGGCAGCACCAATCCGTGTGGTGGGAAGAGGTGACTTTTCCCAGATTTCTGTGGACATGGAGGTGATGAGCCCTGTCAGAGCCTGATCCAAGAGACGGGACCAACTCTGTTATTTGCGACTTATTACTTAAAAAATCAAACGAGGCATCAGTCTCAGAAGTTACAGGTTTAACAGCAAGTTGCCATAACTAAAGAAGTCACAGGTTTTAGAGTTATGTGGCAATTTATAACTTTCTAGTCCAATAGACAGTTAACACAAAACTTTGTTTTGACTTTATAACCTATCACCTTTGGTACTTTTTACTGCATTGTGTCTGTTCCTTGACCAATAACTTGTTAGCTCACGTACACACAGATACTTCTATTATAACATCTAAATTCTTAACTTAAACTATAAAATCATATTATCATACTTAAAACCCTTCACCATATCAGCCAATACATTTTCTTGCTTATAACTATAGAAACATAGGTTTATAATTTTTGTACTTAAGATCTGTATACCTTTATTATTACATCAACGCAAGCTCTTTCCAGGGCTGTAAATTAAACTCATTAGTGTTTGTGGGGGTCTCTGCTCCTCTGTTTCCCACAGAGCCCCACATTGTGATTCCTGTTCTGAAGGCCAGCAGCCCTGTGGAAGCGTTCAGGAACTAAACAAAGCAAGGCAGATACCATCAAAGAGAGAAACCTCAGTTTCCAGAGAGCTGTTGAGTCAATAAAGCCATTCCCCTCACCCCCCTGCCTCCCATGTACTTAGCCAGCACCAGCTGTGGCCCAATTAAACTCAACTGCTTACAGAAATGGATCTGTTGCAGACAGGCACACAATGGATTATGATTGTAATCACTTAAGAGGTCACAGCAGCTCAGTGCTTGTGTTTTCTGATTTCTGGGTGAGGCACAGCACCGAAGTTCTGACCCACTTTGGGTAGCTACAGACCCTGCAGCCGCTTGCTGTTTGTTGGGATGGTGAAATCCAACTCGTGGTTGGATTCTGCCTCTTCCTCTGCTCCAAAGGTAGGTGCTGCCATCAGGCCAAGGAGGAATGTTGGGAGCAGCAGACAGTGAGATTCCTACTTGCAGTATCAATATGGTCCTAACTGCAGGCTGTGAGCTCCAGTGAAATGGAAGTACCTCTGTGCAGATGGGAAAAGAAGCTGCAAACCCAGAGATCCTGCAAGGTAAAACACTCGCAGTGGCTTTCCTTGTGCAGTGTCTCCCCTGGAGAGGTGGGATGTGGCCCCTGATGCTCTGCTTGACCAGCACCCTGTGGGGAGCACCCTCCTCCGTGGGGACACTGCTGCTCTCCAAAATGCCTCAAGGACTTCAGGAATAAATCTGTGTGCAAAGTGTTTTACAATGGCTTTTAATATGTTTCCTTCGAGACGTGTGATTTTTTTCTGTCAAAACTCCACCACTCCTATCAGCTAAGGAAGTTCTTACAGATATGTGTGCAGCCCTTTTTCTTCTTTGGAGTTCTTTTTGAGGATCTTTTTTCACTGGGCCTCCCTGGATGCATCAGCCTACAATCTCTAATGCCATCTGCTTTGCTGGGCTGTGGCCAGGGCACTTTATGACATCAGCATGGAGAAATTGCTGGCATTGTTTTCACCGAGGGGCAGAACAGTGCCAGGGAGCAGAGGCAAAGGTGCAGAGCAGCACAAGCATTGCAGTTCTCAGGTATCCCAGCAACAAAAAATGGGGTTCCCCTTCTCTTGGGGTATTTCTGGTTTCAGATAATATTCAGATTAATTTGATCTACAAAATCACTTCTGCATGAGCAGCACCATGGCAGGGGCAGCTTTTGGAAGTGAAAAGACCAGCAGCACTTTCAGGGTGTAGGGCTGAGGTGAGGAGCACAATGTGAGAATCAGGAGATATTTGTTACATGTAAGAACCAGACAAAACCTCTCTTTGAGAAGAAACTTGTTCCCATCTGCTCTGTGCCTGGCTCTTTTAGCTAAACTTAACTTTTGGCTGCTGGTGCTTTGTCTGGAAAGGAAATCTGAAGTGACTGATAGAGAGGGACAGTTTTTATTAGGCAGATTTGCTGGGAGCAGCTTTGCTCAGCTCTCTGAGAGGCTGCAAGAAAATATCTGCACCATGGAACAATCCCAGCTCTTGCTTTACATACACAGAAAGGGAAAAAAGAGAAATATTATCTTCTAGTGGGAGCAGCAGCCAACACCTTCACCTTAAAAAAACACTTGAAAGAGTTGAAAATTGCTTCCAAAGTCTAGTCAAACTTTAATTAAATTTTTCGTTGTTTTCCACCCTCTGGTCTGTATTTTGCTCATTTTCACATTGGACAAGGGGTTATTTTTATTATTTTGATTAAATTAATCTCAATCAATTTTTGCTAGAGCTCTGGGCATGGCGAGGCTGGAGTATGTAATTGTGCTTGTTAGTGGTGTGAATATTGAGCATTACACAGAACGTGAGCAGTGTTAGAAGGAATGACACATGTTAAAAGATAATCCAGCAAATTAAATCACCACCACAATAATATAATAAATAATAATAATAATAAAAACAACAACAACATCAGGAAATAAAGTGCCTGCAGGCTCTCACATTTATTGTATCTCAGAACAAAGCTGGAAAAACACATAAGTTAATTTTACCAAATATAATTTAATATTTACCTGTATCATTGAGTATTACACACGGAACTACCTGGAATCTGTTTAAGGAAAGTCCAGGTGAATCTCTCTGAATGTCCAGGATTAAAATGAGCAATCAGATGAGAAAATCCAACCATGAAAACACCCAGGCTGGTGTCTGCAACCTTTTTAAGCAGTCTAGTGACTGCAAAGTATCTTTTACAACATGTTGTAAGAAGCTCCAGGGTTACAAGCAGCTTTACAACATCAAGGCATCAATAAAACCCCTTCCAACCTTTTATGAGAGACACAGGTCATGAATCCACATTCCCCAGGTCATGAATGCACTGAAAACAGTCCGTCACTAAATTATATTTATTATATTAATTGTATATTATATCAATTATAACCAGATTATTCCAAGGAATTTCAATCCTGCAGGAGCAGATTTTGTTCTTTGAGATTAAAAGTTTCCTGGAGAACGTCCCTTGATACGAGCTGACGTGATTTTACTGGAATTGCAGTCTCATGGAACCTGGTTTTGCAATTTTTTCTAATTTGCTTTGGAGTATTTCAGTTCATTGGCTTGGGAAACTCAGGGAAACTGTCATCTTTTGGGAAACTCCAGACTTACATCTTCAAATGGAACAGAAATGACCTCAAAGGATGATTTGTCATTGCTTTTTTTTTTTTGCGTGGTTGCTTCCAGATAGGAAGCTGCAAGGATTCTGAGTAATAACAATTTGCTATTTCTTTCATTCTTTTAATTTTTAAAGGAACTGGTTGGAACATTTTTGGTTTATGATGCTGTAGTCTGGTGTTGTAACACATTCAGAGCCTCAGGACATGAGGACCTTGAGAATGAAGGGTGAGGAGAGGTGCATCCAACAGCTGGTTTTGTTTTCCATGCATCAGAGACCTTGTGTAAACAACACATCTCAATATAACTTTACCCCAAATAATGTCAGTATAGTTTGATTAGTTACCGTTTTTCAAATATACACCATAATTTTGTTAAAAGCTGACAAAATCAGCTTGGATAAATGTGTTGATAGCATTATGCTGCAATCTGATCGCTTACTGTCATTAAGTTGGAAAATTCTTCAGCTTCAACAGATCCTACAGTCAGCCTGAAAACTGAAAACTTCCAACCCAAACCATCCTGTGATCCTGTGATTCTATAAAAAGGAGAAAGGGGGGAAAGAACTCTTCTTTTAGTGAAACGGAATGCAATATAACAAAGTGATTATTAATAATAATGTCATTATTTTTCTGAGTAGATGTTTACGATGGAATCTGAGGTTTCAGGGCTGCAGCAAGAGTTGCATTTTCCCCAGAGCAGAGTTCAATCTCTTTTAAAGCCTAATAAAGTCACGGAGATGCATCCATCAGTTATTATACTGAGGGAATGTGATGACAGGATACATCTCAGGGAGAGGAAGAGCCCAAGGATGGGAGGATCAGCACAGATAATGACACTCATTTATCTGCACGGGGGACACTCGCTGAGTTGTAAGATTTTTAAATTGAATTGAACTTTGGATGATCTCCATGTCTCAGGTCTCTCAATAATCCTTATCTCCAGGTGCTTTTTCACAGAAGGTGGAGGAGCAGTTCCCCAGGGTCACTGATCTTGTGAAAGATGCCCTGCACAGCAACTCCTCTATCACTGATTTGGCAGCATTTTTCCAAGGCCATCTGATTGCCCAGTTCTTGATAATACCAAATTATTTTCCTGTGTCTTTTCCTCTATAAATTCTAAATCTCATCACTTAGGATTAAAACAGTGATAGATCAGAGTCTTTTCAGACCAGGAGATTTCTGCCTGGTCCCTTGAACTGGAAATTCACATTTCTAAAGTTATCATCGAGTCAGCGAAGGTTTTGAGATCGAAAGAGCCGAGAGTATCAAAACCTGAAAATGAAAAATGTTATCAATTAAAATGAAAACTGGTCTGATAGGGTGGAGCAATTATCTGGGTAAAATGCAGAGTGTAATCATTACCCTGACAAGAAATGTTTGCTGCAGATTAAGGCCACTGATTCATTACACTGAGAGGCTTCTCGTGGCCTTCTCCTGAAAGACTGCAGCCTTGCAAAAGCCTTTAATGGGAACGTGTGAAGAAATTCAAAGGGCAAATCCTTCCAGGAACAGTGACAGGGAGGGTGTTCAGCCAAGCACAGTCGGGGATGCTTTTGTCTGTTTGTTGGACAGAAGAGTTCAGCTGGTAAAAGATATTTTCCTACGTATTTTAAGAGCAACATTTTAAACAAAACAAAGCGAAAAGAAATTGTATTTCTCATGTGCTTTTGCTGTAAGCTGGAATTTCAGTGAGAATGTCTCTGGCTCAGAAGCTATTTTTTAATTTGCATAGCACTAAGAACACCGGCAAAATGTGTGGTGGTGCAGAGGATGAGACAGCACAGGTTTGTGGAGCTGTGTTGTCTGGGTTTGGGGCTGAAAACAGGGAAATGCACAGAAGGGGGCTTGGAGGGAATATACAGAGCTGTGGGAAATACAGAGACATGGAAATGTAAGAGACTGAGTGCATAATTTACTCAGTTATCCACGGGGAGACCAAAAAGGGAGCAAAGGAGAGTACAGCCTGCTTGGAAAAAGTAATTCTCCCAGTAAATAGCACTTTAATCTAGCAGGAGAAGGATCAATAGTTGGGTGATTTCAATAATATTTTGAAATAATAAAGCATTGGGATAATGTAGCCAAGGATACAGAGAGTTCCTATTCCTGTGAGACTCTTTTTGTAAAACCATGTCTTAGATTCATCAGAAGCCCTTGTGCAAAGCTGAAATTACCAGGAAAGATGATTTATGGGTGCTGTGCAAAAACACTGAATATATGATCATAATAGTGATGTCTACACTTAAAATCTGTATTCCTTTATTTTTAATGAAAGAGTGTGTGGCAAGGAGGACCTGGGAATTACAGCAGTGTGTTTAATCATCAAAAAATGATTGCAAGACCAAGTTCTTAGTTACTCAGTCAGAGCCCATGTGGGTTCAAACCTCAAACACTGGAGGCCTGAGTGGTTTTTGGAAGAAAAGAGTAAGAAAATTCACCTTTTGCAAAACACACAGGAAGAAAAAAGAGCAACAAATGACTAACAGTGCTGCTGTGATTGCACAGTTTTGTGGTGAACTGTGATCAGCAGTGACATTTCAAGGAGTGGAGCATCAGCTCCATGGTATTTACACGATATCCTGCATTTCTACCCCAAAATTGTGGTGATTCTCTGCAGCCAAGAGAGGGAATTCATCAATGGCAGGAGAATGAGGTGAATTCCTGCTGGAAACGAGGTGGTTCATGGATACCCCGAGGTAGCTCAGCCTATCGAAGGAATTCTGTGAAAGCTGTGAAGCTTCATCTCTTTCCATTTCCTGGGCTGCCTCGTTGCGAGCGCTTCCTCGCCCCCATCCTCAGCATCTCCTGGGCTCGAGCTTTCACATTTTTGTAAGCTGTGAAATTTCCTGTTGCCGTTCGTGTGGAAGGGCTGTGACACACTGAGCAGTCTGGAGTGGTGAACATGCCCAGTGCCCTCTTCCAGACACAGACAGAGGGGAAGGGAAGAGGCAGATGCTCGCAGCTCTTTGACAGCCAGGCCCCTGGAAGATGCCTGCTTCTATATTTAGAACCTGCACAGTTTTCAGCTGCTCACACCTTGCAGCAGCAAAGAGAAGCTTTGCGTTCAGTTCAGCTGCAGCTCTTTGAGAAGCAAAAAAATAAGGGAAGGGGGTTTGTTTCTGGAGAGGAAACTTCCTTCAAGCACCTCTGTCTGGGGTCACTGTCTGGGCACTCTGAGGGCTCCACGAGACCTTGGTGGTTTTTTTTATGCAGGAGGAAATTCTGTGGNTAAACCACCCCCTGCCATGGGCAGGACACCTTCCACTATTCCAGGATGCTCCAAGCCCTGTCCAGCCTGGCCTTGGACACTGCCAGGGATCCAGGGGCAGCCACAGCTTCTCTGGGCACCCTGTGCCAGGGCCTCCCCACCCTCCCAGGCAAGAATTTTTTCCCAATATCCCATCTACCCCTGCTCTCTGTCAGTTTGAAGCCATTCCCCTTGCCTTGTCACTCCAGGCCTTGTAGAAAGTCTCTCTCCATCTGGTGGGGTCCCTTCAGGCACTGGAGGGCCACAATGAGGTCACTCTAAGGCTTCTCCAGGCTGAGCAATCCCAAATCTCCCAGCCTTTCCTCACAGGATGTGCTTCATCCCCTGAATCAACCTGGTGGCCTCCTCTGGGCTCTCTCCAGCATGTAAAACACACCGTGATGGAGGATTATTTCTGAAAACATTTATCCTAATCTATTTTCTTCCCCACCCATGGACACATCTGCAGAACCCCAGCCTTGTGCAGGCAGCTCACCCCCAGATTTCTTTGCCAGGCCCCATCAGAAACCAAATTTCATTTGCCTCCCAAACTTCTCCTTTAGCAAGGCTCACATAGGAATGGGAAGACAAAATCCCACGTGCAAGAACAGGATCTGCCTCTGTGTTAGAGACACTCAGAGACAGAGACACACCAGGAACTTTGGACTTTTTACCTTCTGAACTGTGAAAGTATGAAAACCTTCAGAGGCTGGCTCCATAAATAGCCCCTCGTCAGTTAGTCAGCTGTGAATATTTCTGCTGTTATTACACAGATCTTGCAAGCTCAAGTCAGTGGCTAAAAAAAATACTGAGCACAATGACTTTTATTTCATTGTTATTCAATACACATCTCAGGAGAGGTGACTAAGAGGTGAATGAGAGATTTTAAAGTCTCTTAACTCTCTAATTTTGCGCACAAAAAATAACTTTGGTGCAGAACGTCATTTAAGATCTGTCTTAAACACTTATAGGGGAATAATTCTCTATTAAATCTGACCTTTTCTCCTTCTAGGGTGAATTTACCAAAAAATAACAACAAACCAATAAATAAGTTTGCTAACTGCAACTGCTTTAACCCAATGCAAACACATTGGAGCTTATGGTGCATTCTTGAGATATTTATTTAGAAGAATAACACTGCTCAGGCAACAGGAGCTGTAGAGCTGTGGGAAGTTGATGAATTTTTGTTGCCCCTCACTGAGTGACTAGTTCTGATGGTTTAAACAAAATTAAAAATTCATATACAAGTAAACACATCAGTACAGCTCAGTGTTCCTTCTGAATATTTACAAGGTAAGATTAATTCATTGAAATTATCTGTAGGACAGACTGACACAGTATATTTCTGCTCTAGGTAAAGATACATAAGGTATTTAAATCTAAAGAATATAAAGGGTTATTTTAACGTGTATTTGGGTTGGTTTTCATGATAACCTGTCTTTCTCTGTATCAAAGACAGTGCACTCAGCTCAGACTTTGAGCTGCTATCCAGTGCAGTCATGCACACTGATTCTCCATGTATTTGTCAATGTTTCAGTAGTTGTACTACAGTAAGCGTTGTAAGGAGATGGCAATTTAGTTCAGTCTGCAATGCTGTCAGGGATTTCATCCCTCTGTGGCAAAAGAATGCCATAAATCACTGTGCCAGTGTCCAGAGAAGAATAATACACCACCGAATGCACAAATAGTAATTTCTTTAGCACCTCCTGCAGGCTCCCTTCTTCTTGCAGATTATCTCCTGTGTGTAGGAACAGACTTCACTTTGCAAGCTTTCAGCTCAAATCAGCACAGCATTGTCTTGTGATTATCTACTCCTGGATATCTTAGGGAATAGCCACCTTTGATGGGAAGGCTCAATTTTGATACATTAGGTTTAAAGAACACAAAAGTGCTGCACTTACTGCTGGAATAAATCCCTTTTATTTTTCTCAGATCTCTGATTTTGAGCCATCAACATTCTGTACTCAGAGCAGAACTTCATGTGCCTCCTCTCCTCTCCTCT
>VWZT01000581.1:92578-111548 GCA_013397055.1 Pachycephala philippinensis
CTCTCCTCTCCTCATGTTGGAATCTGTCCCCTGTCATTAATGTCTTTATTGAGTGAATCCATTTCTGGGTCAATGACACTTTAGCACTTGAACAGTGCAAAATTAGGAGCTCATCCAAGGGACTTCAGGGTCTCCACAAGCACTCCCACATGTCAATGTGAGCTAAAAAAAATATTGATTTCCTAGCAAAAGGCATGGAAGAAGCTCAAATCTCCCAGCATGGGGTGCAGGAGGATATCATCATTTTAACAGGCACTAGAGTGAAGTTGCCAATGTGGGCTGTTGGCAGCTCCTCTCTGGTGCCTGCTGGCCTGGCCCTGTCAGTATCACTGAGAATTTTTCATAGCTACTGGTTAGAAAGCAAAAGATAAATTGTCAACAATCTCACTCCAGAATATTGCACAGCTTTGGCATTTTATTTCCAAGCAACACATATGGACACACAGTTTATTGCTCCTTTCCTTTTATAATTTCCCCCCTTTTTTTTTCGTCCCTAAAGTTTTTAATGAGTAGTTTCCTTTTCAGAATTCAGTTTTCCTGAAGGCTTAATATTGTGCTGCTCTCAGGATTGGGAGGAAGATGATCTTAATTTGGGACTCCCATTTATTTCCTCCAATGCTCCTGTATTTATTAGTGCTGGGGAATAGAGTGAAGCAGGCTGAACGTTATAAATAGCGTCTCAGAGGATTGTTTTGTTCAACTTGGGGTGTGATAAAAGTTAATGGCAGTGAATTGTTCCCTCCCTAGCTTCTAGCTTTTCACATAATTTAGGGAATTAGTTTTTCTCCTGACACAGGAAGATATAAGATATAAGAAAAAGTATTATGGATAATGGATGTCCTCAGGGGCCCAGCAGAGGAAAATGTTTCAGGAACTGAAAAGCCAACCATGATGATGGCCTTCATTTCTACAGTCTTTGGTGGCAACATTTCTGCTTCTGTTACCATTTTATATATTTTTTTTTCATTTCAATATAGATATCACTTCCCTTGCACTGTTGTTATGTCTTTTAGTTTGATCAAGGGAGCTCATCCTTATAACACAGTGCTTAGATTCACTCGAGCTGAACCCCTGAGATTTCAAATCTTTTTTAGGATGGCAGAAAGTAGCCAGGCTGGGAGAAGTGTCTTCTGGATAGGGAGTTACAAGAGAGAGAATGAAGCTCCCTTTAACAAGCAATAAATTATTTCCTTTTCAAAATCTCCCACAAAAATGAGAGAAAGGTTAAATATATATTTTTACTTTCCGTTGATTTGGATCCTTTTGCAAAGTGAAGCTAATGAAGAGAGGCATTGCTGGAAACAAAAGGCAGTGATTTGTCACTGACAGTTCATCGTTAATTGGGATCCTATTTGGTCTGAAAGATTGAGGGGAGAGTAATCAAAGGAGACTGAAATGAAAAACCCAAAGCGAGCACAGGAAAATACATCACAACTCCCACACACAGCCACGACTGCGGGAGGCAAAAAGCATCCTCTGGATGTGTGGGCGAGGAGCAGCCACTGACCACGCAGACAGATGCAGACAGACAAGGCTATTTTAGGCCTGAGCTCTGGAAATTTGGGGTTTCAGGTCTGTCTGAAACAATTCAGGGTTTCAGGTCTGCCTTTGCCTCCTGCCGTGTGGAGCTGGGAGTGGGACAGCCCCGAGCCAGGGTAAAGCCCCTCGTTCCACATTTCCATGAGGAGAAAAGGTGGAAAGAAAGGCAACACCCAGAACCAAACCCAAGTCTGTGACTTGTCATCTCAAAGTGGTTCATTTTGTAAGAAAAGGTTCATTTTGTGAGAAAGGTTTGGCCGGGGTCATGAGGGTTATCAGTCAGTGGTTGTTTTATAATCAGAATAATGTGGTTATGCACAGGGCTTTCCATGGAGTGGGTGCAGAGTTCTAAATGGAGTGGGGTTTGCAGGACAGAGATAATGTGTGTTGTCCTGGGAGGGGACAGCAGGGGAACCTCCTCCTCCTCAGAAAATCTGATTGTGCCCAAGAAACTGGGGAGCAAAGAATTACCAACATCAGAGGCAGCACAGCTCCATCCTCAACAACTTCCAGCAGCAGGCAGTTCAGGGAAGAGGCAAGAGCATCACCCCCATTTCACAAACAGATAACTGGGAGCAAAATTAAACATCTTACCAGAGGAGGGTCCATAAATTCACCAGGAATCCCCTTTGCCCTTGCCTTCATCTGTCTGCCACCCCAGGAAGGTGGTTTTTGGGTGCTGTCTTTTCAGCTGAAGCTGATGCAGTGCTGAGGAGCAGACATACTGCTCTGTCTCCCAGGGAGATTTGTTGTTCTCGTGCTACTTTTTCTGCTAAGATGAAAGAAAAGTCCATTGTTAATGAAATCTTGTGGTTCTTGTTTGGATGAAGGGGAACATAATAAAAGTGTCCAATGTAAATGCTATGAACCAAAGTAGAAGCCTACAGGTAATCTAATTATTCAAGGTTTGGCCAAATATTAAATTAGTGAAGATAGAGTTTAGTAGGTTCTGAATTATCACTTGAACAGCAGATAGAAAAATAGCAAAAAATAATCTCTTGCTGTCTTTGATTATCTATCACATTGGAATATCAGGAAAAGAGGCAGAGAGAGAAGGGGAAGCTCTGGGAAGTGGCACCAGAACCAACAATCCACTCAGTCCAAAAGATGTGACAGCAGAGTCTGTTACAGGAGCTCTATAATCAGGCACTATCCAGCTTCCTCCTGACCACAGCAAGCTAAAACTCCCTGAGATGTTCTGAATATCCAGCAAAGAGCCCTCAAATCAGTCTCTAACCCAAAGGCCCACACAGTGACTGCACAAAAGCTGGGAGCCAGCTCTCCAAAGCACTGACCAGGCATCTGAACCACATCAATATTCTTTTTTTCTGGTGTGTGAACAAGCATTTCCCCTTCTATAGAGGTTTAAGAATCACCAGGGTGACTCTATGGTACTCACAAAGTTGCTATGGCAATTTCATAATTAAATATCCCTTTAAATTCCCTGCCACGATCCTCACACAAATTAATACTTTTTGGAAGTGCGTTTTCATTTAGTCAGGCTTTAATTTATGCTGTCACCTCACTGCTCTGGCTGTAAGCAGGATTCATGTGCCACACGGTGAGAAATATTGCTGCAGGTTTTGTGTCACCTGTGACGAATGGATGACACCAGGAGCCCTGGATCTGCCCCAGAGGGAACGTGTGGGGTACATGCCCTGGGTGTGGGGTGTGCCTGGGGAAGGGAAGGCTCAGTTCTTGTTCAAAGGTGGAGTTGATCCTCTTCCAATGCAGCTCCTGAGCACCCTTGGTGCCTAAAGAGGCCAACCTAGAAACAGAGAGTGGACAGGAGTAAGGGAATAAAGGTGGATATTTATTTGAAAGGCCTTCAGAGGCACACCCTGGGCAGGCCAAAGGCTGCACCCAAGATGGACCCCGAGTCACGAGTTCTTCACACTTTTATAGCTTTGGGCCATTTGCATCTCAACCCAATTTCACCAATTAAACTTTATCTAATGATGGAATTTCCCCTCAGCTTGCCCCCCTTCTCAAGATGCTGGGTTACACATTTTGGGCCTAGGCCGGGCTGGGTGTCCTTGGAGAGCAGCCTGGAGAGGCTTTGTTCTGTCTGTCTCAGCATGAGAGAGCAGCAGCTCCCAGGCTGCAGGACACTGCAGAGTTACACACTGGGAATGCAGAATTGGAAAAATATAAAAGTTAAAACCTAAGGTATCACCCTGATAACTAGAAAATCACAGTGTCTGTGGGCTGGGAGGCTCAAGCCTGTTGCAGCTGCACCTCATGGGCCTGGAGGACTCAGCTTCAACAACTGGTGTTACCCTAAACTCTGGCAGACAGGGCTCTGGGTGCTGCACTGAACAGTGACACTGCCCTGAACTCGCAGAATCCCAGGATGGGTCAGGCTGGAAGGGACTCATCTGCTCCAACCTCCCTGCTCAAGCAGGGTCACCCCAGAGCACCTGGCACAGGATTGCATCCCAATGGTTCTGGAATATCCCCAGTAAGGGAGACTCCACACCTTCTCTGGGCAATCTTCCAGTGCTCGGTCTCTGCACAGGTGAGGTGTTCTTCCTCATGTTCAGGCAAAACTTCCTGGGCATCAGTTCCTCCCCGTTCCTCTAATTCCTTTCAATGTTTGGGATCATTGCTGCTTTGCTTCTCTTCTCTCCCACCACCCTTAACTGGTATCAATCCTGAGTAAATTGCCTTCATTTTCACATCTCTTATCCCTTCTTTGTCTTTTATTTGTCATTTCCACTGGAAATCAGCCCCTGCTGTCCCTCAGGCTGCAGCGTCCGTCTGGCTGGATCACATCAGATTTTCAGCCAAGTACTTCTCTGCTCCCTCCCATGTGGCTCCTTGTGCTTCAGAAGAGTTCAGTGATGTCCACATCACTGTTTTTAAGTCTTCCAGTTGCTGGGATGCTCTAAAAAAATTTACCAGATTAGGTATCAAGATTATTTTTTATCCCCCAGATGAGATTGTGTTAACCTTAACTGTGCCCGAAATCTATTAAGACAAAAGGCCATAATTTTTCCAGTTTGCACTAAATAAGAGCTGACTTTCTGAGCAAGAAACTTGAGGAATGTGCACAAAGGAAAGAAAAGTTCTCCTACAGAGAAGTTACAAAAGATATGAGAAGAAAGCAGAAAGCAATTTGCATGAACTGGCTTCTACACAAATGTATCACTTCAATTATGAATAAAGCAGTTTCTGAATGGATGAGCTTATGGAAATCGAAAACTGCCATCCTTTTGCCTTTGCAATATTAGCAGGAAGAAACTACTTAAAATGCAAACAATTTTTCAAATGGCAAAAAGGAGGAAAAATATTCTTTTTTTTCAATAAACTATTTTCTATTACCATTGTTTGTTGCTACTCTTGTTTACTGTCCTGTGTGTGCTGCAGCCCTCAAAACTCTGCTGAAAAACCTCATGCACTTTTTATAAGAGATTATCTGGAGACACGAGACCTGCACTAACCTCACTGCTTGGTGCTTGTGTTTCAGCACAGGCTTTTTGGTCTTTCCACAAGGGAAATGCAGTCCAAAAAGCTGATCTTGATTTGAGTTTCAGATTGAAGTTGGCCTTTCTTCTTCCATCAGCCTCACAGTCAGGAGTATTTAAAATTGCTATGAGTGTGAGCAGAAGTGCCTCCAAATTTGAGCAGCTTGAGTAGGTTTGAGAAGCCAGCAATATTCAATATTGTCCAGTGCAGCCAATTACAAAAATTTCTGCATAAAACAGCAGTGTTAAGGAGCAAAATCAGAGTAGTGAATCTGTGTGTTGATCACTCCTACTCTGAGATTCCAAGTCATCCAAGAAAAGTGAGATTCAGCAGCTTTGCCTTGGAATCCCTGAAACCAAACGGAGAAAACTTTCTCAGGATAAGAAAAAAGCATCATTGAAGTTCCAAAAGTGACAAAAAAGCACAGCTTTTTCGTTAGACTCTGCAGCTACCTGATATAAACATGCACCATATGCAAAGATTTTGCTGTATTTGGGTGTTCTGGTGCCACATCCCATCTCCTTCATTAGTGATAATAGATAAGTAAATCAGAACTCCTCAGGGGAGACTTCAGAGAATTGTGGAGATCAAATCACCTTTCCTGGAGAAGAATGGGTGAAATATTTCTGTCTTTTCTGTCTGTGTAATATTCCATACAAAACACAGATGTCTGGAATCACCCAATCACCCTCCTTTAATACTTGCAGTGTGATATAACCATGAATTTTCCTTCTGCCATGGCTTGTACCTGTCAGCTCCAGGGCACCCACTGAGATGGCACCTGCAGGATCATGGTTTTGTTGAATTAAATCTGATACAACTGTAAAAATATATCAAAACCTCTGGTGCAGGTCAGCCTTATTCCCCTCAGGACTATCAAACCTATTTTTACATGATCTGAGGAAAGGAGGAAGAAGATCCTGTTTGTCCCCTGAGCTACATGACATAATTGTGCTGCTAGGTTCTGACTTAAGGCAAAAATCAGTGAGTTTTTCTCCCAAACTACCACTTAATTACCTGGGATTGATTCGCTGTCCACTTGGATAAAAGGTTGGTGGAGAGGGATGGAGTTGAACAAGGTCTTCAGGCAGAAGAGCCTAAATATCTGTGAACAGGGATAGAAATAGGGAATATAAATATCCCTAATGTATAAGCATGGGGATATACATATCCTAAACGTGGATGTTTGTCACTGGACCTGCTCACTGCACCCAACCCAGCTCGTGCAACTCTGCTGGGGCTCCTTTTCCCCATCATTTGGATTTCTCTCCTGCAGGATCCCGAATTTGAGGAATATCTTGTCCTGAGGCCAGGGATAAAGGCTGCAGAACCCCTTGGGTGGCTGCTTTTGAGCTGCTGCTGAGAGCTGCAGGCACTTTAAAACACACAACCCCCAAACAGCCACATCTATAACATTTCCAGCATTTCTAGTTCAGTCAGTGATGAAAGTAAATTTCGCCTCAAAGCTTGTTTCGTAACAAATCTCCAACTGACAGCGCTGCACCTTCCGAAATTTTTTACCATCTGAGAAAAGAAATAGTTATTAGAGGAATGGTGTGACCTTCAAATCTTTTCAGAGCTTTGCAATCATGAACAGGAGTGTGCAAGGGTTCAGCAAATCTGCTCCTGCCTGTTTCCTGCTGTGCCGCAGTTTTGCTCATCAAGTATAATTAAAATGAAAAAAAGAAACAGCAATACAATACCGTACACATGGAAATAGTAATCAGGGGGGCAGCAAAGTAATTTTTATGCAGGGGTTTTTATCCCATGCAGCACTAAATGCTCCCAATCTTTGCTCACATGAGTAATGTTCATGGAAACAATCCCCTGGTTTTTTTGGGATTACCTGGCTGAGGGAGGATCTGCAGAATCCTCTGTGAGCACTGACAGACGCCCGCTTCTGTCACAAATGCAATTTTCACGTTGTGATTCTTGTGTTAGACCAAGCGACATTAATATTTTAATTTATTTGCTTCTTTTTAATTAGGTGACATTTGCCAGATGAGCTGCAGGAAATTTGGTGATGGCTGGTGATAGCTGGTTCTGGTTCCTGATGAATTCCCATACAAGCAAAAAAAAAAAAAAAGAGCTTCGATGCACACAAATGCAACTGAGTATTTTTGGTATCGTTTATTTTCCTTCAGATTTGCTAATAATACCGCATTACAATAATAAATATTTTAATTTAGTCGTGGCATTAATCATCACCTTCATCCTCATCTCACGTCAGCTGTGACATTCAAATAATGCTCATGATTTAGTGGAATAATTCTGGATCTACACTGACACTCCCCAGTAAAAGCTCTACTGCAATAGGGTATAAAATACATTTATTTTTCCCACTGGATGGGACCCTCCAGAAGGGAAATTTTAATTCATTTTAGGACGTGTCATTTCTGAAACTTTCCTTTATTATACATGCAACCCAAAAAATCTCAGTGCTCAGTTGCTTTATTAATAATGATTTCTGTTTCACAGGTTGGATTGGTTTTTTTCTTTCTGGTATGGGTGACCAGAGAAATTCACACTCAGAAAGCAAAAGCTTTAAAATAAAGGCTAATAAAGTTAAAAAATGAAGGTTTCTGGAACAATATTCAAAATGAAGATTTCTAGAACTATATTTCTGTTTAATAGAATAGGAGAGCAGCCTGCTAGATATTTAAATATTTCAATCAGAGTAGCTGTACAGCTCGTTAAAAAAAAAAAAAAAGAGAAAAATTAAGCAGTTTTAATTAAGCTCATCTCATTTTCATAATCCTCCTTCTCACCCACACTCTGATGGAAGGTCAGAGAAGTAACTGCGGAGGAACATGGCACTGCCAGAACAAATTCTAATTATTGCGAAGGAAAGTTAAAATATTTTCTTTTCAAATACACTTAATTTTTTCCCCTTTTCTGCTTAATTTTGAGAGTGATTTCTCACTGCTGTGTTTTCCCCCGAGGCAGTTTGTGCTGATGGATGGTACAAAGTTAGGGGATAAAAGCAAAATGAAAACAAGCGGCGGGGTGCTGACAAATGCAGCATTATCAATATTGAGAGATTGCTCCTGGGATTAAAAAGCCCCATTCCTCACAGACTGGAGGGCTCCTTATCCCAGGGCTGGGATAACTGAGCTCAGCCAGCTCTGCCCTTTCCAGGGAGGTGCAGCCTCAAAATCCCACTTTTTACCCCAATTCCACACCCCTGCACTGATCTATGGACACAGATCTCTGCAGGTAAATGGGCTGCTGGCACTCCACAGGCATTTAGCTCCAGGCATAAATAAATACAAATTAAACTGACTTTCACGTATTTTGCGCTTTGTTTATGAGCTAGTTTTTAATAAGGTTGTATTATTACAAAATGTTATTACAGATAATCTTTATTATCACTCCATTCTGTAAAAGGAGGCTGTCTGGGCTCATATTTCATTTCCCAGCTCCCAGAACAGTGTGAAACAACGACTGAAATCCTGATGTGTGCTCGCCACTGACTGACAGCCTTGGTTTTTAATGGAGCTATCAGAGGAGAAGGGCTCCATCCATCAGTCTGCCCTTAAAGGAAACCACCAGAGGAACTCAAATCCCTGCCTTTTCTGTGGGTCCAACACGCTGACAGAATTAAATGTGGACTTTTCTAGGTCGTGGCGCTGAAGAAATCATCCCTTTGTTTTGCCTGATTTACCTCTTGGCCAATACTTTGGTTTTTCCCCACGTAAAACTGTGCTTTTAAGGAGAGCTCCTCAGGTGTTTAATTGAGTGTTTTTTTGCAGGAGGGTCAGAAAAGAGCTGCCAGTGAGTGATGAGGTGATGCCCCTTTTTTGCAGTGATGAATAAACCTCGCCTGGAAACGTCAGGGAACCCACGCAGGCAGGAGCAGAGCAGCTGCCACGAGTTCAGGGGGAGCAGAGAGAGTGAGCTTAAAGAGCTTAAAGAGAGTGAGCCCAGTCACCAGCTCTGCGAGAGATGAGGTCTGCAGGTCCCTGCCTTCCTTGAATTCACTTAAACTCAGCTTTTCCCCCTTCCCTGGTGTTATTTCCTGCTTGGATATGTCAGGTAACATCACTGCCGTGCACATCTGGCAATTCATTCACACCACTGAAATAAAAAATCCACAAGAATGCCAGGGAGGTTTTACCTTCTCCAAACCTTGCCAAATTCACTGCACTTACCTGCCTTTCTTCCTTTTCATCAAAAAGCAAGGAATATTTATTTCTTTATGTCTTAGAAGACTTTTTAAGGTCTAGTACACAATACAGACTAGTTTAAACCCACACAGAATAGGAAAAAGCCCCCTTCCTTGCTGGCATTTTCTCTGAGGCAGGGGATTTGAGGTAAAATCACTGTTCTGCATGCTCCTGCAGCAGGCAGCACATCCTGAGCCCTCAGCAGGTCTGGAGGCTCCATTGGAATTGGTCCTTCCTGACCAGCTCAGCACTTCAAGGAACACCTGAAACAGGGAAGAGCAGCAGCCCCACACAGAGCTGAACTCTCTGTGGTATAAAAAGGGTAATTGCAGACTTCAAAACCATTGAGAGGTTGGGAAAATTCAGACAGACGTTCCAGCCATCCCTCACACAGCCAGGTCCTTTCAAATCTCTTATTCTTGAGCTCAGGAAAGGGCACAAGCCTTAACCAGTTTGTCAGTTTGTGTCACAACAATCCAATTTACTCGATGAGGCATCCAGGGCTTTAATACGTGCTTGAGTGGCAGTTTCCATCCCAACGTTTTTCCACTGGCCAGGGAGCAGAAATCAGACGGTGCAAGGAGCCCAGAGTGCTGGCAAGTTTTGCAGCAAGCTGTGTTTGCATTAGAGAGTGTAAATAGGTCTCTGGGAGGAGGCATCAAACATCGTGCTTGTGGCTTTTCCCTCCGTGCTTGCAATTAGCTGGGAGGGGAGCACAGATGTTCTGCGGAGAACTCCCATCAAATTTAAAGATGCAAAATTGTTAGGGTGGCTCTAATTAATTTTCTGCCTCGGTTTAAATGACATCTTTATGTTGTAGCACTGTGCAGGATGGTCTGAAGCGACTGGACTGAAATTGCTCATTGAATTTTGCTGCATGAAATGAATTTGGCCTGTTCTGATGAGCACGTGTAGAGAGGATCTCATTTAATTGAATCCCCAGATAAAAAAATATTTTCCAGAAGACATTACTGTGAAGTCTGGTGCGTTTCTGTTGTTTAATGCTGTTGTAATTTGTCCTAATTTATTCTCATTGTGCTGGTGGAAGATGGAGTGTTTTCACAGCCCCATCACATCTGTAGTGTTTACAGGAGTGCAGCAGCCAAATCGAATCTGTTTGGCCACAACAGAACAGACCAGAAGTGTTTTCATCTTTTCATTTCTCTTTATCTCAGTGCTGGGTTTTACTGGTGAGTGGCTCTTGAGGCAGAACCCCTCAGAGCACAGGGCTTGGATATTCCATGTCCAAAGGTTGGACTTGAAAACCCTGGGGGTCTTTTCCAGCCTAAATGATTCTGTGGTTCTGTAGAGGAAATAATTATTTTGCATAATTAACAAAAAAATTGTTATATTGATCTACAATTTTTTTTCTCTCTTACCAGCCTGTCTGGTTAGAGAAGAAGAACTGATCCTTGGTGTGTTGGAACATTTGGGTTGTATTGAAAGAGCATTTGACAGGCAAGTTTGATGCTGAGGCTGTAATAATTTATACTGACCTGGTACTTGTTGAGAGAAAATTTAAATGTGAAATGTGCTTTGCTTATTACAAGGTTTTTAACCAGCACCTTGCAGCCCCATGGGAATCCAGGGACTACTTCCAGAACAGCAGCAGAGATTAAGGAAGGAAAAGAAGCAGCAGACTAAAATTTGTTGGGCCAGATCCCACATCTTTCGAGGCCCAGGATGCTGTGGTTTACAAGAATAAGATTTCACACTATAGGGTCTCACTTTCTTCAGAAGTGTTTAGGAAAATAGACCCATAAAGTTGGTAATTACAGACCATTTACACACTTTTAGTTGCACTTCAGGAATTTATAAATTGAAATGTGTCGTTATTCTAACTCAGTATTCAATATTCAAAGGGTGCCTTATCCATCCTGAAAAAGAGTGTGATAACCCTCTTTTTGCAGTAATCCCCCACCACGTAATTCAAACATGACTAAGCAACATCTTTTTGCTCCGAATCTGAGGGAGGATGTGGGAGCGAGATGAGGGTACCCCTCACCCTCCTGGCAACCTAATTCCTAATCCAAACAGAAATCCAGGGGTTAATTGAGGAGGTTTATATAAATAACACAGATAAACGCTCTCGTTCTTAAAATGCCACAAAGTTTCACTTGAGGTGATCCTTGAAAATCAAGATGAAAAATAGCAGCGGCTGTTTTGCCTGGAGCTGGAAAGTCAGTGTTCCGAAAAAAGTGTCAGGGAAAACGAGGGGAAAAGAGAGGGAGGTGGCGAGAGGGAAAACTGCAGCCTGGCTGCTCTGGAGCCTGCAGTGCAAGCTCTCCCTGAGCCAGAGATGTGGCTACCAAAAAAAGCTGTGCAGGGGGTTGTTAGCAGGAGATATTTCTGTGTTTTGGGGGGTGCAAGGAGGAAATCAGCTCTGTGAGACAAGCCCGGGGTGCTGCTTGGAGCATCCACGCCTCCATCAGGGGAAGGATGCTGCAGGAGCAGCCAGGGCAGGGACCCCTGCAGCTGAGGTCTGCATTGCTGAGGATGCTAAATTTAGGTCCTGCAAGGCAGGAGGAAGCCAGGCGTGAGGATGGCCGGGGATGGGTCACTGCCTGTGGATGCAGAACTTGTGGCTGGACTTTTTTGTTGAGCTGTTGGGTCAAAGCTCAGTTTCATTTATTTATTTATTTATTTCATTTATTTCATTTATTTCATTTTTTCCTGAGAGAAGAGGACCTCGAAGTGTGTCTTCTCTGTTCTTTTCTTGTTTTTAAGGTACAATGAGCCGATTTCTCGGGGAGGAACAACGCTGGGGTTAAACCCCGCTGCAGCCCTGCGTTGGCTTGTGCCACTTGGCAGGAGAGAGACAGAAAAAACCCCAAGGAAATGCACAACAAAAAGTCTTAGACCTTGTTCTCTGTAAGGGGTTGATAAGGAGGGTGCGAGGTTTTCTTTCAAAGCTGTTAAACTTTGATTGTTATGAGTGGAGGAAGATATTTATCACCTTGTCTTTATTTCTCTTCATTTCCTCAAGATACAGTGAAATCTTTGGTGTTTTTCTATCAAAGATTCAGGTGACCATGCTCATTCTGAGGATGAAAAATCTTCTGCTCAGCAGTTACCAGTACACAGACAAAAGGGGTGCAAGGCTGAAAGCTTCGGCAGCAGAAATCTTTGCAGCAGCTTTTTGTTTTCAAGTTAATTTATACTAAAGGTCTTGAAGACAAGAATTCTCTGCAGTGCTCACCTTCCCGTGCAGAAAGGAAAGTTTCTTTAATTAAGCTCGTCTCAGAGACTTTCTTGGAGGTCCCAGAAAAATCCCAGTGTCATCGTGGCTGTGAGAAGCCTTCTGTGGAAATTTGTGAGGTCCCAGCCAGAACCCTTGAATCTGCAGCACCACATTTCAGGAGATCACTGCTCTTTGCACAGCTGTAACTGCGTGTTCCAGCAGCTGGATTCTTCCTAATCCCAAAGCTTCTCTTCCAATTTGTCCTACTCCACAGCATCCTTAAAATGCACTGGCTTTCCTTGGGAATTTGGAAGGCTGCACCAGCAGGCATCCATGACCTGTGCTCTGTGTAATCTACTTTGCATATGCAGTACTCTGGACGAACTCTTGGACTCTCAGACTCTCAAACTGAGTGTTTTCCATCAGATCTAGAGTTGTAAATACATTTTTTGGCCACCGAGAGCCTGCTGGGGCTATGAGATTTGGCTTTGCACCCTCAGTAGCACAAACAGCTCCACAGCCCAGCCTGGCACAAAGGTTCAGGAGGAATCTCGTGGCTGACAAGCACCATGTGGGAAGAGTCCAGAATGACTAAAGAGCCATTTGCCAATGAATTGCTGGTTTTCATGAATGCCCCAAAGCAGAAGAATCCCAAATGACGTCTGTGAGTACAATCATTTGACCCAGCCCACAGACACAGATGGGGACTCGGGAACACACGCCAAATCTGTTCGGGAGGCAGATGGAGATGAAATTAAATGGTATCAGCTAACTCACTCTGAACACAGAGCTGGAAGTTAGCTTTGCATATCCTGAAATTCCAACCAATGAACTCTCTGCTTCTGTAGGCATTTGTCAAAGGAAATTCTGGGAGATTCAGAGAATCCTTCATTTTCACAGGTACCTGCAGTAAGAGGAATTGTGCACTGATGGCTTTGGCTGGTTTTGCAGCGTTTCTTGCCTTAGCGAGGAGCTGCTCAGTGAAATATCACCACAGTGGCTGTTCTGATGCTTAGTGCTGTAGTGGCAACAATAAATATCACCACTAAAAGCAAGTGGCTTATTTAAGAAAAAAAAAATGGAGGGGAAAAAACCAGTCTAAAATGTAAAGCGTGGCTCTTTTGCACCTGAGGCACAATTTGGGCCAGTTTTAAGTGTACTACAGGACCATGTGTTGTACCCTCTGCATCGTAAAGGTCTCAGCCCCTCTTTTAGTTGTGTTCAAGACACTCTTGAAGGAAAAGAATGTCACATTTTTATGACCAACTCAAGTTATTTTAATTGAGGGCTTTGTACAGCATTTGCTGGATTGCCTGAAAAGGTGGGATGGGAGTTCAGTTATCAGCTAATTTATTGTCCTAGTGCTACTGCCATCCCTCTGTTCCTCAGGGGAGGTGGCAGGTTGTGGAAAGGGCTGTTTTCTCCAACAAACCCTGGCAGAGAAAGGATTTTTTGATGTCAGGCCACACTTGTGCCATCTCCACAACACTACACAGAGGTCCCAGCTGAAAAGGAAACAGATCGAGAGCAAGACTCAAAGGAATATCAGGGAGAAGCTGTTGAGTGAATAAAGTCCCTCTGAGATGTACAAAAGAGGACAGAATTAGCAATTGTTTTTCCCTAGAAATGTCTCTTTCTCAAGCACACTTCTTGCTGTCACAGATTTTAACTTCTGAGATCACCATGACCCTCCACATGGTGTACACATCAAACATCAAATGTTCCTCTGGAATTTCTTGCAAGAGTTATTTTTTTCCCACTTAAAAAGGTTTCTGCTTCTCCCCCTCATCTGCTCCTGTATCCCTTTCCTAAAATTGCTTGTGACTCAGAGAAAAGCTTGCAGCCACTTGGAATTACTGGAGAAAATTGATGGAATGAAGAAGGAACACTGTGCCTTGTATTGAATCCACAATGTGGGAACAACAGGTTTCTTTTAATTTGTGGGTGCAGCTTCACCTGCTCACACACTTCTGCCTGTGAAGCCAAATTTTCCCATAATAAATCAATGGGATATCAGGGAGACATCCTCTGCCATGCTCAGGTACAAATGTTTCTTTCTGGAACTAGTGAGTGCCCACAACAAAAGAAGAAAGGAAAAGAAAGAGAATTTGAGGTTTTTTCTCTGCAGTGGCCCATATCAGAAGTAGCAATTTTATTTCATTTGTTCCTGAGAGAAGAGGACCTCAAAGTGTGTCTTCTCTGTTCTTTTCTTGTTTTTAAGGTACAATGAGCCAAATGAATCCCAATCAGCTGCTGTATTTACAGAAAGGACACATTTGGCCTGTTACACGTATTTACAATGAGAAAACCAGCCCATAAACTGCCCTGCAGATTCATGGAGCACAGACAGGAGGGAGAAAGGAGCATAATAAATCTGTGTTCTGCACCTTTCCATGCTGGGACATGTGAACCTTCCCTGTTTATGATGGATGGGCACATCAGTGCAGGCTGGGAAATCCCTCACTGGGGGCTGCTTTTATCTCTCCTCCTCACCTGTGATTCTCCTCCCCTCGGGCTCTGGGCAGCTCCAAAGCTGTGGGATGCTTCCTGCAGGGCAGGGATCCCTTTTTTCATGGAGTGGGCAAAGCTGTGGGAGCAGGCTCTGGCTCAGGGGCTTATCAGTGAGAAATCCTGTGCCAGCCCCCAGCCCAGTGCTGTCCTGCCATTTTTATTCCCATTTTAGGGATTTATTCACTCTGGGTGAAAGCTCTTTGTAGCAATTCCCGTGTTCCAGGAGTGGATGAATTTGTTTGTTCAGGTTGCTTTGTGCCTTTTCCATCTCTGGAGCAGGCTACCCAACTCCCATTAACAGGAGGAAGGAACTGGAGCTCCCAGCAGCGCCATAAATCAGAGATTTAATCTGGAATTAACACAACCCCCCAAAAAGTAAATCAGTCACAGTTAGCAGATTTACCTGATATTGTGTGATATTTATCTCACAACAAATACTTCTACTCTGACATCAGTATATTGCTTTGAATTTATGTTGGTTTAAAAGCTCTGCAGTAATTAATGGGTCTAATGGGAATTGTACCTTGATTTTTTTTTTTTTTTTCCCCTGGAGGTTTGTTCATTCCCTTCCTTTTTTCCTTGCTGCTCAGGATCTGCACAGGCTTCTGAATAATTTGTATTTGTTATGTTGCAATGATATAGGATCAGTAAGGAACATCAAGAACAAACACTGACATGAATTTTAATCAGACTTAATAAATGTAGAATGCGTTTCTTAGTATTTTTTTTTAAATAAAACTATATATCAGAGCTTGCCTGTTTGTGAAGTTAGGTGAGTGGAAAATGATGAAAAAGAGATTTTCTCCTCCGTGTATTTCTTTCTAGCAGCTATTCAAGTAAAACAGTTAATTTTCTTCTTTGCTGCTTGGGACCCAAGATATGCACTTGGTACTTTTAAGTGGAACCCTGCTCCTAATCCCTAAACAGAGAGGTATAAGCATTAATTCAAATAAATTCCCTGAGAAAGAATTACAGGGTTTGAAATACTAAAAAATCTATCTCCAATTATACACCAGTTGTAGTTTCCTTTTTGAAATACACCAAGAGTCGAGAACTATATTGCCACAAAATGTGAGTGATTCTTCTTATTGTCTTTTGTTTGAAGGGAGTTTCCTTATCAGAACAGGATTATCAGTGATAATATCAGAACTGGATTATCAGTAAAAAATTCATTTAACTGAGCAGCAGAATAAATTGGCAGATCAGAAGGAATGGATTCAAACTGAAAGAGTCCATGTTTAGATTAGGTATTAGAAATAAATTGTTCCCTGTGAGGGTGGTGAGGCCCTGGAACAGGTTTTCCAGAGAAGCTGTGGCTGCCCCATCCCTGGAAATGTCCAAGGCCAGGCTGGATGGGGTTTGGAGCAAGCTGGGATAGTGGGGTGGAACTGGGTGACCTTTAGGGTCCCTTCCCCAACCATTCTGTGATTCTATGAAATGATTTTCTGCAAATCATCTCCAATGTGCACAAAGGCCTGGTGCAGAATTTCACACAAGTGCCACTCAGTCCATGTTTGCTGAAAAATCTGCTCTGATGAAAATGAAATGAAGCTAAAAGCTCGGGCAGGGTTTAAGATCAGAGGCAATGCTGGAGAAGGACTTGCAGCAATCCTGCCTGTCCTAAGAAGATTTCCCCTGGCTTTTAACCAGTCAGTGCCTGCCCCTCGCGTGAAGTGACCCAGCAACACTCAAAGGGCATCCTCTAAGGATGAGGCTGAAACTGGAGAAAAATGACAGCAGCAAAGACTTTTAGGAAAAACCCATTCCCTTTTCTTGCTGTCTTAAAATCTGCCCCTCACCTGATCCACGTGAAGAGTTCACCCCACAGACCCAGTCAGTAGCCCATTGAAATCTGTTGCAGTATGCATGGAAACCATAAATATTGTGAGCTATGCCCTGGGCTCAGAAAAATTGTTCAGCCTGAACAGGCAATTCTTCTCTAGTTTTATTCTTCTTGTAGTGCATTAATAACCTTTATTTTAGAATGCCTGCTTTCCTGTTCTAACAGTGGGCACATAAAAGGCAGTTTCGTGCTGGCTGGACACAAAAAGGGTCAGTGCAAGCCCCATATTGACACCTTTAAAAGTGGAACAGGAAATGCAGATCCTAAATGCTTCTGTTTAGGTTTTTCTGGTGTTTATTTCTCTGTAGTTTTCACATAGCTCATGCCATTCTTCAGTGGGACAAACCCAAAAAGAGATTCCTGAAGAAATGCTGAGTTGTGTAGGGGTTTCACCCACTCACTGCACCAGGCTCAGACATTTCCCTGCAGCTCTCACCCTCTGATGCTTTAATCTGCAGCACAAGTGAACAAAGCATTTCAGATCAGGCACATCTGGAGTTCTTTTTGTGGTCAGATGTCACAGTTTAGTGACTGCTAACAGACTGTGGCTGGCTATTAATATGGTGATCCTCCACAATTTATATTTTCCCTCTATTATTTTTAATATTTCAATGTTTTCAACATATTAAATTTTTATTTTCTCGTATCGTGTCCCTTAAAATAGCCATCATGAAATAAAATCACCACAAAATGAGCGTTTCAGTAGCCAGATCATCTGAAAACACTCAACCAAATCAGTGTAAAAATGCAGAAAACCATGGTGCAGTTCATTTTTGTTGGCTGTGATTTGTGTGCTGTATTTAAGCTCCAGTTTTTACAGAAGGTTCTCATCACAAGGCCTCACTCAGAGCACAGCATTCATGGCAGCTGGATTAAGCTAAACACAGCACTTTTGGCAATCTAATAGAAATATTAGAAATATTAGAAATATTGGAACATGCTAATCTAAGTCTCTAAATTTTTAGATTTCACCCACAAATTCCACACATAAATTCAAAGACTCTGCTGTGACATTGAGCAGTTGGAGAAAAGGGAAAATAATGAGTGCTGGAGACACTCAGTGCTGCTGCTGTGCATAGAATGCTGCATTTGTGTGGTGTCTTGAAAGGCATTTTCAATATTTATTTTAACAGAAGCATTTTAATGAACTATGGCAAGGTGAAAGAACTCAAAATTGACTCAAAGACAATCAAGCCATACTTAATTGATTTACTTGCTGTTTTCCTGAGCAGCTACAAGTACACATTATTAGGGTCACCTGATAATTCAGTTTATGCCCTCAGATCATCTCATGGAGATGACTCAATTTTCAAGGGACAACCTGCAGGAAATTTAAGATTTCAGCTGTTTCAGCCTTCTCCATTTCCTTCCATGGAGCAACTGCACACTGCTGTGTGGTTTTGTTCTCATTTTAGGTGCTGAATGAACCAACCCTGGTTCTATTTGTCATGGGATGGGTGAATTAACAACGTGAGAGGGTGAAACCTGTGCTGGCCTTAATATTTGTCAGTCTGGCTGACGCCTTAAGGAACCTGGAAATAAAATAACACATTTTTGCTATAATATTAGTATAGGAGTTAATATAAAGGCTGATCTTTACTGGAGGCCTCCAGGGGCAGATATGGAAAATGTCCACAAAATGCCCACCTCTCCACGGGGTGAATACAGTTTTATAAGTTTAGAAAATTAGCATATTTGACAAAAATCACCAATTAAGAGATGTAAGAGGTGACGTAATTTCGCCCTGGTTCAAGCCCCTTCTAAATCCTCCCCCCTCAGATGGGAACTAAACTTTGTTTATAAAAATATCTCTCGAAGAGCTGGTCTCAACCTTGGTTCCTAGGGAGAACCAAGATAGGATGGGAGCCTTGGAATATATTTTGTCTTTCTGCCTATCCAGGCAGGGAAAAGTATTGGAAAAATTAGCTACTAATACAATCACAGGCTACTGAGGTGGTTTGAAAAACTGAGTTGATGGACAGAGTTTTAGACCAATTGCTTCTCACAATTTTGCATATAAACCTAAATCACATGTTTGTTATCCTTTGTGTGGGTAAAAAAAAAAAGGGGGAGGTGCTGGAGGAAAAGGGGGGTTTGCTTTAATTTCTTATTATTTCTTTTTACTTTTAATTCTGTTAGCAATAAACTTCTTTATATTCTTTAAAGTTTTGAGCCTGCTTTTGCCCCTCTTCTAATTCTTATCTCACAGAAGGTGAAAGATGCAAACAAAACTACTACAGCTACAAATATTTGTGTAAAGAA
>VWZT01000587.1:0-21263 GCA_013397055.1 Pachycephala philippinensis
CAGTCCAGCAGGGAATCTGAATCCTTCATTCAAAGAAACAAGCTGGTTTAATACACTTACAGGATCTATCACACACTGCCATGTCAGCAGCACACCCCCAAATGTCCTTCTATTGGGTCACCCTCCTGTCAGCTTCCGGCAGGCTCCTCCCTCCAGGGCCCAGCGGAGACAAGCCTCTATGCCGCCACATGCTCCCTTGTGCTGCCATGTGCCTTCTTTGTCCTGTCATGGCATTGTGCAGGCACATCTCACAGCCCGCAGTTCAGTTCCATCCCATCTCTTCCCATACATGCTGGCACTTAATATGGGAAAAAGTTCATCATCTCTGTGCTTTTAGGGTTGTGCTACAAGTCACGTCAAGTCACCTCTGGTTTCCTGACTCACTTGTGATCCTGCCAAAGGACCTTTGATGCACTTCCTTCCCACTTAAATCATGAAGATGATTTATAACTACCAAGAATGTTTCAGTCTGCTTTGTTCTGGCTCTTCTAAACTTTTCCCATGGTACTATGTAAAGGTTTTTTTAGTTCTTCTTAAATACAACTTCTACAGTTTATAAAAACTACTTTTTTAAACAGGTTTTAGAAAAAATTTTGCATTCCTGTTGGATTTCTTGGTTTAGTTTGCTCTATTGAGGCAATGTGCAAAAGCTCAAACTTTTATATTTTTCTCTGTTTTGAACTGAAAAGGGTTGGAATATCCACAAAAACAAGGCGGGAGGGGAACATACTATTATTTTTACTTCCTTTTAAAAGACTTTTCATTTTCCTCATTAAGAAAACATGAAATTTGAAGTACCAGAAGTTGTGCTTACCTTTTTCACTACCCTTGCCTGCACATATTCAGTCTCTGCTTCTGATATGTAAGAAAAGTAAAATATTATTTTTTACTAATTACATTAACAAGTTTAAAGCTACAAGGAAGAGTGATTATTACAAATGAGGATTTCGTCTTCCATTCATTCTTTGTTCTTAGGAAACACTCCTCATCTTTCTACCATGTCTTTTAAAAATTTTGGAATAAAGATGCACACCAGGCGTTCTGGGCTGCAGAACTGGTAAATATGGAAAGCTTTATTCTGAAATATTATTTTAGTATTTACTTTAAAAACAACAGAAAGTTTAAAAAAGACCAGAAAACGGAAATCCATCCCAGTCAAGGTAAAATAAGGAGGTTGCTCCAAAATCAGGCCAAACGTGATCCAACACAGTGGTGCAGGGTGTCACGCAGTGTAGGGACAAGCAGGTTGCTGCATCATCACTTCTGCCTGCGGCTGGGCTGCTACCAACATCTCTTTGTCCTAAGCGAGTGGCTTGAGCAATTTGGATGATGTTAATTACCCAGAAACTACATGACTTGAAGAGTAACTACAGAAGTACCTTGTCAATGACAAGACCCTATTAACAAGTTTACTGAGAGATTTTAGACTTCATTAGTAGTTATTCCCAAAAGGTGTCGGTCCAGCAAGACTCCAGCAGGATACGGTAACCTGCCTCTTGTCTGACTTCTCTAGTTAAAGTGAAGAACCAATTACCGATCCTGCCTCTATCAGATTTCTGCTGAGCTCCACACATGGCATATTTTCTAACATTTTGATCCAAGCAGACCACTGAAACTTAGTCCACTTTATTTCTGGCCAGGTATGGGCAAAGCAACAAATTAGAAAAAAAAAAATCAGAAAATGTCCACAGATCTTTAAAAATAAGTAATAATAAAACATGAACACAATTTTTCTTTCCCATACTATCACAGGCACTGAATTATCATCGCATGTTAGTATACACTTTTTAAATATTTATACACCTCAGGTGAAAATATATTTCACTCAACAGCCTGCATATTGCAGTACCCATTTTTAGCTGCTGGTCACCAATGCAGAGCAACACAAACGCTCAAGGCATTTTTAGAGCAGGAACCAAAAGGCAACTCTTCACTTAGATGTTTTTCATTTAACTGTGAATAAAAATTTCTATTCCAGCTTTACTCTAACTGTGGTAAACTCATTCAGTCCCTGTTGCAGAATCTATTCTGGAATGGATAACTCATTTATTTCACCAGGTATCACAGAGGGGCATGATGCCCCTGTGCATGCAGAATCCTCTCTTAAAAAGAGAATTGTGCTAGGTAAGCAAAATCATAATACTTATGGAATAAGAAGATGAATAAAGAGAGCAGAAGCCAGACAGAACAGGGGTGGCAAGGGTTAGGATGGCCTGGGTCCAGGACACCTCTGCATGTTCAGAGTAATCACTGCTTGCAGCTTTCACACATCTCCTCCAAAATACAGAATAAAAGAATTAAAAAAAATCCCCTGCATTTGTCCAGAACTGGGACAATACTGGATATACTTGTTTATACAAGTACATATGTATATGTTTATGATATGTTTATGGTATCTTACTGTATTCTTATTCCTTTTTTTAGCCATAAAGTCGTTAAACTCATTTTAAAAAATTACTTCATATCAACTCTTTTGCATTAATATCAACATAAACTCAATATGTTTAAAAATAGCTTGAAAATCAGCTGTTGTGCATATCCCAGAGGTGGTATAATACATCCATCCATATATGTATGTAGATGCTTATGAATATCCTGCTGCTTTGAAAATGACTCACTATGCTATTTCACCACAATTTGCATTGTTATAATAGGATATTGACTGATTTTAGGTTTAAGGGACTAACGCAGTATTCAGTAACGACTCTGTGCTACAAGTTTATTGCAAGTGCCGAAGGTTCATTCACCCCAAGCAATTCAGTCAATAACCAATTTTTATACTTCTATCTCCTTCAAAATTCCAAACCAATTTTTTTTTTTAAAATTATTTCAGTATCAGACTAACATTTCCCATGGAAATCAATATGGGTGAGATCCATTAGCCAAAAATCTGCAGCACTGCAATGCAAACATATTAAAAATATTGATCTTGCAGGCTGCTGATGTTTTGATTGACTTTAATGTTTGTATGCAGCAATAACAGAATTTCAATGACTGAAACAAACTTTTGATTAAAATTATAGATTTTAACTTTTTTTTCTATTTTACTGTTTCAAAGGGTATTGCATGGTTTACTTGTTTGCTGTAGATGATAACAGTAGTAAATCCTTACTTAGTTTCTCATTTGTAAATATTAAGGTCTGTCCCAGGTAACACATCTTCAGTTATACTTTCTATCACTTTTGATGTTTTGGTTCCACTATATCACATGTCACCAATACCAGCAGTGACAGACATATTTTTGCAGCATTTTCTGTTCTAAATCCTCACATCTTGTGGGTTTCTGCTACCAGCACCAACACAAATTGGACCTCACTTTTTTTTATCACTATCCATTGAACTTTGGCTGATTTTTCCACAGCAGCCAGCCAGGATTTTGCCAAAGCCATCTTCCTAATGTGGTTCCTCCTTCCAAAATAAATATCTCAGAAAAAATAGGGACATTTTCTACACTCTGGGTCTTTCTACCTTGGGTTATGAACATGCCTTCACTGCCGTACAGTCTGAATGTTCCATCACCTGGATCACATTTACTATCACAGGAGAGAAGTGGCATCCTTGCTTTAGGGACAGGGAAGCCAAGTATTGGGGAATTAGGGGGATTACATCAGACAACCTGGTTCCCACGTAGGTCCTGAAAGCTATGATGAAGTACCTCCAAAGGATGAGGTTTTCTTCAGAAGGCACCAGTGCTGATGACTGTCTTAGGCTATCCAATGCTACATGTGGTTGTTGGCTCTCATGAGCTCTGGGCTAGTGCAAGACCTCCTTTTGCCTTGCGGCTGGGGAAATGACATAGGAATATTTGGAAAACAGAAGTGAAATAG
The DNA here is from genome assembly GCA_013397055.1 of Pachycephala philippinensis. Classification (NCBI taxonomy): domain Eukaryota; kingdom Metazoa; phylum Chordata; class Aves; order Passeriformes; genus Pachycephala; species Pachycephala philippinensis. The sequence goes on from VWZT01000587.1 coordinate 3,828, forward strand.
ACTACTGTAAAGAGACACCAGAGATGGATCTTTAAGACCCTTGTCCTGAGAAGACCGTACCAGCATATGGAACCCACTGCACCACCTGTAAATCTCCAGTGCTACACACTCATACAGACAGCGCCTGTGTACATGCCTGTGTGTAAACAAGCACCTGAGAGCGGAGCTACAGATTCATCATTCTGATGCCTGGCAGAGGGATACACCACCTGAGGCCGCTTCCAGGTTTGTGTAGTGATTGGAAATAACACGGACCCTGTTCTAAGTTGACAGAACCACTTTATTAAGCACACACGAGTATTTATTGGATTCTTGTTTACAGATTGCAGAATCAAAGCTATGCAGCCAGTAAGTAGGAGACTAACCAATCATACAAAGAAATGGCAGATGTTTCTTGCTCCTTTATCTTGAACACTCTCACACATCCCACACAGCCTCCGCGGCCCAGTGTTCTGGGCTGCTTAATTGAAGCATTCTCACATAGGTATTTATGGCTGCAGATGATCTTTGGTATGCACTTTCTCCTGGGAAAAAGGTGCTTGTTAAGGTCGACCAGGAGCAGCTGCTTCTACAGTTTGCATTTCCATGATCCAGTATTATAGCATTTTAAGATACATCCCCTTTGACAGACCATGCAAATTTTTTTCCTTTAAAATCATAATCCTGTTCCTGCTGATATCATCAGTTATATGATGAACTCACCAACTCTACAGCCCAACCTAGCTCCTGTGTCCAGTGGGGAAAAATTACTTAAAGGAAGATTAACTAAGGGATGACACACTTGCACTACACAATAAAACAAAAGAGATGTGGTTCCTGTATAGCATTTAACACAACATCCAACACCAAGGTACAGCTCCAGGACCTAAATCCTCTTACAAAGTCACTGCATGAATGGAGCTGGGTTAATACTACCTTCATGCATCCCACAGGCTGAAGCTTTCCAGTGGGGTGTGATGCCCAAGAGCCCTGTGCCACCAACCACTCTACAACCTTTTGGAAAAGCCTTTGAGTACTGACCCCATGTCTCTGGCTCTGCAGTCCCATTAAGCTTTGATGTTTGTTACTATTGATTACCCACTCTGAAATATTTAACAAGGAAAAGCAAACTAGCTTTACTAAGAAGCTGCATGTGGGAAGAGGAAAGACAGCCTCAACTCTGCTGTCCCTCTTCTCTCACTGTGGGACATAAAGTGCTCCATGATTGTTGTCAAACCCCTTAGAGCAGGCAGTGCTTTGTCTGCACCTTGAGATCTTAGGAAGGACTAAGAAACAAAACTGCCTCTAAATATGGAATGTTAGGGGCAAAGGACAGACAATTTCCCAAACCAAGCAGAGATCTCTTCTGTAGAGAAGCAGCTGTATGGCAGAAAAGTTCTGTATTGACACAACCTTGTCTAGAGACTGTTAAACTTTAAGTCTTCAACCACCTTTAGGTAAAAAACCAAAACAACAACAACAACAAAAAAAACCAAGCCCCAAGACCAATAAACTAAAAAAGGAAAAAGGGGACAGTTACAAGCCTAACTACAAAAAGAAATTCAAAAGGATTGGTAACATTGCAAATGGTATTCTACTGTATCTGCACTGTAAACAAGCATCAATTTATAATCCTCAAAATTGAAATACCTTGTTCTCCAAACACATGCAGAACAGGCAGTCTCAGTACAAGCTTTTTATGTACTCTGTCAATATGTCTACACATGGTCTGAAAACTGCTCCAGGCTGGGGAGCATATTTCAGGGCTCCAGCACTCAAGCTTCCTGCAGACTCAGCGGCAGGAATTTTAAGTGCTGCTGCTCTCTACTACTTGTCCTGCCTCACTTCTGAGCAACCGCCCCCGAGGTAGAATTTGCAGAAATGAACATATCCATCACATTAATACAAATGCTGTTTTTTCGCTATTTAAGGTTGTCATCTTGCAGGAACATGCACATCCCTCTGAAGCCTTTGGTAGAGGGGAGGTAGTCAGCAAAAGGATGGGCCAAGGCTCAGGCAGTTAAACAGCCTCAAAGTCTTCACTAAGTCTGTCTCCACATACATTTTAGGGCCAAGATTATGAACTGTGAAGCCAGGCCCTTGCCTATTAAAACATATTAATTTCATTTTTTCGATATTATTTTGCCAATATCAAACAGAAGCAGTTCTGGCTCTGCTGTGGGTTGAGTGCTGGAGACAGACGTGAAAAGCTCTGCATCTCACAAGCCATACTCCAAGCTCCTATTTATTAATTCTAAGTAATGCACGGGACAGAGTACAAAATGTTCATACCATTCATTTATTTGCATATTCATCTTGTCTATCACAACAAGGAGACAAATTTAGAATGTTTTTTGTAAGATTTGCCTTCAGTGTCTAGCTGTTAGAGTAATTGCTAGTGAATTACTATTTGCATGAAACAGTCTATTATCCAGTATTACCCATTGAAGCAGATGGCCCTCATTTTATAATGTAGACATACACGGTGGTGTCTCTCTCCTTGTTGCCCATCCAAGTTCAGGACAACCATGGCAGACCTGGGTGAGGAGAAAGCCTGCACCTGACCCCTGAACAGGCAGTCTGAGCTCAGTAGCTGTCTCCAGATGGCTGATGCATTTTTGCCACCAGCTTCTGAAAATTCACAAAGTAATAATGAGGATGACTTAAAAATTGTGTGATTTAAAAAATAATTTGAGGGTTTTTGCTTCTTGCTGATGACAGCTGAAAAAATTTCAAGTTTCTTTCCCACATCACTGCATGGGCAAAAACAACTGTTTCAAAAACTGCAAGACAGAAATTGATCAGTAAATAAAATACAGACCACCACCAACTCACTACAAAACTATAAGTACGGATACAGTAGACAGAAACTAGTATTTGCAATACTACACACTAATCACTCCTGCACTTCTGGTATGACAACTTGCTGATGACCTGAGATGTCCCTACCATCTATGCAACATTTACTGCCATCTATACTTAATACCATCACCCATGATCATGAAATTGAAGTGATCGAGAGACAATGAAGTATAACATACAGAAGAAGTAATGTATCTGGAATTGGAAGCAGAGATTTGAATAAAGGCTCTGCCAAGCCATGGCAAGGGCCACTTCCAAAAAATTAGTGACATCTTTAGTGGACTGAATCCTCTTCCCACCAGATGCTATAATGCCAACTCTTCCCTTTGGCTGTGACAAATGGGTTTTAACCCTCTTCTGACTGAACTTAGGATGAAAAGACATCTAAATAGAAGTACTTAGAAGGTCTGTGACTTGTTCCATACTTTTCTACAGCTCCACACCAGAGTAGAGACTGTGCACAGGGTCTCCTGCAGCAAGGCAAACTGCATGCCATCAGCCTTCAAATCAGGGTGTTAAACCCCTTAAGCTGGTTTGTTTTGTTACCTCAGGCTTATTAAAGTGCCTTTAACTGTCTGCTTCTACGTAAAAGACTGACATCTGCCCCTGAGCAAGAACAACACTCAAAGCAACATAAACTGCTGTTGTCCTTGCTTGAGTCACTACATGCAAACCTTTGCTATCAAAGCAAATTACTCAGGACAGCCCAAAAAGCTAGAGAGGTATGCTATGATCTCTGTGATTGTGTGATTTCAGTGAAGCTTCAGAAAAGGAGAAGAGAGAGCTGCCTGGGCTCCTAGTGCAGAAAGTGATGGTCAAACATAAGAAGATGCTAGACATCTCCTAAAAAAGCACTCAGGATCTTCATATCCCAGTGGTACAAACAGGGACATAAACTCTGTCTGCTCAGAAGTTTCTGGACTGGTTCATTAAATCCCATATGGCTGAGTGAAGGATGCATATTCTGAACAAAGCAACCACACACGAACCCTGCAGGGCCAAAATGCCTTCTCTTATTTAATCTTAAAAAAGGAAGAAAATGACCCCCACTCCAAGTGAATTAACACATCACTGTGTTTTGAGTATATCCTTAGTCTATATACAATATAAAGAATCAATTATAGATTCAGAAATTCTTAAATGGTCTGCAGGCTTTCAGGATTTTTTGCAGCTATTTATGTCTTTCATGGCAAGCCTTGAAGACTGAAACACGGAAAGAGCTTAAAACATAAAAGCATAACTTAAAAAAGTTTGACACACACACAGTAAAAAAAAACAAACCAACTTTTTGGCACCAAAAGCATATCCTCTGCCAGCTGCAGCTAAAAGTCACATACTGAGAGTGCATGTTCTGTTAAGAACTACTATTTTCAAGCATGGCTGGTGATTTTGGACAGTAACATTAAAGAAATCTTCAATCTGGCAGTTTTCTCACTGCACATTAACTAAAGCATCCCCACTGTCCAAAATCCCAGGAGTTTGGGGCTCCTTTCTTCCCTTGGAACAGAGTGGAAATGAAGCTGGTCACGGCCCACACAGTGCCTGTTAAAGGTAGTAGTGTTCTCAGCGAAGAATTATTTACAAGCTGTAAGATCAGAAACAAACTGAGCAGCACAACTTATTTCACTGATTTCACTTACTGCAAATTGCTTGCATTAAGATGTTCTGGAGTTAACATGAAGAAGCAGACTTCAATTTTCACTCTTCCATGTTGTACTATGGCATACAAATGGTTTGTTTACTTATTATAAACTACATGCATCCCTTTTTTCTTTTTATTTTCTTGTTAGCATATTCACAAAGACATCCAGATTTCAAGCTGCTTGTTGTATAGATGTATTCAACAAATTCATAAAGGTACTGTTCATAAACACTTTACTAAGGCTTATTTATTATTCCCTGTGTGTGACAGACCACCTCGGCAATACGATATATTTGTTTCACTCCCTGACTGGGGACACTCTGGACATCAAAAACAATGACAAGGGATAGTATCTTCCTGGTTAACATCTCCTTTTGCTATTGTATGTCAGATCGGAGAGGACACTGTTATCAATAACTGTCAGTCCTCTGCATCTGGACAAACATAATAGATAATGTCACCCAACACACCTGTCAGAAAGTAAACCTAAAAATTTGCAATAATAAAAAAATATTTCTATTATACACTGCTTAAACAGCTTTCTAGGATTGTATTGTATAGTGTTTATTTTATCTTTAAAAAAGCAAGAATGTGTTCAAAATTATGAAAACAACTTAAAAACTATGAACCTGACAATCTGTGTCATCTGGATTTTCAGTCACTTAGCTTTCTTTTTCTCTGTTGATTCGTACAGCCAAGAACAAGCAGGTGTGACAGAGATGTTGCATGGCCCACAGCAACACCCAATGCCCCTACATCCCTCTTGGCAAACATCTGCCCTGTTCTTAACCACCTCCTCCATGGAGCACCTGAAGGCAGTAACCCCAGATATACCATTAGAAAGTTTCCCTTAATGTCTAATTCAAGCTTTTCTTGCTGTGATTTAATTTTATTCCTTCTTCTACTATTTACCAGGTCTGCAGAGAATAGACTATTCCTTTCCCCTTTGAAACATTCTTTCACAAACCCAACGATTTCCACCATGTTTTCTTCTTTCAGTCCTCTTTTTTTAAGTTAAACCTTTACCTTCTTTTCACCCTTTTTCTTAAGGCCACATTTTCTAGACTTCTTATCACTTTTGCTGCTTTCCTTTTCAGATTTTCTAGTTGTTCTCCTTTTCCGTGGGCCATGCTGCCCATCAGCATACAAAGGCTCCGGGCTGAAGCATTACCAATAGTTTTGTAAGCTATAGGCTTATTTAGATACATCTGTAAAAGGTTTGTCTTTTCTGCAGCCATGCATCATCTTTGACTTATCCTGTATCTGCTGCTGCAAAGCAATTTATTCTCCAGGGGGCAAAAGCAAATACTTCTTGACTCCTGTGATTCTCTCTGCGCAGCCCCTGATAAAACCCAATACAAGCCTCACTCCTGTTCTTCAGGGTCCCACTTCTGCTAGGCCGGGATCAAAATTTGCTATTGCTGTTACTCCAGTACTGTGAGGCACATGGACCATTTCAGCAGTCAGGAGCAGCAGTGCTTTCACGTCTCGTGGTGGCTGATGGAAAGAAAGGCTGATCCTCAAAGACGGATTGGAAAACAGCTGCTGCCAGTCTCAAGACATGAGCAGTAATGGTGCAGCACTGTTCTCCCTTGCTTCTGAGTATATTCAGAAACAGAATTTTCTCATTTCCTTTGTGAGCAACTACAGAGTTACCCAACTCATTGAGACACAGCCAAGCTCCAGTGCTTGTCCAGAAATTAACTACTGTGCAAAGGGCACCAGAGTTTCCTTCTGGAGGGCAAAGACACTGCTCTGTAGCATTACTGCTGTTCATTGCCTGTTACTATCCACAGCAATTAGCTGAACTTGAACAGTCCCCCCATAATAATTCTGGAGCAAAGCAGGTACTCACATGGCAGAAAATTGGCACAAAGCTTCCTTGTAACTGGAATGTATTGAGGAAATAAGGAGACCTGAGAACATCTAGTTCTAAATGTGGAGACTGACAGGTTTTGCACACATGCCTCTGTTCCTCTCATTTCTGGCAGGTGGACCAGAAGACAGTGTGATCCCACTCCTTTTTTGTGAAGGAGAGGTGAAGGAAAACAGACCACTGCTGCAGAATAACCCTGTCCAGTTTGGCTAGAGATGAAATTTTCCTTCAGTTCACGAAATGCAACCAATGCCACAGTGATCTACACAATAAATACTTAAAATTAATTCCTTTTCCTTCTATGAATCAAAACCAGGAGAAGGGGATGGTTAGAGTAGGTCAGAGAAAGTGTTACGTGGTGGCTGGAGAGGCAAAACACAGTCCATGTGAAACCTTAGAAAAATTTATTTGCAACCAAGAGATGAGGTCATCTTTGTGCTTGCAGCACAATACACCTCCCACAGGGAAATGCAGGGCACAGCCAGAAGTTACCCAGCTGTGCACACAGCTGCCAGGTTGTGAAGAGCCATCAGAACATGAGACAACTTGTACAGCTAGATACTGAAATGCCAAAAAGTTTGCAAGAAACCCAAAGGGGTCACAGTCAGCCTCAGTTTCTTTATGCATACCCCTTTCCTGTAAAAAATCACAGGTCCTGAGATGAAGATCGTATCATCAAGTCATTTAGAGAATTTCAAGAGATTTCTCATTCCTGTCCAGAACTCAGGGGTCCAGTCACATCCATACAGAGAGTCAGCTAAAAAACCAGCCACCTCTCTGATGCTCAGAAGCTAGTAGTTGGCCCAGTTTCTGCTCAACACACTGTACTTCTGCCATAGATAAATGTGTGTAAGGTAAATCTTACAGTTGTTGCCTTCAAGAAAAGGAAACCAACTCTGACCTTGTAAATAACTTGTGTATGTCCCTGTATATGTACACTCACGAAGATTTTTATGTGTGCAAATATTGTATTATTATTTATTGTAGTTGTTGTGTCAGTAGTGGGGTTTTTTTGTATTATTACTTTATTAACTCTAGTCATTCTTAATCCTAGTTAATAAAATAAATATCTGAATTAAGTGAAGGCTCATCTATATCCCTGGCGTAACTGTATCCCTGCTAATCTACCTGCTACCACAGTGCCTCACTACAATTTTCACGGGAAGCAGGTGGACTGAAGGCATTGAACGTCCTGAGATCTGGTGGTCCAGTTTCATAATGCCCCCCGGCTTGGTTTAAGACAATTTGAAGGAGAATACTCTGGAATGAGGTGCCTCCCTTTACGGGTTCAACCAATCACTTTCCACCAATAAGTTATGAATATGAGCAGATGTACACAAAGAAAGTAACAGTTTACTAACAAGGAGAACAGCAACAATCAAGAAATAATAGCAAATTATCACCAGATACAAAACTGCTAAACCTCATGGGCTTCCCAGAACAAAGAGAGACCCAAAAATGCTGGGGATGTCCCTGAGTATATGGTTTGAAGGACAAAGGGAAAAGTGGTGACAGTCTTCCCTCACCACCCTGCTTATCTCTCCAGTAGCCAAGTTCTGCTCAGAAAGACAGCTGGCATGTTCTGACGGTGGCTGGAAACTCGGTTAGGACCAGAACCTGTGGAGGGACGTCGCCTTTCTCTCATCAGGAGACAACTGGAGCAGGCAAGGCAATGTGTCTGGGCTGGGGTGACTTAGCCTTCTCTCCTCAGCTGGCTGTCAATGGCAAGTTGGAGTGGGGCCGCCCCTGCTCCATGCGGCAGCAGCAGGCAGGCACCTATGGACCGCACCTCCAGGCAGCTCAAAACTGCTACCTGAAGTCTCTCTGAGGTGAGGGAAAAAACAAAACCCCAAAAAAAGAAGCTAAAAAGGAAAAGCCCCTGCCTAAGCAAAGACCAAGAAGCCAGTGAGGCAAAAACCACACTGCGAAAGAGCACGCTTGGCCTGCCCAAGCAGACTTTAAAAGGGGCAGAAACCACACCCTTCCCCACCACAGCCCCCTCCATCCCCTGCGGCAGGGTCATAAAGAGACAGTAACAATTTCAGGCATGGATAGGTATGGAATACAATAACCTTTCTGGGTTACCACAACACCCTCACTGAGACAAAGTGGAGCACACCAGCAGCATACGGCTGCCCTACAACACCCGTGCTAATGCTGCTCATAACAATAAGTCATTACGGGTGCTACTCTGAGCAGACTTTTGGAGATGAATGATGCATTGCTGACAACAACAGTAAGACAGAAAGAGTAAAACAGACATACATTCATTCCCACAGAGCGGAAAACCCAGAGGCAACTTGCTACCTCCAAGTAGCAAGAATATAAGAGAAACAACTATGTAAGATGAGTAGATCGAGACTTCCTTATATAAATACCAGGGATCAGCACGGGTCAGAAAAATTTAAAATACACTGAAAACCCATTGGCTTAGAAATCTCCTAAAGGTTTTGAAGTTCACAGAAATGAAAATTTTCTGTCAAACTAGAGAAGAGTATGAACCAAAACACACAGGAAGCTAGGATATACAGATTCCGCAAAGGCACACTTTTTGTGCCTCAGATTTTTACTTCTTGCCTATATATGTATATGCAAAATCTGAAATTAAAATATATCCCATTTATCTTACCTAGAGACAGGCGTCTCATATAGACATGGTGTTTATGCCAAAAGAGATTTCAAAACTTTCTGGAAGATGCTCATCACAGAGGAAGGGAGCACACATGCTTAATTATAAGTAAGCAATTAGAACAAAGATAATCCTAAACAATTTAAAAAATAGCAGATCACCACTATAGCAGTCCAACCCACAGTAGGTCATCCCTTCAGTATGTAAGAGGAATTTGAGATGAGGCAGTAGCACAACCAGGCAATGCTGCCTGCAATCGATAAACTGATGCTCTCTGCTCATAGCCCATTTTTAATTTTTAAGAAAGAAATTAGTGAGCGCAGATAAAACATGGAGGGCTGTAATCCCCTGGCGTGATCTTGCCACAACATGTGTTACTGCAGTTCTACACTTTTACCTTTGTACTTTGTTGTATGTAGTAGAGCAACATAATTAACCACTAGTAGGTAGTGTTTATGTTAGTTCTCAAAAGGTTAAGAAGCTGATTATAGCTAAAATCAGCTTTGCCTGGGGCTTCAGTGGCTCTGTGTAATCAAATTAGACAAGCAGGGCACAGTGTCACCTAATACAAACCATGGCACTTTCTTCTCTGTTTTGACCTTTTTCATTAGATGAGCAAGCCAGGTTTTAGCTTAGTGCAAATATTTTCAACAGATTAGTTCCCAATAAACGCTGAGTGATAAGTCAGGCATTCATCCATATCCTTTTCTTGAGTGACTCAGTGAGACCACACTCAAGAGGATCCTCAATAATAGTGCCAACTTTGCTTTCCCCCAAAATAACCTCTTTAATTAATTATTCTTTTTTTGGAAGGGTTGAAAAGGGGGTGGAAAAGGTTTCAAAAGGTGAATGGCCATTACTTCAAATCATGGAATATCTTTAGCCTCTGTATTTATCTCAGTCATTTTATTATTTTGATTCTAGAGTTGCAGAACAGCAAACAGATAACTTCATAAACACAGCAGAGAACACATTAGCTCGGCAGAGTTGCGGCTCACTCGCTCTACGTAGCTTCACAGCTCTTTGAAGTCAAGCAAGGTGAACACTTTAATGAAGGTGTTTAAAGAGGTTTAATAATTGTAGACAGAGGATCAAGCCAGCATGACATCAGAAGAACACCTTCCACACTGCCATATCACAGCTAAATTTAAATGTAGGCTGCAGTGCCTATTGCTTCCATTATCTTGCCATCTTTGAACCTGAAGGAAACAAAACATTAAAAAGGCAAAGAATATGTAAAGAAAAATAATGGGAAATTTAGACAAAAATCTGTGAGTTAAGGAATTCACTACGCTTTCCTGAATTTTCTGAACTAATCCAAAATAATTTGTATCCTTGCCTATTTGATCTGTAACTTCAAGTCCAGCTCTGCTTGTGTATGCACTGCAGGTGACAGCACCTTTATGCCGTGAAAGTAAGCATATGAAACAACAGCTTTTGCAGATGATTTGTGCATCATTATTTACAGACAACAAAATCCAAACTTGTTATTTTAGTTGTCATAAATGAAAAATTACAGAAATCATGCCTCCATGCTTGTACACCATTGTTGGTTCCTGCTAAGCCATCAATACTTCATGAATTTGTATGTGGTTAGCCTGCCTTGCCATAGCTGTATATCACACTTCTATGCTGCAAGCTGTGCGAGAAACTTAATACACCAAGTTTAACATAAGGACAGGAAACATGATGTCCTCCTATATTTTCAATGAACTTCAAATGACTGTGCTGTTACTGGTCTGCACAGTTTATTTGAGAGAAATGCATTTATTAAGAAGAGAAAAAAACCTATCACACAGCAAAATATATAAACATATTGATGGAGTGCCTGTAATTATTACAAATAACCTTACTTTTTGATTGCATCATCAGCCAGCCAGGAAGCTCCCATCAACCCCTCTACAAGTTTAAAGCAGAGCCATGTTCTTCACAGAGAACATACACTAGCCATATATATATATATTACAGATTTAACAGTAAGTCCCTGTACACTTTTTACATACGTAAGATATTTAGACTACTCTTTTTGTCAACTGACTGTGGTACACAATATTTCAATAATTTACATCCAATGGCAATCACCATCCAGGCAAAACAGCCTATTGTCTGCCTTCCCACTTCTGTACTGATATCTGCCACATGTCTAATGCAGAAGCACGTAATTTGTATGTGTGGGTGAGGATAAGATAATCCCCTGATGGGACACCATGGCCACAAACAGCAGGTTGGCACCATGTGGGGCCATCTCTGCTGTCCCAGCTCAGCTGGGAGAAGTCACCAGCCCCCCCACTGCTGCCAAAATCCTTCCTTGTAAAGGGAAGAAATAAAGGAAAAAATGAAGTCAGCTTTAAACACTTGCAAAGGCATTTTCAAAATATAAGACTATGCAAGGAAACATAGAAATTCTCTGTACGATTGGCTCTTTCAATGGTAATTTCTCTTTGCTGCAATGAATGTCTGTAAATGGATTAATGGCATTTAGCTCTAGAGTATGTCATTGATATGTACCGAATATACAAACTCTTATATGAAACACACTCAAAGACCACAGTCGTTCCTAACTTCCTATTAATATGTCATCTGCAAGACAAATTGTATTCGGAAATTAATGTACCATTTAAAAAACCCAGGCATAAATCTCCCAATCAGAAAATAACAATGTACCAATTTAAAGTGTTGAACAATATTAATACCACAATAAATTACCACTCTGGTACATTTTAGCCTTCTTCTATCAATTTGGAGAATGTAGCACAGCCTTGTTCTACTACAATTGAGTTGTTTCAGGGACTCCCAAAATATACAATATAAAAATGTTGCCTCCACGATCTCTACCGCTAATGCAAAAGAATCAACAATACTGCAGCAATAAATGGTGATCATTGCCTCATAGTGGCATACTGTTTTGAGGTACATGAGTAGGTATCTCTGCAGATCAGCGGATGTGGACTGCCCCAATGGAACAGGGACGGGAACTAATTTCATTGTATGTGAATATATGCGAATATGTGAAGCTATCCTGGAGTGCCTGTGTCAAGCTACAGGTAACATCTGGACCTCAATAACAGCCCACACAGCTTGCACATCTCATTCAGGGGCCGTTACCCTGGGGTAACACTCTCTCAGGGAACTTCCTCAAAGCAGACAGCTTTATTAAAGTCAGCCAAATGAGAGTGTGCATATGTAAATCACTGTTGAGTTTGTACTAAATCTTTAATGTCTTAATGCCTTCATTTGCCTTTTTCCCCTGACTTTGACATTGCTTCAGTGCGAACAGCTATATTTAATTTACAAGTTTTTCTGGCTATTTTCTTTTCCCTCCCCAAAATCAGAAGGCAGGAAGTAGATGGGTGTAACTTAAAGAGGCAGCTAAGATGAGCTGCTGGCAGGGTGAAGTGGTAGGTTTTAGTAATAGCTGGAAGCCATAAGTGGTTCTAAGCTTTGAAGTCAGTGCAGCTTTGATGTGCTACTCCCATAGTAAATCGCAAGATAGTCTTGAAAGAAAAAGATTTCCCAAATACTATCCAAGTGTCATTGCTCGTGAAATCCTTGTATGATTTTTTTTCCCTCTGTTGAACTTTAAATCTATCATTGGGCTGCTCTCACAGCCTCTCAGTCACTCCTGGTCTATTTGAAAGTATCTTGGTTAAAAGGATAATTACACCCATGCTCTATTTGGCACAGGCAAGTAGCTTGCTGCATGTTATTTTGCTTTGCTGAAATGCTTCTGAGCATTTTCCTCCCCAGATCTACTGTGCTCAGACACTATGACAGACCACAGGGTGGGATGATGGAGCAGCAAAAGGCAGAGGCTGTAAGCCAGAGAAGCATCTCTGCTAGTGTACCCAGGGAGGTCTGCTTGTCTCGTGTTCATGGAAACAGCCACAGCTCTCCACAGACAATGTATCAACGAGGTGATGAGGAGAAAACATCCCTCCTCTGCTCTGCCCATTTATTTTAGAGAAGTGACTGCAGGATGCCTGGGAAAGAGGGTTCGCTATTGAAATTCAGCCATGTACATTGGGATTGATGGGAGAGATGCAATGGCAAGTCCAAGGGGAAAAAAGATCAAACCCACCAGGAATAGGCAAGTTTTCTTGATGGGTATTTGTCTCCCATACCAAAACACCACAGAGGAATATCTATTGATTTTTCCCCATAATGTAAATTGTCATTGAATTGCACACTTAACCCGTATGAGCTTTCAAGTTTAGTGAACATATAAACAAAACTATCTTGGGACAGTTAGGTTTAAGAAAGCAACTCATAAAAGCCTGATTGCTTGAAAATGGTCGTACAATGCCAAATTTATTTTAATAGCTACATTTCAAAACTAAGCCTATGTCTCAAATGTCATACACAAACTACAAGCCAAAACATATCAAAACAACCATTTTCAATGAGTCTGAAGCTAGCAGGGCAAGAGGATTAAAACGGTTTAAACCAGTCTTTATCACACATCAAAAAGCTGTTTACCTGGGCACACATATTTGAATGGAAAAGGGAGACACCTGCCCATGGTGACTGGTAGAACTACATGATCTTTAAGGTCCTTTCCAACCCAAACCACTTCATGAGCCTGTGATTTTATGATTAGAAAGATCCATGCCTGTCTAAATGGACAGAAATAAAATTATATGTGACCAGTACTATACAGGGCAGTAACATGTCAAGGTTAGAAGTCAGTGAAGATTTCAGCCATTCTCAGAAGATACAGCAACAGACTATATGAGGGGATAGATGGCCCACCAATCTGTTAAGACCTTTGAAGTCTGGTGATGACTTCTATCCTGATCTTTCGTATTAAGTTGTTAGTTATACCAATTATATTCTAACAGTGCACTCTAGCCAGACTCTACAGACATATAAAGCGGAAGTGAGACATTTAAAGGTCAAATATGCCATATACATCATAGGCACTCATGACTCTAAGCAGTGTCCTGCATGGTCCTATACAGCTACAATCTGGAAAATGCTAATTACATTCTGCACCTTCAGGAAGCCGGTGGTGTAGCTTTTACTGGGGTAAGCCACAAGCTAAATATGCCAAAGCCCAAACTCAGGTTTGTCTGAGTGGGGTCTGACAACAGTGTTGAAAGAAATTCAGTTCCAAAAACTGTTTTAATGTGCACTGGAATAACGATAACCAAAGTAAAGCTGTAAAGTGCAACCTCTCATAAATATTGTATATCCAGCACTGAAATCAAAGAAGTAACTTGCTGTTGCTGCCAGTGAACTTGAGTGAGGGAGTGTGGGATTAGATTTGGAGTCTATTTGCATTAATTTTGCATCAATATCCATATTAATTCTAACACAATATTGTATCAAATCTGGGGACAGCACTCAGCTCAGTCTCCCTGGCGAATGAAATATCACTTGCAGAGCTTCAGTAAATCATTTAGTAGATTAAAAAAAGTCAGGCATGAAATCAGAGAAAAAGTTGTAGAAAAAGAAATGTAACACAGAAAAATCATACCAGAATTAACAAAATATGTAATGAAAGAGCCTGTGTATGCAAAGAATAACTATTCAAAATCAATTTCTAGTTCCTCATTTCTACAAAGAATAAATTTTACATGGTTGATAATAGCTTTGGATGATGACAAATCAATTCACCTGGGACTGACTGTACCTCTGTTACCAAGATAACATTATTTATCTGTGGGTAAAAACTACAAGCTGTGAATACAACTAAAACCATACAAATAAAAATGTAGTTCTAGTGAAGACACAAATTGGCAGAAACCAGGACTTGCCTGTATTGTGTAGCAGAGTTCTCCTAAAGTTAGGCAGTCTGACAACAGGTGATAAAAATGTCCATACTTCTATTTCACCCGGAATTTCTAAACTTTAATAAAACATAAACTTCATGATCAACACACAAAGTAACAGAAAAATTCCTCACTTCTCTGCTGAGCCCTGAGCTGCTTTGGAAGAAAGACACAAGGATGTAGACAGATAAAGGGAGCTGACATTCCCAAGACTTTGTGTGTGTATTGTCTACTGACATCATGCGACATGATGGATTCCCTGGTGGTACCTGTTTTCCAGTTAACCCACATTTCTCACAGGCTGGTTATACTGGTATTAATGACCACTTTGCATCTAATCTTCTTGTTTAAGACATGCTTTTGCTTGGTTGGCTCAATGAAAACAACCTGTGGCATTTGGTTGGTGGGGAAGCCCACCACATTTTGGTGCCATCTCCACTGGATGTTTGTGGTTTCTTTTCCTTGTCACCCAGAGATGACAGAATATGAAAAACAGTATTTTGGCTCTCCTTTAATCTGTCACTGACTCCTCCTCTGCTTAGTGTACCAGAAATCCTACTGTTAGCTTGAGTGAACACCTTGCCTCTCCACTTGTGAGGCTTCTCCATCCCATAATCTACTGTTTCAAAAAATGCATGGCATTTACAAGGCATTGGTAAAAATCATCAGCTAGGACAGACTGACTGATTAAAGTCATGGAAACTAGCAATGCCTTGATGCTGCAGCCTGGAAGCAATGAATGTTGTTCCTTAAATAAACATGTTGAAATCAACTCCTTTTTTAAGACGGATGAGGAAGGGAGAGCCTTCACCTGTAAAACAGTGCAGTGGTTAGGCCACTGACTCTAAAACCAACAACCAACTTCAGTTCCCATGTCAGCAGACCGGGTCTCAAACCACCATCTCAAAGGCAGGTGACCAACTGCCAGTCAACAGTGCAGGGTTCCTCTTGTGTTCTTCCGAGTCCTTATTCTGCAAAGCTGCACCCATTCCTCTGCACAGACAGGCAGATCTTTATTAGAAGCTGATACTTTCCTGGAGGAGAGGAGGTGTGTGCTTAAAGAGTAAGGAGAAAATGGTATCAGACAGAGTATGTCACAAATGTTTAGTAAGTTTCATCCAGGGCTATTAACAGAAGAAGAAAAGAACACTCTTAAAAATTTGTCATTAGTTCACACTCAGCATTTGGTTTAAAATAGTGGTCTGTTGGGACAAGAACTGAAGAGAGATCCACCAAAATCACTGGGAATATTCAGTGGCAGCTGAATCAGGTGCCTAGCAGCCAAAAGAAATGTTCAAGATTTATAAGTTGTGCTGAATATGCAAGGTACACCTAATGTGAGTATAAATACTGTAGTCAGTAGTAGAAAATCATAAACAGTAGTCAAAATCATAAACAACCAGAATAGTCCTGAAATGATCCAAATCCCGTCTCACAGCTCTGACACATACTGTTATCAGTACTTCACACTGTACTTCAGCCATTATCTTACATGTATTTGTTTAATCTGACGGGATTTTATGGGAGGTTTCCTTTGTGGAAAAGGGAATAGATTTCACTGAATAGACCAAGTTGCATAAACAGATGTCTAGAACCCTGTCCCCAAATTAACCAAATAATAAACATTTACTCCTCAGAGTAAGGATAAGTCCTTGAAGTTCAATTCCTCTAAAATCAAAAAATGATGCCTGCTTCTGCAGCACAAGTGTTTTGAAATATGTTTTTGTTCCCATTTGTTTGCGTTGCATGTACAGCTACAGGGGAAAAATCTGGTTGGACGAGTCATGGCATGCACACTGTCAGGCAGGAATGCTCCCTTCCATGCAAAGCCCTTCCAGTTTAACACCCAGTTCAGGATATAGTTTAAATTCTGACATAATAGCACTGACCATCTGGAGGCAAAGCTGGTAATAAAAGATGACCTGCCTTGCCCAGCAAGGCAAAGTCACAGCAAAGGTCTGCCAGACTCAAAGAAGATAATCATCTAAGTATCCAAGAGTCAAAATTGGCCTTCAGATTTCAAATAGATGTGGGGTTTATTTATATGTGACGAATTGCATTGGGTGCATTTTATATTTTATAATGTGTATAATTTCAAACAATATATTAACATAAAAATCTCAGATAAAGTGGTAAGAATTTTTATACACATTGCCTCATTTGCACAACTTTTGTTCTTAACAGCAATGATGGGCACTTAACTGTGTTTGTTTGAAGGTATATGACATTTGTCTTCAAACTGACTACTGTATCACAGCGGTAGTAATGAATATAATCTAAAATGGCTTACTCTATTAACCATGTGGATTATTTCTCTGTTAAGCTGTTGTAGGTATGTCTTGCAAACCTATCTGAAATAAAAGAATTAAATGTGTGGGGAAATGTCTTTCACATAAAAATTGGAATATAGATTCAAAAATGCTGCTTATTAAATGTGGTTCATTAAATTATTTATTGGAATACACAATTATTCATAATATTAAGATATATATGATAAACAATTATTTCATAGGGTACGGTTTGCATGTTGTAATATAAGAATATACTATGTCTGCTTAAATTAGCCTTGTCCTTAACACTATCTAACCAATCAGCATTTGAATTCTGAGCACTTGCTCGCTTTTGCTTTTATTATTAACTATTTAACAATCACGATGCCTTTAAAACAAGTCCCTTA
>VWZT01000587.1:38653-54883 GCA_013397055.1 Pachycephala philippinensis
TCATTTACAACCAGAAGTAGGTAAACTGGCACTTCTCTGTTCTCATTCTCATGTATTACTGCATCACTCACTATTCTGGGTCCTCTAGACATTCCCAATAATCTTCTCTCTTTAGGCATTTCCATTTTATCTTTTCTCCTTGTGTTCCTTCTTTGTAGTCACAGTAAAGTTTGATTTTGTAACTTACTAACCATACACGAACATTATATATTTGATTCCCTCAGAATGACAAGTTGTAGACCAGTTTTCCTTGCAACAAGTTAGAAAGCATTCAAGCATCCTTTTGAAAGTCCTCTTTATCCTAGTGATTGAAAATTTGTTCCTTTACTTTGGAAGGGAAAATGTCAATTATCTAGTTGCAGAAGTATTCAGCTCTAACAGTTACATAAGCAAGAACTTGAAACTCCCAAAAATGCATTCCTTAACTTCATACATAGTAATTACTCATTTATTGCTCAATTTAGTAAGTATTCTACTGCTAATCTGTCTGTAAGTTTATATTATAGAGTTATCATAACATTGTAATGCCAAAAGGTTGATACCTGTGTTATCTGTGGCATATATAAATAAAACATAGCTTCACACATATAATAAATGTGCAGTATATTTAGCATGCATATATAGTTAGAATAGATGATAAAATATGCCTTTGGTATATATTTTATAGCATAATACTCCTGTCAAATGAAAGCATCAGTGTGTCAAAAGAGGACTCAAAGGTCTGATCCTGCAAACATGAAAATCCATGAANNNNAATATTTTATATTTTATATTTATTTTTTACAGGCTTTTATTTTTGCAGGTTCATACAATCAATTCAACAACCATAACTTTGTATTCAGGGAATGTTTACTCTTATGAGTTGTTTGTAATTAGGAATGAGGGAACATGAATTAAAAATGAATTAAAAACACATCCAAATTTTAATTTCTCTGGAAGTTCTGAAATAAACCTTTCAGCTACTTTCTTCATCTTCCATTGCAATTTAGTTGTCGACAATAAGCATTTGACTTGGAGCAATATAATTTTGATGCAAGTCCTCCATTGTATCTAGTTGCATCACATGGGCTTGAGACCCATAAGACATTTTGGCATCTGCAAGTAGAATTCTTTCCAGAGGAAACAATTGGAAGCCCCTGTTCGAAAGTCCTCACTGGTCTCCAAAGTGGAATGAATTTGCAGTAGAAATTCTGGTGGATCAAAACAGCACCAGTTGGACACTGAAATATTTGTAAAAGCAGTGGTAGATGGGAAGAGAGAAGAAATCACGTGATAGGAATAGTGTGCAAGAGGGCAATTTTTACTTTCTTTTGGAAAGGCACGCGGATTCCCTTTTGGTAACTTCATATGCTCTCCTTGCAACTTGCTTGTTACAAGCTTACAGTCAACCAACATCTTCTTCAACCATCATGTCACTCAGTCTCATACAAACCAAGTAACTGGTCTGTCTGCCTGGCAGCAGTTTAGCCTCTCCTCAGTTATGTAAAACTCCTCCAGGAAATATGTAATTCTGTATTCTGTAGTGCAAGTTTGTTGGTCTGGCATTCCTAAGACCTTTCACTGCTTCCGGAATAGAATTCCTGATTTTCTGAAATACTCTCAATTTTCTGCACATCTTAAAATGTAATTATATCCTCAAGCCCTCATAAAATACTATTCATTAGGCATTAGAATTACCGGGCAACTACACTCAACCAGCACAACGCAAATACAATAAACAATCCGAAGTTCCACCAGTTCTCATTTTTAATTAGCAACAACAAAAAACTTCCCTAAATGGATTTGCAGATGTGAGAAAATCCCTACTTGCAGTAGGCAAAGCCTCTGACACACATCAGTTTTTAGACAGCAAAAGAAAATACCTTCAAAGATACAATTAGAGAATGACCATAGTACTTTCTGATATTTTGGTCAAAGATCCATTGGATGTTACATCTACAACTGATACTTTTCTACAGCAATAAATCACCCTGCAACAGTAGTAATAATGCATGAACACATTAGAACAGATTGCTTTACAGCATCTGGAGTCTAGGACTTGTCAAAGTTCACAATGTAAACCAATTTCTCTTGCAGAACCTCTACTGAAAATTTCCCCCTTACACTGGGGCTGTAAGTTCATAAAATCAATCATGAGTAGAAAAATATTTAAATAAAAAATAGCTCAAGATTTAAAAAGTCATCTCCCTTATGCCTAGCTCAGTAAAAAAACCCAACAACTAAAAAACCCTGTATGCAGAATTCTGCTGGTATATTTTTGAATGTTGCAAACAAAATTCCTGGTTCTCTTGTAAAAAAGCCTCAGGCTTTAGCTTTATTGAAACTTTAAACTTAATAATGCAATTCTCCTGTTCTCTTGACTCTAGTGGGTCACGACAGGGAGCTTAAGAGGGAAAAGTCTTTGAGGACCTGTAACAATGAGGGGAACATCAACTTCCCAAACACAGGTGGTTTAGGTGTGGCAGGGTTATGGATAGGAATGCTGGCTCACCTCACTTACAAACCTCCCAGCAATTTGTCTAGCATGAACGAAGCGCAGCAGTTCAACAGAAAGCCCACCACATAACATAAATTGGTATGGTACCATGGGGATAAAAGTCTTTGAATTGGGCTGCTACAACTTGCCCACAGCAGACCAAACCAAAAGAAGCTGGAGGCAGGGACACCCTCCACTGTCTGGAGCACAAAACGTTGGCATTCTGCAGGTAACTTCCTTGCAGATGAAAAATGTACATTAGACAAGAGGGTTTGGTGAAGCTCTTTCCATTAGAAATTCAACTAAAGCAAACAAAAATGAATCCCTTTTTTACTGCATCATTTCAGCAATGAAGGTTGCTGAGATACTTGCCTTTGCACTGCTGCAACAACCACAATGATGATCAGAAAAGAGGTTTGGAGCAGCTGAGTCTGCCTGGAGTCAGCCAGTTGGGACTCCCTCCTGACAGCTGGAGTCTGCTGTCCCAAGATTGGAGATTCGAACTGGGGAAATCTCATTGGCATGAAAATCAGATTTTGAAGAGTCAACAGCTTCTACCTATCTCCTATCTAGGTACAGAATGTGAAGCCTGATCAATAGAAGTGTTAATATTCCTATGTTGCTGATAGCAGCAGCTAGCTGTTGGCTTGCATCTAATACATGAGATAAAAAACAGTCTGGTCTTACAGAAGTAGAGCACCACAAGGGTCAGTTTAATCTGCCAGAAAGGGTCCAACTTTACCATGTGCAGCACTTGGCACAACTAATGCTGAGGAGCATCTGATACTCAGGCTAGTTTGCGAAAAGACAGTTTGGGTATGTACACTGCAAGTACATGAGCCCCAGGAAAATCATACTTGAAAGACCACATAGTTCACTAAACTATTTCATTTTGTACCCACAGTTAATTTGGATTTGGGTAGTGCAAGATGGTGTGATCGTGTGATCACACCAAACCTCCAGCACAGCAGATCCTTTGCTGCTTTGGCTTTGCCAGGGATCTGTGTAAGCAGCATCCTCTTAATAGGGATGCAGGAGGTTTTCTGGCAGGAGGCTGTATCAGCTCTCCAAATGACATGAACTCAGCCAGCAAGACCATTCCTCTATTGGTAAAACTGTGCAAAACCTGCCCTGGAGATTTTGTTAACAAAGTTGTCTTGGCTGTAACGGTGAAGGATTTTTCCACTCTTTGCCAGTAAAACCTTATTGGCTGCAGGTCATAGCTTCGCTTTCTCTTGGTTTATCTGGATTTCTAAAGCAGTGGACAGCTATTTGAGTGCCATGCCTAGTTTGAAAAGAAATACTAAAGTAAAATATATTAAAAAAATTACCATTAAAGAAATTAAATTGAAATAAAATATAAAATAAATAAAATCCAAAGCAAACCCAATCACAACACAATAAACCCAAAACATTAGTTAAGTGCTAACAGGAGCCATCTAGACCCATGACCGAAAGCTTGAAGTGCTGTAGTATCAAGAAAGGTCAACTTCTACATGGACTAGGAAACAGAGATGTCTCTGCTTGAAATTGGGAGTGTCCTCAGCCTCTTACCCCAGGCTTGCTATCCTGGGCTCAGCTTTCACAAGGACTTTCACAGTCCTAGTCAGCTCTGGGCAGGGTCAAGCCACAATCTATCATTTTGAACATCTCCTTGTATAAATATAGGTTGGGTGCCAGACTTTCAGCCTGATCTTGCAGCCATTAGAGGTAGTTAGAAGCATTTAAGAGCAGCAGTGCACAGCTGACCCCCAGCAGTGTGGCCCAGCTGACATTTCCTCAGAGGTGCCTATCAAAGCACGGTGCCAAACGCTGCCTGAGACCTATCAGTGAGCAAATAGCAGTAAGTTTTCAAACTCCACTAGTTTTCTTGCTGTTGACAGAAGTTGTGGAAAGCTCCATCTCAGGGAGGAGCAGGGTCTCGGGACACAGATGACTGAGTTAAGATGACTCCTTCAGTTGCCACCTGTCAGACTCTCTGCAGTAGCTCACAGCTTGTATGGGCTCTGCTGAAGGGCGGCAGCAGATAGAAGCTGGACTGTTGATGCTGCTAAAAACCTCAGCCATCTGGTCCACCCATCTGAGGGACGTGACTGCTCCAGGGCAGAGACACTTGTCTGCTTCCCAGTCTGGCTCCACATTGCCACTGTTTTCAGGCCCATGGCTTCGAGCCTGGTCAATGTCTTGGTGATTGTTACTTTGGCTGATTTCAGATCGATTAGGTAGCAAGGCTGGACAGAAATAATCTTTTGTAGACAGGAAAAAAGTTCTTCCTAAGGTACTTGCCTGAGCTGGATATCTTCTAAATTACAGTGGTCCAGCTTTGCTCTATCTAAAATCCCAGTATGCATATAAAATGGATGAATAAAACTAGTTGTTTATTCTCAGCCTGTCTTGTTGGGCTCCTCTTTTGCATTATGGGGGTGAAAACGTCTAAAAAACATCTTAAAGCTTTGAGCCAGAATAAGTAGGTTCTTGGAATTTCTCTTACTCAGATAAAGTTAAATAAAAAACAGTGATCATAAATCTTTGTGATGAAAAATTAGTTGAAATAAATTGCTCCTGAAAATCAGTGTGTATAAACTGCTCCTGAAAATCAGTGTGTAACACAAGTAATACTAAACAAGGCTTGAAAATGAAATGATACAAGGGGTGGGAGTTTTGTTTTGATATTATACCATTACAAAGGTAATGGTTCATATCTAATGAAAAACATGGCCTGGAGTAAGTTATGGAAGTAATTTTCTCATGTTTCAACAAATGTGTAAATCCAGAACTCAGTGTACAAGTGAACAATCATATTAGTGAAATGAATGTGAAACAATCAAGTAAATAATTGTTTTTACATGTTAAGTATCAAATACAGCAGGGTAAAACAGCATTACTTCTTCATTGCCTCTGTTTGAACGGTACATGGAAAACTTTCATTACAGTTTTATGCAAATCTCATGCTGGTGCATTTTTCAAGAAAATAATCAGGTTCCTTGTATTTAATTTTATACCTAGAGAAAGAGAGAGACATCAAGAAGGGCAAATTGTCCACAGATTTCTAGATGTTGGCTGTGTCTGAACAAGGACTGGTCATTAATTTCAGAAGGTGCCCTGGTTTTACCATACATGCACACAAACATACCAACTTATATATTAACTTCTACTAGGAAGCCAGACTTTAAAAAAATAAAAAACAAACAGAAAATGAGAAAAACTGAATGTTAAGCTCAGCACCTCACAGGTGGACATGAAGTCTGACATCCTTGTTATTTAAACATAGCTGGATTTCCACTTCAGCCAGAGGATAAGACAACACTCACTCTTCCTGTCCTTTGAAGCCTCAGCTTCGACTCTTCTAACCTCTGAGCAACTTCAGAACGGAAAAGCATCTCCACAGGCAAGGCGTCTGAAGCAAGAGGGTATGTAAACTGAAACTTCTGAGGTCACACAAACTTTTGGAGGTAACTCTCTTTGTGGTAAGGGAATGACAAATCATGCTTTGTTATTGCAGGCAGCCAAAAGAGAGGAGCAGCAGTTTCCCTTTCTTTCCCACTAAAACACTGCTGCCATTTATATGCTCCTTCGCCAAAAAAAATATGCGCATGTGTGGCAGAAACCCAAATTACACAAAGCAGTCCACAATATCACAGAATCACAGAATGGTTTGGGTTGGAAGGGACTTTAGACATCATCTAGTTTCAACCCCAATACATGACTGACATCTTCAAAGCCTGAAAAAACAGTAAAGCAGGAGAAATACTGGATAATTTTTTAATCAGCCCTCTTTATCAGATATTGGACATGCCATCAGATATCCAACAAGGTTTTCCACCCACTCACGAGATGGGACAGCAGCAGCAAGGCTACTCTCTCCTTGGAGAGACTTCATACGCTGAACGGCTTTGTGAAGTAAAGGATGTATAACAACATAAAATACAGTTTTACATAATATAAAAAACTAACGAAAGAAATTATTCAGAAAAAGATCTTCCAATTCAGAGTACAGAATAGACTCTTAATTAAATGTCTGGTCCATATCATCTGCCAGTAGCCATCAGGCACAGCAGTACTGGCAAAGGAAGCTCAGACTCTCCACCCTTCAAAGACATGGGGCATGGACTTGCTGTCCACCACATCTGGAGAGCAATGGCACTGCAGCAACATACAACTTTCACCTCAGCATCCCTGGACATAGAAACATGGTGGGTGTCTTGGATGCTGTCTCACTACCATGAAGTATTTCTGTGTTCCTCCTCCTGGCCTGCTCAGTGATTCTGCACCAACCTGGTCATCAGCTTGCTCTTGTAATTTACTTCTGAGTAATCCTCCAGGAAAATGACGGGTACTATGCTCTGCATTGCCCCCAGCATAAGCCTGCTCATTAAACACCACAAATCACCCTCCAGTACTGATGATATCACTCAGAGAAGTGATGCCAGATAGAGATGAGTCAACAAAAGAAAAAGGAGTGCCACTTCTTAGGATAATGAGTGCTGTGCCTAAGTGTGAGGACAATGGATGCTGCACAAAAGCACCAAATATTCCCAGCTGCCCATATAAGAAGGTACTCATTTATCATACGCAGTCCTTCTTTGGTGAATAACCTATACTCTTTTACTCACAAGCCTCAAAGAGGGACTGGCTTATTAAGAATGATGCACGTTTACTTTCAAGATTGTTAGGAAGTGGAAAAGTCCTCCTGAAAATCTGGTATTGGACTCTGGCTCTGGTGGTCACACTCAGGTTGCCAGACTTTCCTGGACGTATCAGCCAGGCCACACTGGTTGGCTCCTGAAATCAGGCTACACCAGCGGACAAGCTGGGATGGCTCGGAGAGCACTGGGCAACTCTCCCCTCTCAACGCAGGAGGAGACAGCAGGCAGAACTGCAACAGGGAATGTCTGGTCCACCACGTGGGACCTGAAGAAATTGTCAGCCTTTGTTCTGTGACCATGAGAGCTCATCAGGACGCCACAGGACCATGAAGATCAGCCACCGCTGCACTAAAGTGAAAGCAATGTCTGCTGAGCTTTCCACATACACTCTATATATAGTTTCTGGCCAGTGTACTCTAAAAAAGGCTTGCTGCAGATTTAATTACTTGCCTGTCTTTGTAAGCTAAGGGCTCACAATTTTCAACTTACGAAGTCCCACTTCAAAAAAAGATTTCAGAGATATCATGGAAAGCAAAATACACTAAGTGAAATCTACATATTCAGGCCATCAATAAAAATTTCAAATGTTAAAATCGTTGGATAAGGTAGAAAGTCAGTTCCTTTTTCTCACAGCATTTCACGTCTGCTTTTTATTATACATCTACCAAATTATAACCTCCTTGAAAGAGAACCATTTTCCTTTTGTTTGGTCCTGAACACACAGTTGGAAGTTTAAGCATCTAGCACACAGAGAAGCATTCCTGTATGGTCTTTGCCTAATTTTAAAATAAGTTAAATAGAATATACATAATAGCCATTTAGTTAGATCAAACGCAGCTGGAGACACCCCTGGTGTTTATTTCCAAACCATTACACATCACTAGCAAGATACTCCCCATGACCCTCTGATCTCATAAAGTTTATAAACAACACTAAACCAGAAAGCAACTGCAAGCTTTATTTCTGCTCCTTTTCCTCAAAAGTCCTCTTCAGTGAAGGAACACACCAGGATAAGTTTGCATTTCTTTATTTCACTACCAGCACCACCACCACCTCAGCTTATGCAGGCAGAGTGGGATCTGATGAGCGACCCACTATCATGAGCAATATGGCTTATCACACAATTGTTTGAAAGTCATCATGTAACTGGACCAAATACAGTTCACAGCTCCCATCTCTGGGAGCTTTAATATCCATGTCTGTCCTCTTATAAAGACTACATCATACTCACATCTCTAGTACTTAACTAAAACCATTCATCAGACACAGCAACTTGAAGGCTTCTGCACACTTTGGGGGGGAGTTGTACCAACGGAGGGCATCTGTTCTTATCTTTAGACACACCACATTCAATATATAGGTATGCACTTATAGCTTTATAAGAGTCCTTTTTTTTTGCACAAGAAGCATCAGTACACTAGGAAAAATGCTTTGCTGGGAGGTTTTCCCAGTTTAACTGAATTATTTTTTAAACTAATGACTAAACTCACAACCACCTTCAGATACAGGCAAACCTTACTCTGCTGAAACATCATGAGACTTGCCCACTTCTAACACACCTTGACCTAACCACCAGAACAAGACCAGCATTCTCTGTGGAAAGGGAGCAAAGGTGTGCTGCGTGTGTTTTCAGAGTATTTCCCTCCCCCATCCCCCATCTTTGCGTGAACTTCTGAAATGAATGGCTTTGGCTTACAAACCTGTGCTCCTGGACCAAACAGCCCCGTGAAGCTGGCAGGTTTTTTTGCCCATACCACTTGTATTGCTAAACTTAGATCCCACTCCTTCTCCTTCCTTCTGTCAAATGGGGCCAGAGATGCAGGGGCAGATAAGCTTGAGCCCACCATTATGAGCCTACAAAACACCCTGGTGCTGGACATGGAGACACACAGCTTCTGCAGCAGCTGGGACAGCCTGTGCTTTCTGGTGGGATATCATACCAGTTGCTCCGAGTCCACAGACGTCTGAGACATCTGATATAGGAGACAATGTTGTGTTTTGGATCATAAATACGTTGTCTGGGATTTTCTTTTTCTGCAATTGCTGAAGTTTCCACAGAGGGGATGACGTTGCATCGCAGGCCAGCTAGCTTGGCTGTTGAAAGCCAAGTGTGAAAACAGTGGCAGTAAATCCTAACCAAGGTGTTCTTGCAAAACATGGATATGAACATGTGTTGTGGTACACAGATTTTATCAGCACTCTTCTGGCTTAGATTTTCAATGTGAAACTATAAGCATGTTAGGCAGATCACTCCCAACATCTGAGGACGCGTTCTTGGGAGAGCAAAGACCTGTGCTGGCTGTGTGCTAAATGTGCATTCCACTTGCTGGTACCCACCAAGCTCTGCTCAGTATGCACAGGTATTTTGTTTTTCCACGTTGAGGTGTTGTGAGCAAACTCCGAAGTTTATGCGAGTAATGAGGGAGGTGGCTGATGTGATCCATTTGATTCAATGAGACTTGAATTGATGAAATATCATTTAGGTTTGATGAAATATCTAGTTCTGTACAAAAAAATCTACTGCAAAAATCTACTACAGCATATGTGTGGCTTGCCTGCTGTCTAAAAAGAAATACGTTGGCTGGTTTTAAAGAAAAAGTCATACTTTTATAACGGGTTGTGTACATCCCTATGGACATAAACATACCTCTAAACTGTCACAGCGATTTCCACAGAAATGTACATACAGCAGAGAGTCCTTATTTCAGGTTCATACATTAACAAACCAGAAATTACATTCCCTTTATAGCAACTGTCCTCTAGCTTTCCCCTACCTTAAGGAAAATAGCACTTCAAAATGCTGACAAGAGCCAAGTCTGTAAGCCCATTATTCAACTACCAGGCAGTAAGCACCAGTAAGAGGCAACACTAGAAAACATACACTTGCAAGGACTTCTTTTCAGGGACTGGGAAGTTTTCTGTTTTCCCTTGTTTTCAATTTATAAAGCTATTCCAACATTCATCTGAGCACACTATAGTGGTCTAAGTCACATATGGCACGAGAATCCACTGAAGTTGCTCCCACTGAACCCACTCACAGCTTCCACAGCATTACTGCAGCACTAAAACCATCAATAAAAATGTTTTCACACTCTATCTGTCAGAATCAATTTTACTATAATAAGTATGATATTTCTTCTAACATGAACAAATTCTGTAGTTTCTTTTACTTCTCCTTTTTTCAGTTATGATTTTATCCATTCTAGTCTAATATGAAAGTAGACTGGAATGATACCATGTGGCTCAAATTAAGACACATCAGTCCAATTCTTAAGTAAGCTGGTAACAACTTTTTATGAAGCAATGCTAGTGGAAAGTGACGATGGCAGCTGTAGCCCAGAGCAGCTGTTACAGTGCAAATTCAGCTGCACTGCTCTGCTAACTTATTAAAATTATTCTGGAAAATAAACGCACCAAATCCTTCAATACATGAGTAGATCATTTATTCCAACTTAAAGGGTTTGAGCTGAGACTCCCAAAGCAATGGCTAGGAGTGATTTTCACCAGGCATTGGATATAGATCATTCATGAATTGCACAAAGGCTACTGAAAAGCCATCAGATGGGAACAGCTTTTGGTCACTACTAAACAGGGGGCAGATTTGAACCAGTGACCTAGAAGTGAAAGACTTTGTAATCTGATTACCAATCCCTTGAGCCATCCCATCCCTCCCCTTTTCTTTTTTACTGATAAGAGAAAAGGAGTCTTATTACCTAAGCAACTTTTGTAGCCTGTTAGCAATGCAAAAGCTTTCATTTAGTGCTTGAAAAGGAAAGTCTCATGGGCACGCTTATTAGCCCATCTCAAGCACAAGCTCTGTATTATTTTTCCCTATTAATTTCAAAATAAATGTACTGGTATAAAAGCGTAGCACAATGCTTTTTTTTTGATAATGATTTATAGTAAAGTTCTTGCTGATTAAAATAGGTGCTGATGAGAGGTTTTTACATAGCTGTGGAGTCAACAGATCCCTTACTAGCAAAGGAAGAGATAACATGCTCCTTTTGTCAGCAAATACTCCAAAGAATATAAACACATTACTGAAGTATGGTGTGTATAAGCATCTAAATCATTTGTTTCTCATACATAAATCATACAACCACAAAGACGCGTTTTCTCACTCAGAAGCAGGAAGGTTTGGTACATGCTATAGTTTGATTGTCAAACAGTATTTTAATGAACAAACAGGATCTTCCAAGTACGCCAAGACCCATTTGTATCACCTTTAGGACATGGTGAAGCTATTGTTTTTCCTTTTCTTCCTCAGTTCTTTTCTCAAGACCCTCAAGAAGAAATCCGGGAGACCTTTTCTGTCAGTTTCCTACCTCTTTCTTTTTCCAGACACTGTGGCCTTCGCATTACCAATGCTTCTTTGGTTGGAGGTAATAAACAATTAGCTACACCATAGTGGTGTGGTGTTCGTGTTTTTCTTTGCTGTACTACACTCAGCTAATGTCTCAAAAATTAATGCAAGTGTATCAGGAGCTGAAATTAACTTTTCATAGCCATAAGCAAAATCCTTCTAGGAGTGGGAAAATCCTATTAGAGCAGTTCTGGTATCTCACTGTTTATAGACCATTAGTACACACAAAATAAGCTTTCAAAATATCATTTGGTGAATGCAAAAATCTCTTGTTGATTAAACATCTTTTTTATATCTTTTTGCTTATGAACTGATAAAGCAAAACTAGGTGATGCTCACTTTTCTGAAATGACAGATCTATTACTAAACATTGGGTGGGCGATCAGACTATCCAAGACTAGTACATGATCATACAGAAATAATTAGGAAACCTACATATTTATAATAAACATGCTACACTGTCCTCTGGAATTGTGCAGTAACTTCCAAGAGGACTTGTCAGAAATGCATATACTCATCTCACTGTTTAAAAAGATATTGCTCAGAACTAGAGTGGTTCAAAATCACCTTAACATTTGCAAGCAATTGTGTGGGACTAAAATACAATACCTACAATTCACTCTGCACAAAACACAACCTATTATTATACTGGCTTGCCTTTTAATGGCGATGAGATCTGGCTAGAACAGTATTTTAGAAGTTTATTAAAAAACTACGTATCCTTTTTAAGACCATCAGTATGTTCCAAACATCTTAAATCTAGAACTTACATGTGGAAAAACCTTTAGTTACACCAAGCAGCCATTACCTCAACTAACAGGTAATTTCTAGCGATCAGGCAATCCAGCTGTTAACGCCACACATTTATTAATACTTGGTGTGAGAAAATTTACACACTCACATTTACACCAAGTCAACAACACCTAACCAGAAAGAAATATTCAACCTAAACAGCAGAGAGACATAACAAAAAAAGATTTAATATAGGGCCTGATCCCAAATCACTGCTTAGCAATGAACAGCGCTTTAAACCACAGGACTTCATTTCTAGAACGTGAGTGTTGGAATTTCACAGGAAAGAAAATTTCCCAACCTGGCCAGCACACAGCAATCCTTACAATGCTCTGCCAATTGCAGAGGACAAGGGCAAGCTAACGGCAGTGCTTGGTGTATTCACACTGAGCTTGGTTTTTATTGATTTGACATCTAAATTTCATATTAATTTTCTGATGTTTCTGAAATGATGCCTGGTTTTATTAGCCCGATTAATCTGATTATTCCACTTCTTTTATAATTTCCATCCAAAATAAATGAACCCATAAATGGAAGAAATATTTGAACTCGGAGCAACAATTCAGGTGACTTAGTGTTCTGTAAATGAGAAACATTTTTCCAAGAGTTATGTAAATGATACACGTTTTACACATACCAAAGATGGACCCTTTAAATTTCCTATTCTTGTCCTCTGCTTATCTTTCTCTTGACCTTTGCTGAAATAAATCACCCTAACTCGTCAAGACTCTCCCTAACGCATTTCTAACACTGTGCATCACACTTGCTGGCTGGAAGCACAGCTGGCAAGGGATCTAAACCCCATCGCTGGGCAAACTCAGCCTTCTGGCTTTGCCAAGAATAACATTTCAAGTTTTTTTTTTTTTTTGTTGTTGTTGGTTTTTTTTTTGTTTGTTTGTTTGTTTTTTTTTTAATAAAATTGTTACTGTATGGGACAATTGATTCTGCATTTATTTGCAAGTGCTGATGACTCCATCCATGATATTAACACAAGGCTAAAAGCAAAACAACAACGAATTAAACAGCCTAGACTTTCTTAATAAGAATTCAATTGTTAATTAAAGTAAGATTACGGAATTCAGCCTAATTCTGCTCGCCGTCCCAGAAGGAAGCTGGAACCGAGGACAACCAGTGCCCTCTAGTGTCACTGGCTGCCGAGACCCCCCCCAGCAGCATCGCGGGGACTGCCTGCGGAAGAGGGAGCAGCGCCCTGCCCTGCACGGTGGTGCGGGGTGTGTGCGGGTGCAGGACCGCGCACAGGGATGCTGCTGCACGGCGTCCCGCACTTCTGCACAGCGGCACACGTGTACCCACCGGCGCATTCAATTATCGTGTGCCCGTGTCTGTGCACACGTATGCATGCACACACGCACACGCACCGAGCCCGGCAAGTTCAAGGCATCTTTAATGTTGGAGGAAGCTCTGAAAAAAAGATATTTCAGCGTAAAGTAGCAGGCCATGCATGAAAATGGGTGTCAGAAAGCTCGTCAGAATCACACTCTGTGAAGATGTCTAACAGGAACTGCTGAACACACAATACGGGCAGCACGGCCTGAATGGCTAAACTGAAGTGGCCAGAACACAGGCATAAGGCTTTGAATCCATCTGAAATTATAATTAAACCTGTAATGAATGTTTTGACATCTTCCCCCCCTTAGACTTTTTTATGGTCCAGTATCAACAATTTTGTAAGATAACTTCTATGCCTTCTAGCAAATTACCTCAAACTTTACTGTTTGGATACAAAAATAATCTCCCAGTGCTCTCAAAAATTTCTCTCTGATGGGAAAATTCTACAAAACCTCAGTAGGTGCTTTATTTAAGCTGAAATTACAACGGAGTCAGTGCTGGGTTTGTTTAATTTTTCATTTTACTGCATAAACATTTGACAAAGAGAGAAAGCTATCTGTTCATCTTGTGAATGATGGTGTGCGTCATATGTTCATTAGTATTCTCATCATCCATAAAGTATAGGCAATAAAATAAGGAAACAAAGACAAAAGGTATAAAAGAACAAGACAGGACAGCACCACTTATAGGGGCATGATAAAAACCTCAAACATATAAAAAGATCTGTAAGAGGTGTCAAATAAGCCACTCTTTCTAATAGTATTTAAAAAAAAATCTAAAAATTTCAGCCTGACAGTTACCCAATTTCATTTGCATAAAAAGTGCAAGTGACTATTTATAAATATATTCAGATCACAAAATGTTTGTACTGTTTTCCCACCTAAAGCATTAACAGATATTTATTCCAATCCTTGTATTTTAGAAAGCAATGTACATAATAAGGTTTTTACAAAAAGATTACAACACACATTATAAATTGATTCCTGTTTAATTTGAAGGCAGAAAATATGCATTAGTTCAAGAGACAAATGCTTGGAAACACAAGGTTCAGAATGACAGTTTGTACGTATTTAGATACCTTAAAAAACCATTACGGCAAAATTGCTAAAACTTTATTGTGTAAGATTCATTAAAATCTCTAAATGCAATATACATATTTAGGTGTAATATCAAAATTTGGAAGGTTTTTTTTGGAAGATTTTAGCAGTAATTTAGCATTCTGAAAAAGTCAGCAATAGCAACTAAAATAATTCAGCTGCATTTGACAGAAAATGCTGCATCTAAGGCTATTATCAATAAGTATCTTTTTAGGAGGTGGTGCTACCACCTGGCAAGCCCATCCCAAACCCCAGCATGGTTCACCTTAGCATGACATTTGGGAGTTTGGGAGGCAGAAGGCAAAAGCATAATTAGATATTACAGATGTTAAGAAAATTAGTATTATTTTCCCGCCATACACAAAGACACTAACAGCTATTTTAAGGAACAGAAAAAAAGACAAGGTTGCCTGCCATAGCACACTTCATCCCTGGTGCCTGAGGACGCCAACCTACTGCACAAAATGTGACAGGAGGTTACACTTTAGGCTGGCCGGCAGAAGTTAATTTTGCAGAAGAAAGCAGTTGTTATTTATCCAGAGCTCAAGCCACGCGCGGCTCGCTTGAGGACAGGGAGCACATGCAGAAGGTGCAGCCCTGCACAGGCATCTGTGTGGCGTGAATGACACCAGCAAAAGAAAAGAGGAACCCAAAGACTGACATCTCCTCAGTATTACTCATTATCTGTGCACTGCAAGGAGGGTTACGATCAAAACGGAGGCTTTTTTGGGATCTCGGCACTTCTGCTGTTTGAGGCAGGTGGCTGGGGTGCACTGGCTTTGCAGAAAAGGGAGGAAAGGGACAGATGCAGGCTGCTGTGTGAGGGCAGACACCAAGCGTTTGCTGCTGACAGGCTGGAAAAGTTTCACTTGGGATACATCTGGGTGGAAGAGGAGTAATTGAAGGGGAGTGTGTCGATATGTGAGAGGTCAGGGTGAAGCAGGGAAGGACTGAAACACATCTCTTACATTACCAGCATCAATAGGTCTTTGATGCTATAGAAAATTACTCTGCTAAAACTTATTATGAATTTTATACCGATACTATGTACAATGTGTAATCCTGTGTGGAGCTGTATGAGATGTACGCAGGGTGATGACAGAACAGTACACTGTGGCATGTATGCGTTTGGGTTACTGAATGCAGGCAGATGCTTTTCCCTACAGGATGTACTGAACTACCTGATTCAGAAATATTTGTTTAAGCTGCAAAAAGTTATCTTAGTCTGTATGAAAGAGAAGCAGAAGCTAGAAAGATTTTTTAAATTCAAAGTAAGATACCCCAAGGAATGTGCATTATATAACTAAATTTAATTCTGTGCAGTTACAAACCATAGACTTGCTATCCCTTTCTACAAATTCATGTGAATCTACCAAATACAGTGACATTGAAATTTCAAATTTCTTTTTTTTCTGTATCACTTGCTTCACAATTACAGTAAAAACTTCAGTTAGATTTTACTTAGAGTATTACAAAATATAAAGAAGTATTGAGTACATATAAAAG
>VWZT01000587.1:54956-65929 GCA_013397055.1 Pachycephala philippinensis
TTTTCTGAAAAAAAAAAAAAGGTGTTAGGAAGCAACATTAGAGTCTGCAGAGCAGGATAATTCTAATTGTTTTGCCTTTATACACACTGTTGTTAGGGACACCAATACTCGTTACCCTTTCAGCAATAAGTAGGGCTAAAACTACGACCCCACTAAATCTGGTGGTAAGCAGTCTGTATGATGCTCAGAGCAGCCTCTCCTCAAAATAAGAACATGAAGAAAATTAGCATTTCTGGAGTGAGACAGGGAGGCTCTATCAATTCCCTCCTCTGACTGCTACACCATATCACAAGCGTCAAGGAGTTCTTGATCAAATCTTTGTCATTTAAACACCTCATTTTATCTCAAAAAAAAAATTTAAGCATAAATAAAGTTCAGTGACTTTTATAATACGCACTTACAGTATTTCACGAGTAATGGAAGTGTGCCAGTTGGATCATTAAGAGATTTTGAGTGGAGGGGAGATACCACATACATACTGTTCATGTACGGTGGAATGAAGCAGCAGAAAACATTGTTAATTGTGACACGGTATCTGTCACATTAGCAGTACCTGGACTTTGAAAAGGTCTCTCTAGCAAAACACCACAGAACTACCTCTTAACTTCAGTAATGTGCTTGTAAAATGAAAATGTCTCAGTGGCATGGAAGAAAAATGACACTTCAAACATCCTCTGTAATTTTTCAGTCTCTAAATACCACAGTTTTACAAACTAAAAAAAACCCAAAACCAAACAAAGCTAAACCTACAGACACTGAAATTCCCACAGACTCTGAAATTTCATTCTTTACCAGCCCTGCATCAGAAAATTATCACTTTTTGTTGTGGAAAGCAGGAAAACTTAAAAATATCAGTTTTTACATTGTGCTGTTCTATTTTACTCAGAGGGAATAAAAGGACTTGTCTGCATTCCTGATCCCCAGCAATCAAGCAACTATTAAAACTCATTCAAAACACTTATTTCAACACATCCAGATCATCACTTGGGGCTGCAAATATCTGCCGAGAAAAAGCTCACTCTGCAATATCCACGGAGAGTATCTGAAAGTCTGGAAGTACCTACATATATCTTCATCACGTTTTTCTAAGGTATCTGCTTTGTTTAGCAGCACAATGCATGCTATGGATACATTTTTTTCCCAGAGACTATTTCAACCTGAAGTAAGAGATTAGGTTTCTTTTCTTTATTTTAATTTAATTATAAACAATCACATCCCAGTCTTTTTTTTTCAAAACTGAAACTGCTTGTAAAAGATCTCTTTTGCTACCAGAAATTTTTTGGGTCTTGATGCCCTGCGTAGTTCACACATATAAACAAATACAGTGTTTGTCTTCAACTGAATAACACAGATAATGGTCTGCTACGAGACACTCAGGCTCTTCGTTTATTTTAGAATTAAAATCAAGTTCCACTAATTTAAGAGATTAGTCCATATTTAGTCCACGCCCATCTTCTACCTTCATTAACTCAAATATCAGCAAAAGAGAGCTTAAGAAAAATGAAAAGTGTTGCAGATGCAAAATATATGCACGATGCAGGCACACAAAATATGTATCACTTGCGTAAGGTATCATTACATACATGTTATCATGTATAACAAAATATATATCAGCATAAATACCAACAGATATAATTTATGTACTGAAAAAAAATAGATCAGATTTCCAGTTATGATCCTACTTCTTTTTTCCCTGCAGTTTTTTGAAATCTGTACTTGCATGTTCATCCTCTATGCTATGCAAAGCTCAAAATTCATCATTGATGCAAAAAATAAAAAAAAAATCCTTGTTCCAATAGGTCAACACATTCTTTTGTGATTTTAATAATGGCCTGTCCTACTACATTTATTATTCATATAGAATAAGGATAGACAATTTTTAGGTATTATATAGCTTTCTTCTGGAATGTTAGCTTTGTGGCTTTGAGAGACCATTTTCTAAAGATCCTAATAGTCAAATGACATCTTGGGAAATGTTACATTCTCACCACATTTGCATGATAATGAAGATGAACTTTCATATTTTCTACCTGAATTATACTTATCTGAGTTTTGTTTTACCAAATGACCAAAGGAATATGTTCCCTAGGCCAGAGTATCACAATGCAATGTGAAACATTATTGCTTCAGTAAAAGACATGAAACTATTATTCAAGTAATAAAAAAAAAAACCTGCACAGTTTATGTTACTGCATTAACAGGACCTCAGCTGTGTATCTCTGAATACTTCTTTCTTTCAAAGAAAATTCTACAACATCCACAAAAATATCCATATGAAATTTTTCTAAAAGTAATCAAGGAACATCTGTGCGATGCTCTTTGTTCTGGTCTTCTATAGGAGAGGAACTCTTTCACAGTATTTTATTTTTCACCAACATGCAGTACTATCACGTGCATGGTAAAGATCATATTTCAGCTTATTCATTAGATATGAGCCACCCTTTGGGTATAACCACGTTTCACCTTACCTACAGGAACATATACGTGTAAAATCATTTTCTGACCACAGAAATGAGTTTGGTAGACAATAGTAACAGGCACCTTGCCTATAATTAGGCATGTGGGCAAATATGTGGCTTTCAGAAATTGCAGCGGTGGATTTCATAGCTACTGATTATGGGTTATTATTGTGGCAGACATTGAAAAGCTCCATCCCCTACCAGGGAAAGTCAAGAAATCAGCTGTTTAAGCTGGGTTTGGAAAGACAGCCCCCAACACACCATGTTGATAACCCAAGGACACTGTAGGGAAGTATTTGTCCTCTTGGATCAACACCGAGGCGATCAGTCATTGGTCTGCTCAGCAATTTACCTGCATGATCCATTTTGGAGTATGCCTCTAGAAAACTAAAATTCAAACACAGTTTTATGCTGAAGGTGCCATTTTAGAACTATTTTTCTAACACTGAAGAAAATTTAGTACAAATCATACAAGTTACAAACTGACAATATTAATCTAAGCTAAAACACCAGCACACATATTCTTAGATTAATTCTCCTGTTTTAACTGTGAACTCTTTGAAGACAGAGTAGTTTTGATTTTTGCTGGAAGCTATAGGCATTATTTTAAAGGAAAAAAAAACACAGCATGGAATAATTGGTGTAAATGTAATATAGCTTTTCAGTACACTCTGGTCTATGCTGCACTGCAACTGCAGAAACACACCCAAAGTAAGTAAAAAACAAAAACCAAAGCAAGTTATCCTGGAAAAGGAAAAAAAAGGAAAGGCCTATACTCAAAGGAACATCTGAATAAAATTGCGACATCTGCCGTAGAGTTTTCTCTAGAATGTTTGAGATGAACTCTTCGTAACACTGCCTTCCAAGAAAAGACAGGGTGATCAATGCAGGAGCACATCAGGCTCCCTTGGACAGGCCAATCAATGCAAGAAAGAACCTTGCCCAGGGCCTTATGCAAATAGAAGCACGTCCTGCAACCCAGGGAGGGAACATGCGCAATAGATCAATGGCATCTGAAAAACCTTACAGCTATATCAGCCTCAGACAGTAAATATATAATGATGAATCCCTCACGTTCAGCCATGAACTCTTTAAACTAGGTTGTTTTCAACAGCTGGTTTAAGAAAAAAAATCTGCTGGCTGTAGACTGCAATGGTGGCGAGGTGAAATAAGATTACTGAGGGTTAAATTAACAATGTACTTCTTTTTTAAAGGATGAGATAATATAAAAGCTGTACTTTAACACCTTGTAAAACACTGGCAGTTATGTGCCCAGAGGGGTAGGGACTGAGAGGAGGGTGG
Organism: Pachycephala philippinensis; assembly: GCA_013397055.1. Taxonomy (NCBI): domain Eukaryota; kingdom Metazoa; phylum Chordata; class Aves; order Passeriformes; genus Pachycephala; species Pachycephala philippinensis. The sequence goes on from VWZT01000587.1 coordinate 58,718, forward strand.
CAGGGGTTATTTTGTTTTGAATTTTTTTAAGATATAATACTCAGATGTCAGATGTCTCAAGCCACTCTAGGACAAAATATAATACAGATACTGACAAGCAAATAAAATGCCTCGGCTTAATCAAGGTAAAAACCTCATACCCTTTCTATCTTAGTACTGCAGGAAATTCATTATTAGACTTAATTTGCCTTGGAAATGGAAAAGAGAAAAATAACTAATTAAACTATTTATTTTTCAGGCATTTACGAGGCAATTTTGACTCTTGCCCTTTGACACATTGCATTAAAATCTCAGTTCAATTCTGCAGTATTAAAAGCACAATTTTCTCAATTAACATATGTGCAAAATCTACTCATATTTTAATTTCCTATCACATTCAATCAAAGCCCTTAAATAGGATTATTTTAACATTTAAACATTGGTAGTCATGCTAGTATTAATATTAAAATATTTCACTAATATACTGAAAGAGCTACCTAACATATCTTGATTAAAGGAAGGAAAGTTCTAGGATAAAATGCAAATTCCAGCTGCTTCTTACCGTACCACAGTTTGAGAGCTCCCTTTACCACAGAATGTTTGCATTCCTTTTACTCCACCTGGATTTGCAATGCCTAATATATTATTAACTTGTAGTTCCTCTGACTGATCCACTAAACTGGGTTTTAAAGTTTTATAAAATCTCTACTGTTTCATGCAAAAGCCATACATATACTTTTCACCATAATTACCATTTAAATTAACATTAACATAATATACTTGTGTAGTATTATCAGCATAAGGTCACAGAAATGGGAAAAAGTATGAAACAACGGTGAGACAACTTCCTTTTTTAAATGTTTTGTTCCATTAAAAGAAAACAAATGCCAGAATTTAGAACAGCTTAATATTTCAGATGGAATAATCTAAATTCACCACAAAACTTTTAAGTGCATACTATGTGTGATATTCCCACATCTATCATTGTAGAAGCAAATATAAAACTCCTACTCTTCCTTATTAGTGTTCGTATATACATTCAAAGAGAACTGTAAACCTTTAGACTGCGACGATGTCATATCTAGTAAAATCTTTAGCATTGTGCTGTTCACCAAACCAATCTAGAGAGACAACAACATACGAAGTTTAACAAAATGCCAGTTTTTTTCCATACTGTACTGCTGGGAAAAGAATCCCACAACCAACATACTCAATCGTTTGACTCTACAACCATATCAGTGTGTAGCCACACGCAATGACCACATCCACATAAACTGATGTTTTAGAAATTTCATTTTCCTGTCCTGATGCAACACAGCAAAAAGGGGCACCTTCTGGTAAGAACCAGAAACAGGTGGATTACATTAAAAAAAAAGCAAGATGCACATTCACAGAAGATTAAGAAGGCAAAGTCTGAAGATCATCAACCTGGATGGGGCGAAAACTATGAAGTCTGTCAGGGAAAACAGGAGATGTGACTTTCTATTGACACAGCAGGACAGCATACATACCAGCATCTCAGGAGTTCACCTCAGAGAGCCAAAAAAGAGATGACTGAATTAGTTTACATAAAAGAACGGTGATAAGGCAAAACTGTGCATTGTCAGGTACTTAAGAAATTCGGGACAGAAGACATGTCTCTTGTTACCATTGCTGAATTTCCTCAATGTCTCGAAGAGCTCTGATGAGTATGAGATGGTTTGGACAGCATAAACCTCTATGGAACTTTTAACTTCTGGGAAGTTTCTGCAACCAGTGAGGAAATAAATAGCCAGGCAAGAAATTCAGGAAAAGCAATTGTCCTGGGTTCTGAAATTAACTATCACAATCAACAGTGTGCTCTACACATTTTAAGGAGATGGTTGCACAGAGATGTTGCCCATCAGCTTTGAGAGGCTCAAGGGATGACGTTTATCTGCAAACAGCTGAAAGGACGAGTGATATGTTCTTTGAATGTGCTTTGGCTTTTTTTTTCCTTTCGAAGCTGGAATTTGAAATGAGAAATAAACGGACTGATAAATTACACTGTCTTGCAGAATTTAAAACAGCTGAAACAATTCAGGAAAGGAAAATAGTACAAAGGAATTTATTGAGTCAGAAGGAAATTTCTAGCCAGATATAGGGATAGATGCCAAATATGGTTTTATTTAACATCTTCATTAATTATCTGGAATTAATTAAATTTGCAGGTGACATTAAAGTGGGAGAAACTGCCAAGAGAAGTAAGGCATGAAAGAAATACAAAACAAGCTTCCAAGATTCACAGACCTGTAGCACAAAAGGGATTGTTATGACAATCCAGTTTGTCATCCTGCGCAACAAGGGCCACAACACAGCTAGATTTAATTAGGAAGACTGTGAGATAATATTGTTTGGAGGGGTGTTGGGAGGAAATAATCTACTACATTCACATTTACTACATTCAGTATCACTGGGGAAAGGAAAACTGAGAGCAGTAAAATACTTTGAGGGATACACGAACGTTAGCAGGTACCAAACTCAAAGAAACTTCAGGAAAAAAAAAATTCTAGTACCACTTTGGTTGCATTGACCAAAATGCTGCACAGCAGAACAAAGATAATGAAGCTCATCCTGAGCTAATTATGTTAACTGCACTTAAAATACAGAGTTCAATTCTCAGCATACTGCCAAAGAAATGTTGACAAATAGAACTGAATTCAGAGAAGCATAAGAAATAAAAATAAAAAAAAAAAAACCAAAACAAAACAAAAACAAAAACAAACAAACAAACAAAAAAACCAAACAAACAAACAAAAAAAAAACCCAAAAACAAAAAAACAAAAAACCAAACCAAAAACAGAAGACCTAGTTATATAAGCTGAGCTACAAAAGAATAAGTGGATGCAAGTATGACAACAATTGCTAAAGATCACAAAACTCTTCAGGCAGAAATCTAAATGTTCACTGTGTAATGTATGGATTTTAAAACAATGCAGAGAGGTTATAAAAATACAAAAGATGATGCAACTCCAAAAAAATTTCTGCCAAGAAATGCAGAAAGTGCTGGGCCTTTGACCACCAAATCCCATAGGCTACAAACATGTATTTCCAAGTAAGTGGATTTCCAAGCAACCCTACCTTTTACTCATATCCAGTTCTTTGTTTATTTCATAACTAGTGTGCCAACTTTGGTGTCAAACTAGAAAATTAATATGAACGGTACAATGAGACAAAAAGTAATGATGGGTGGTGCCAACAATTACTACCCAGTATAAAATTCCAGGAAACATTGTCCTTCTCCTTTTGGAAAGAAGTGGGGAAGCGGCATATGCACAGCTAACCTCAGACCATGGCCTGAGCCAAATGAAGCATGAGATACCACATTAGCAAATTATTAAGAGGAAGCAAAATGTAAAGAGGCTGAGCACGTTATCAAGAGCAAGGTAACGAGGAGGGATGAATATTCAAAGTACGAGTCTGTTCTGGAACCAGCCAATGCTCAGGCTTTCACTGCTGCCATCCTCTACTATCATCCAGCAGCAAGGCTAACAGGGCTGCAGATGAACTGAGGAAGGTGATGCCTACATGACATTTACACTAAACCACCAAAAAATTAAAAAGGACATGCAGTTATGATGCTATGAACTGTATTGCAATCATTCATCATTCCTCTGTCTCTTCCCATTAGAGCATTCTTCCAGATTGCAAGCTCTTTAGGACAAGGCAATGCTATGTGATTGCTACCACAATGCAAACAGATAACAACAAATGCTAGCAAGTGAACTAATTATGCCAGTGTACACTTGTCAGCGTATTTATTTAGGCTGAGTGGTCTAAAATGTTTATCTGCTCTGTGTTAGAATGGGCAATATATGATTACAAATACATGTACACACACACACACACACACACACACACACACACACACACACACAGAGACAGTCTTTATGTATCAGTAAAAGCCAAACCTGACCAAGAAGCTGTTCCCAGTACAGCAAACAGTGACATGTATATTTCAGTATTTTTTGCTCAGTCCACCATTTAATTTCCTTACGGTTGCAAACCCTCACCACAGGATCTGCTATGCCTGTTGTTTTCTAACTCAAGCTGAAACTTGTGCATTTCAAAAAGCACTAGCAAAAAAGAGTCTACTGTTTCACAATACAAGTCTGCTCCCAAATTCCTCTGTTATTCAAGGCCAACGGGACAAACCTGGTTGTGTGTACAGACTAGGGAACAAGAGGTTGGAGAGCAGTGCTGTGGAAAGGGACTTGAGGGTCCTGGTCAGTGGCAAGTTGAACATGAGCCAACAGTGCCCTGGCAGCCAGGAGGGACATCCCTGTCCTGGGGGGCATCAGGCACAGCATCGCCAGCCAGGCAAGAGAGGGGATTGTCCCGCTCTGCTCTGGGCTGGGGCAGCCTCACTTTGAGTGCTGGGGGCACTTGTGGGTACCACAGTATAAGAAAGACATAAAGCTATCAGAGAACATCCAAAGGAGGGTAATGATGATGGTAAAGGGCCTTGAGGGGAAGCCGTATGAGGAGTGGCTGAGGTGACTTGGTCTGTTCAGCCTGGGGAAGAGGAGACTGAGGGGAGACCTCACTGTGCTCTTCAACATCCTCAGAAGGGGAAGAGGAGGAACCTCTTCAGTCTTGTGACCAGTGACAGGATCTGAGGGAATGGCAGAAAGTTGAGTCGAGGGAGGTTTAGTTTGGATATCAGGGAAAGGTTCTTCACACAGAGAGTGGCTGAGCACCGGAACAGGCTCCTGGGGAAATGGTCACAGCACCAAGCCTAACAGAGTTCAAGAAGAGTTGGGATAACACTCTCACGGACTTGTGATTCTCGGGGTGTCCTGAGCACGGCCAGGAGCTGGATTTGATTATCCTGATGTGTCCCTTCCATTTCAGCATATTCTTTGATTCTATGATTTTAAGTAAGGAGGAAGGAAAAAAGTTGTTTTCAAGCACTGGTGTTAAGAGGTTTGACCTGGTTTTGGTTAGAACTCAGCTATACTCCATTCACAGCGGAGTGAGCTTTGAGTCAGAGAAGCATCGACTCCAGAAAAATTAATCCAAAAAGGGGTCCAATTGTTCATGGCTGAAAATATGCACCTGCATATGACGGCTTTCACAGGAACACAGACTCCTGGGTCACACCAAGGACCAACAGTCTCAGCCAATTACTCACATAACTCTTGCCATGTGGGGGTCATGCTTGGCAGCAGCTTTGCCCCAGTCCTTTTCCCAAGCAGGACTTCCTAATTCAATGGTGAGAAACCTAATTCCGTCCTAAATTTATTCATGACCAGTTTTAATCCATTTGTTCCTGTGCCAACATTGTTCTTTGGCTTATCTGGCTCTCCCTCCCTTGCTGTTTATTCTCCTGATATATTTGCTGAGTGCTACCAATCCCTCTAAGCTTTCCTTTACCAGGCTGAACAAGCCATGCTTTTAAACTCTGTTTCTGAAGCAAACACAAAGCAGATGCTGAACCTTCTCTTTCTAGATATAGCTACCAAAGTTAATGTAAGAGCACTAGCAATTTACACTGCTCTTTTTAAGGCTGATGAGCCTAAAGGATGTTTGTATTATCTCTGTGGCTATATTGGTTTTGGTCCTTATGATAGGTAGGATCTGTCCATGATGGCACCACGTCACAGCAGGTTTGAGGATCCATCATTGTTTCTGGCAAAATACGCTTTCCATTGTTTCGAGCGTACCAACACCTCTTCCCCATATCTCTTCCAGACTGACTTAATCCTCCCAAATGTCTCAGATTACCTCAGATGAATCACAGCAGCATGCTGGACAGCACTTACACTTCCCTTCCTGGGACAGAAAAAGCAAACAAATATCACACTTGACTCTTTTGTTATGTTACCTGGTCATTCACTTACAGCCACTAGCAATGAAGCCAGTTGTCCAAGGGCTTCTCCAGCCCTGCCGTTCCCTGTTGATGAGATCATTCTTTCTGCACAAATGCAGATGACTGGCCAGTCAATGCCTAACTGTCCTGAAGTTTGTGTTATTTCCTTTACTTCTATTACTGCAGAAATTCTACTTCTGAATACCAGTGGTGACTTCACCATTTAATGCCAGGACCCAGTTTCAGGAGCATATACTTAATTTGTGTGCCCACGTCAGTAACAGGAATACTAAAAAAAATCTTCATCAAGGCTAGAGACCCTATTCCTGTCTTACCCTTTTTTACACAACCTACCACTGGTTCCTCCATTAGCTTCTCTTGTCCACCCTAATTTCTCATTTGATCTTTTTCAGATGAACGAGCATTCTTCCAAGAAGGACAACAATGAATAGCTGAAATAAATAACGAAACAGAATTAAGATTTCATTTTTACTTTCAGATTTGTTTTTCTGAGTGTGCGCACTAAGTTTAACCTGACTCAAAAAGATGTTATTCTAAGTGTCCAACACAGAAAAAGATGAGACCTAAACCAGGTAGGGTTGGGTGAGACGACTTGTCCAAAGACTGGACATGTAAGCCAGGTCCCCATAAACCTTCAAGACAGCATCCCATACTGCTCTCCCAACCGACATTCAACATCTAAAGCGCCTTTTTTTTCTTTTTTCCTTTCTTTTTTTCCCAGTTAAATGCTCACAAAGCCTTAAAGCACAGTGGTATTTTGTTTTTGTCTTCACAATAAGTACTCTGGTCACTAAGGTGTTTTCCTTCTCAGCTCTCTACTTCCAGCTCTCTTCCATGCTTCCTACAGCCATCACAGATCTTACGTTATCTCTACCACACATCAGCAGATGTACTTCGATTTAATATGTCAGCCAGGGGAATTAAGAGTTGCATGTCCACAGTACCCACTCATCAATTTTCGAGGCAAACTGAATTAAAAAATAAGTAGATATATTTATATAAGTATATATAAAAAGCCAAATATAACAAACCATTCAGTCTAAGACTCTGGGAAATTAAATTAATGAAAAACTAATGACAGGTTCACAGCCTAGTCATTAAGTTTCTTAAATTGCATTTTGCCTGTGCCAGAACACTGATGCAGCCTCAGAGACTCACAGGTAGCTCAGCAGGTGCCTGTCTATCATCATTATTATGGCATCTATCAGCGCCAGTCAGGGCCAGGTCCTCGCCACACTCAGCACAATACAGCAAAATTAAGTGGCAGCGTATTGCAGAGAGTATCTGAAAATGATGGACCTAAAATGATTTCAAATTGCAAAATTGGCAGATTTGATGGAATTAGGACTCTACAGTGGATATAGTAATTTGAACAGTGTGTT
>VWZT01000587.1:74369-99205 GCA_013397055.1 Pachycephala philippinensis
TACCACTTATCACAGCAAAACAATTTCTCCTTGTAGCTCAACAAGCTACTGTAAACAAGTATGGTACATGAGTTCAATATGGGAGAACAGAACCACACACTGGCTGGGAGGCAGAAGGATGCAGAAGGCTCTGATCTCCTGTCCCTGGAGGTGCTAGATCTTTCCCACCAGCAACACCCTGACAGTCACATACAGCTTGTCCCATTGCCTCAGGGAGCCTCGGGGCAGGCAAACTTTTGCAATTCCCCCCAACCCTTCCAAAAAATCATTACATTAAAATTCATCTAAGTATAAAAATACCCTATTACAACAGCACCCATCACGAGTACTAAATGATGTTTATCACCTGCTGCATTTTTCTCACCCCTTTTGCAAATATTTGCCTTACATGAGACAAAGCCTTCACCAGGGTGGAACAAAATGAAACTGTACCATGGATTACTATCACACGAGCACTCCAAAATTTCAGTGCAGGACATAGTCTAAGAAGCTTTTGTTATGGATTAGGAACTAATTTAGTGATCCCCCAAACCAAGACTCTCCCAAGCCAGACACTGCTCCTCCCACCCCTCTTCCAGTGGGAGACACAAAAGTTAGAGGTTATGGGTTGAGATACGAAGAATTTACTGGAAACAGCAATGAGATAAGAAAACGAACAGTAACAGTAATGCTATTAATAGGAAAAGTATACAAAAAATAGGGTGATTTACATGCAAAAAAATGCTCACTGAGCCCGAGCTGACCTGGTGTGACCCCGCAACAATGAACAAAATGGCAGACAGACCCTCCTCACCCATGCTTTTCTTCCTGACCACAAGTCACCCCCCTCCTTCTGGGAAGTAAGAATCCCTCATTTCTGCCCCGACTGTGACAAGAGGTGGTACAGAATAATAACCTAGACATGCCCACATGGCTCCAGGCTCCATTCCCTCACAGCTATGCATAAAAATTAACTCTTGTTCTGGCTGAGAATCAGGATAGCTCTGAGTGCAAGAAAGCTGAAACAGAAACAAAAAAACCAGCCAGCATGTGACTGCCCCCTCCCCCNGAAAGTAAGAAAAGGGGAGAGGATATAAACCGAAAATAGGAAAAGAAGTGGAAGTAAGCATCTTGTATTAATGTATTTCTGCAGCATGAGTATGTGAAGACAAGATTTGAAAGTGTCTAGCTCAGAACTTTTAAGAAGATTTTTAACTGAGAAATTCCAGTGTATTAGGAAGCATCCCATCTACGTGAAAATCTTTTTTACTTTTTCAATCGCGGAGCTGAGAGAATTCTTGCACAGTTATTTGGGAAAAGTTCCCTGCTCCAGTCCGAGTGGTGATCCCAGGAGACAGCAGGACTTTTTATTAAGAGTAGGAATTGTATTTCTGCTTTACTTACTGATACGGGCAACACTAATCTGGATGCTACATGTAAGGAGATACGTAAACATGAAGATGGGTTGGCTCTTGCACAACTCGTAAATAACTGGGCTTTCAGGAAGCCATAGCAATATATTCTATACAGGGGCAATTGCAGCTGTGTGAAACGAGACAAAAGGAGGCTGCAGAAACAAAAACCAAGATCACCTCAGCAGCAAAGCAGTTGTGAGTAGGGGAGATAATAGTGGATGAAAAGTGGCAGTAGAGGCAAATTATACCAAATCTTAAATCTGACAACATGTATCTGAAATTCAGTTTAGCAGGTCATGTAAGGAGCACAGGAAAGCAAGGATGATGTAGACTGAGCAGTGAGTCAAGCAAGTTATTTTAGTTGCTGTGTCCTGAGTGAGAAAGAGACGACTTGAGAGAAAACAAGGAGAAGCGATGAAATCATAGACAGCTGATGCTCTGGCCTTGAAAGTCTGAATAGAGGACACATTTCTTTCCTCCTTTTATGGGCTCTGTATGGATTTTATTTGCATACTTTGCCATATTAAAACCACAAAGCTCACCAGGATCTGATCAGCTGTGCAGAGTGGATTCATGGTCACCAGTGTCTGGGGTAGCTCTATGGAAACACAGAGCATTGAATCTGCACTGGTTCAACACTAAACTCATGTAAATGCATGTGAGTGATGTTATTTTATTCAGCATCTGTATTCAGAAATTCCTTACTTATGACCTTAGCAGGGATTAAATTATGAGTCTTCAGATGTAAAAATGCCAGACTCTTCCACTTGCAGGAAGAAGTGGTGAAATAAAAAATTATACTACATTTTAAAGGCACTTTCTGAGGTGGGGGCAAGATACATACTCTGGCAGTAGGCAGCAGCCAGTTTTGAGACAGAAGGAGAGACTGGGTATCACAATAGCTAAGTCTGGTCATTTGTGGAGTTGCAGGATATAGATAGCATGGCTAAAGTTGTTATCTGGCACATGCCTTCAGAAAGCAACATGGCAAGGTGACTTAAGGTTGCTTTTTTTTTTTTATTACAGATCTCAATCTTATTCCCAAATCTATCTGAGGTGTTTCTGTACAACTTCTTCTGCCTATTTTATTTGTGAATTGGGCTGGTGATGGAAGTGTTCCCAATATTGCTTATGAAGACCCAGTAATGTTGTGTGCATAGAGTCAGCAGCACAAAGGAAGACCAGAATTCTTACACAGTGAAGTTATATGCACATGATATTAAGTTAAGGGTAGTCCCACCACCAAAACTGCCAACAATTTATCAGGAAAGCATGCAATCTCAACACTCCTGCTAAAGGAAGAAATATTCCATGAAACATGCAATATCTGGCATATCAAACAGTCAAATAAAAGATGTAAATCAAAAATGCATTTGATGGACTGACACAAAATTTAAATTGCCTCCACCAGTGCAGAGAGGATGATGGGCTAGTTTGAGAGGAAGCAGTGACACCAGCACTTTGCTATGGTACGACTGCTGAGATTAGGCGTAAAATTACAAGTTTTAGCTAATGCAAGACTGACGTCTAGCCATGGTTTTTATGCTTTGTGTTTTGGCTCCTCCCCAGGGCTCCTGTTCTCCCCAGCTCCCACCACAATTACCATCGAAGATGACTTTAGATCCTGTCCCACTTTCCCCACTTCAAATGCAAGCTGGGCTTTCCCTGGTGAGGATGGTCAGGAAATAAAATTCAGACCCANGGAACAGAGCAAGCTTGGATTCTAACATGCTAGGGCAGCAGGAGAGTGTTACTTTTCCCCTTTATACTCCAGCTTTATGGCACACAAGAGAAAAAACAAAGCAACTCCAAGACAGAAAAGCCGTTTTAGATTTTTCCAGCTAAGCCCTTGATCACTACAGTTCCTAACCAATAACCTAGAGCTACTTCTGGATTACAAAAACCCCAACCCACTCTCATCTCCTGTTCCCAAAGTGCACCAACCATCTCTGCTTGGTGAGGAACAAGATGGAAATCAAAACCTTCTTTCCACTCTCTCAACCACAGGACCTGACTCCAAGTGCTCACTTAAAATATTTCAACAGGCCTGAAACCTGTTCAACAATGGCCTGAAACCACAGAGAGACACTGTCAGTGCCCACAACCATTCTTTAGAGAGGTGCCAGTGATCTCAGCTGCATTACTATATCACTGATGTAATACTATTCTTCCTTTCTGGCAAACATGGGCCTTCACAGGAGGCCTTTGGAGCGCCACCATGTCAGAACCATGCAGATGTTACATGATGTATGAGCAGTTTTAGAAGGCTGGTGTTGCAGATGGAATTTCTTAGATTTGCATTGGCACTGTGAGTTTGGACACAGATTTGTGCAAAAATAAAGACAGCAGCAAATGTTGCCTGTGTCGTTCACTCCGCAATGACTGACCCTCTCTGCATGGCGAACACCTTCTGCTGCTCTGTTCAAATGCTCTTCCTATTTCTTCAGCTTTTTATTTGGAAATTCAAGTGACTTTATAAGCTGAAAGGGTTTGCTGTTTATAAAGTAAATCCCAGATTTCAGGCTAAATTAATTCTCAGATATTATTATAGCATCATTGCCCTGGTTAAAGCATTGCTTGTCAGCCAGGGTAAGGCAATTTCATCAGACTGTTGTTCTACTCTGGATTTTCCCATTATTAGTTTTTAGGCTGCACCAGGGGAAGTTTAGGTTAGATATCAGAAAAAAATTCTTCACAGAAAGTGTGATGGGGCATTGGAATGGGCTGCCCAGGGAGGTGGTGGAGTCACCATTCCTGGAGGTGTTTAAAAAAAGACTGGACGTGGCACCCAATGCCATGGTTTAGTTGATGAGGAGGTGTTAGGTCATAGGCTGGACTTGATGATCTCAAAGGTCTTTTCCAACCTAGTTCATTCTGTGATTCTGTTGGAGTCTGGCATGTCTTGCCATCACCACCCAACTGTCTTCTAGTAAAGTGCAGGAAAGGAGACAAAACCAAGAAAAAATCAGACAAAATCAGTTTCTCAGTGGCTCTTAATTATGACCTTCACCAATAAGTTAATTATTTTATTATTAAGAGAAGAATGTAAGTAATACGACATTTGTCTTTTTTAGTCTGGGCACAAGAACATTGCTGACTCACAGAGATGAAAAAGGTAAAGAAGAAAATAAATAGGAGGAAGGAGGGTAACTAATCAGAGGAGGTTTTACTTAAGAAAAAAAATAATTACTTTCCCTTTTAGCTCTCTGACAGACTTCTTGATTTTTGTGTATTTTTTCCATTTTCCATATAATTTGCAGGGTTCCAAGCACAGGAAGGCTGAATTTGAGGTAGTATGTTCCGGCTAACAGCTTGGAAATCCTGCATGGATAAACTCCTCAGACTGAAGATGTAATAACAATTCCTCAGACCAGTCCTATCTGCACAGTCATACCATGGCTATGGACAAATACCTGTGCAGTTCACAAGAAAATCCCCATGCTATAATGATCTAGGCACATCTGCCAATCTGTGCAGGTGGACTTACACATTCTAATTTAAGTAACAACTACAGCAGCCTGGCCTAAGAGATTCCAACTGGTAAAAATACTCCAACACTGGGGCAGCTGCATTTCATTACTGTTATGGATACCTACATTTTACATCTCTTTTACGTCTCCTTGTACTTATTTCTTTCCAAACTACTCAATCTCATGGATCGAGATTCTGCCCACAACGTATTTCTGCCTAACATAATGAACTCCATCAAACACAGCCTTTTGTATGATCAAATTATGGAAATAAAAGAGTATTTCTTAAACAAACCATCAGGTTGTATCTTCACAAATATCTTCCTTAGCAACTATGTTTCTGGCAATTAACAGATTAATTATGAGGGCAAGTAAATAAAAATGAATACAATACTTTTATAAAAAGAACTATCTTCACAAGACACAGACAGATCATGCCAGTCATTTAAATGTTTATATGCATTTTTCTCAACATTAAAAGCAATTCCTTTGGAAATGAATGCATCTGAAACATTCAAAAACTCTTAATGGAAGTCATGCAGAAGTGTTATTTTTCTATTTCCTATAGCACTCAAAAGCCTATTTTACTCTCCTGTTCTTTCAACCTGTTTATATATTGTAATGAGAAACAGACCTTTTTTTAACCATGCTATTGCAAGAAAAATACCATTTTTGCCAAGAAAAATGCAGCTTTCCCCACCACAGGAAACAACGAATCTACACAAACTTCAACACATTTAAGTAAAATAACAACTTAGTATTTTCATTAACAGCTATGGTTTCAGAACAAACCTCAGCTGTAAAGTCTCTGTTAGAGAGTTTATATCTTTTGTGTGAATTAAAGTAAATAGAATGGCTTTGCTCTGTACTGTTCTTCACTTCTCCATCTCTATTTATTACACTCAAGAGCAGTTATTTAAGTAAAAGCAAGATTTAACAGGCTCAAAGCTATTTGATTTCTCTTAATAAAGACCACAAAGTGCTCAGTGCTTTACGTAAACTGATCTATTACTTACTTAATGCACAGTTATAAAGATTTGCTAAAGTGCCGTAATATGTAGAGGACTATAGTTAAATGTATTTGAAGTAACTGTCATTAGCTTATAAAGTAATTATCTAAAGACAAACACAATCTGAAATTCAGATTTGAATCTTCTGTTGGTTCTTATTTCAACAAGCTGAAAAGTTGAATGTTTAGCTATTTAACCCTCAATTCTACTTCTCGATTTTCCTGTGCAGATGCACCTCTGTTATTTTTGTTTCACAATAATATACCCCAGGAAACGATCTTTCATCGCAATGAGTTGCTACACAACCTCGGAACTTGCCTCTCGTACCTCTGTCTTGAACTCTGTGATTCCCTTGTGTTGATTATTTCATTAAAACAGGCTCTTTTCCACACAGGTTAACAAGGCCGTTGGCATTGCAGCAGTGGTGCATCGCTGTCATCGAAGATCATTAGACATTAGATCAACAGCAATTTTCTTCTAACACATTGCAATTTTTTTTAACAACTCAAAACATCCAATTACGTAACAGACAGCTTGGCTGTATTTTAAATTAGCACAGATGCTAAAGCCAGGAAATGTAATTCTCAGGATATCAGAACAAAAGGTTCAAAGTAAAAAAGAATTCTTATATACCATAAGATTATCAGGACTAGACTGTCACACTGTGACCTTCCTGGCGTCTAGCTAATCTGACAATATTTGGCAGAGCATTGTTTCAAATCAATAACTAATTAACAAAGTACAAAAGAAGTTGTACTGTTTCTGAGCCTCCTTGTTAAAAATGGCTTTTGGTTGCACATGGGCAGAAAGGTCACTTTTATGACATCTTCAGGAGCCTTTCAACACCTTGCCACTGTCAGATTAAATTACTTTTAGCAATTAATTGTCATAAATTAAAACAGAAGCACATTTGTTACAGCAGATTGTCGTAATGACATAGTGAACAGTTGTTTTGATATGAATTTTTTCCACCAACCCTCTATCATATCCTAATTTTTTTGGTTGACCTGACTAGAAAATTGGGAGCAATCTTGTAACTCAGGCAGCATAGGCCAAACATTGGGTGTCTTATTGAGATTATAGACTGAACAACAACAGAACAGAAATTCCAGAGATAACTGAAGATCCTGAGAATATGTATCTTACATATGTAACCTATGTCTATGCTGCTGTGGGGGGTAAGAAAAATAAACCCTCAAAAAATCTCATGGATGTCACTTTTGTTACTGTTATAAATGGTCCTTGATGCTGTGTTAATCCATTATTAGAAAACACCATTTGTTTGATGTATTTTAAGACAAAGATTAAGTGGATTGAACATCTGCAGCCTTCCCCCATTCAAATCATTACTTAGTTTCGGAGACATGGATCTTATTGTGATTTAATGAAAAATTTTTCTGTTCATTTAGTTCCTTTTGTTGAACTTCTCTGTATCATGATGCATACGTATTGCTGATCTTACAGATTGGTCCTTTATCATCTCAAGTTCGCTAAAAACCATTACAGCAGGATGAAAACAGACAACAATCCTAACAGAAGTTGCCAGGATAAACAGGAAAAGAGAAGCAGGACAGACTCCATCCTGCACCGCAGAAGAAAAAGACTGGGCAGAAGAATGGACCTGGGCAACTGCAGGATCTCTCCTTAATGGTGTCAGTAGAAAAGCTGTAACCCCAGGAAGTCTCTGGGTAACTTGTCTCTAGTCCTGGTTGCCCTGTAGGAGCTGATCAACCAGATCTTCAGACTAACTGAGATTCTGGAAGAGCTCTGAGAGCTCTTAAAATGAGCAGCAGAACACTGTTTAAAAATCTATGTTTAATATATTTTTCTGGTTTTGTTGTTAGCTCTGTTAGAGCAAATGTTTCTATACTAACATATTCTAAACCTTAAATCTTGTTTAGCAATAAAAGATGAAAATGAGTGGTAAGAACTCACAGCTGCCAGGTACCAGACATCTTGGAAATCCTGCATACTGTGATTCTGCTCAGCGTATCCTAGTACAACGGCCGAACACTCAAATTGACTCTACCAAGTGGCATGGACTTGTTTGGAGGTGGCAGCATCCACACAAAACTGGACAAAAGTTTCTTAAATAATTTGTAACTCTTCATGAACATGGGCACAGGTAGGAGAGATGAAGAGAAGCAGGGTTTCTGTGCAGGGGCTTCAAGGCAACCTGTAAGTAATGCACTAGCCTGCTGCTAAGGTTTGGGTCTCATCTTGAAAATAGCAGTCTAGACAAAGTCTTTTAAGAAGTAGTTGTGCAGAGTCTTAATTAAACCACTGTCTGCTAATGCTGTAATAAAGTACAGCCTTTTTAATTCTGTCATGTCTATCCACTTCTAAGCACACACTTAGCAAATAATCAATTTAAATTTCACAGGGTGTTTTTACTCTTTCTGAAACTAAGAATTGCTTTATAGTTTAAAATGAAATCTTGTGGACTCAAATTAACAATGTAGACAAAATCCTGATGAAGATATAACAAAGGAGAGGAAGCAGGAAGGATGTGGGCAGTACTAGTATCCTTCCCATTATTCCAGAATGGTCACGCTAATAACATCTGGACAACATCTGTGAAAAAACTCCTGCTGCTATTCTGCTTGAAGGTCCTTCAGCAAATTCAAGATAATGTTCTGTCTTGGGGAAATTCTTGATCTCTGAAGAAATCATGAATATTTGCTCAACACCCCAGTGTTAAAAATGCCAAGAAATATCAGTGTGTGTGTGTAAGGGTTTGTATCTTTCAAGATGCATTTCTGTAGTGGTACTTGTGCAAGACCACATTGTTTTAACCATGCTGATAGCTCAGTAAGCCTCCTGGTCTAAATCACCTGCCCCTCTTCTTGTGGATGGCCAGCCACAACCTCAATAGTGCTAAATGTTCTGAGACAGCGAAATTTGCCTCTCTTCACAATGTCCACAAAGTCTACCCATAGATCAAATACTTCTTTGAGGGATAGTAATGTCAAATCACTGAACTACATCAGCTGGACAGAACCTCTGAGGGTGACCTAGTCCAAAACTATGCTCAAAGCACTTTCAGCCAGGACTGGTCACAACTGCCATACCTCATACTTTCCAACAAAAGCAAGAAAGAGGGAGCTCTGTAGTTCTAGTGTCACAGAAGTATAGAAACGCACATTGTGAAAGCTCCCCAAACTTTGATTCAAAGACACTTGAGGAAGAGTGACTTCGCACACACTCCAGAGAAGTCCTGAAGATGACTACAGCACTTCCAAAATGAAATTATTTATGTTACTTCCATGCCATAACATTTTCTTTCCAACTTTTGTATGCTCTGTGGACCCACAGTACAACTGAGGCAGTGGTCATCTTTTGCCATCTGTCTTTGCTAGTATAGCAAAGCTGAACTCTGCCTGGTCACTTTATCTTTGGGTAGAAACAGCTTTATTCAGGGTGTTGTTAAAAAATGATGTCATGGTTATTTACCACCACCGTAAGAGAATAGCAACAGTATCTCAACTTCTGCTCCAGTGATGACACAGTTTGGTGCCCAATTAGAGAAAAATCAATTTACATGTCAGCCAAACTCTGTAAGTCAGCTAGAGTAGTTCAAAACCAAAAGGGAAATAGTAAAAGAACATAATGAACTAACAGCAAACAGCAGCAGAAAGGTATTTAAGACAAGTAGTCTCTACAATAAAATCAAATGCTGTTATTTTAAGATCTATCACAGCCATAACTCATTTTCTCACTTCAGGCAATGCAGTCAGAGCCTGCAGGCAGTCAGAGCAGCATGCAGCATCTGAAACCTTGACATAACCCATCGAGGAGAACTTCACACACAATCTTCACTAGTAAGGAATCTAAAGATAATCAACAGTCACTAAATGTAAGCCTACCTTTTTCTGGCAACCAGTGCAAGGGACACATGATAAATAACACAATCCTGTCATCAAATGTGTTTGTTCATTTTTCAAGCAGGAAAAGCAGAGTATCTACAGAAGTAGAGAGGTGTCCTAGAAAGTGGAATGTGTGAGGGCAGGGACGTATCAAACAGTAAGGCCACAAAATTAATTGCAGAACCTAGAAATCTTTCAAAATTACTTTGGCAGCCTAAGCTTTGCTAAATTTCTTCATTACTTTATTTGATAACTTCAAGAATTCCTCAGCAAACCAGACCCCCAAAGAAATAAATATCTGTCATCTTAACATCTACATGCAATTAAAGCTTCTCTTTTCGCAGGTTATGAAGAGAGTGGTTGTGACACAGTTAAGTGATAATTGCCCACTTTTACAGGACATAGGCTGAACTGGCAAGATCCATGAAATTAGATTATTCAGTTACACAGCAGGTGGAAAAGATAGGAGATAGGAATGAAAAAACATCCTGGAAGGAAACACCAGTCCGAAAGAACACACTGCAGATGCAAATGAAGTACCAGCCGGAACTAAATATATAATTCTTTGGTTGTACTATATAGATGGATACTCTGATTAAATCTTTGCTTTTGGGAAAAAGAAAACTTTCCAGTCTCATGTATCCTACATCTGTCATAGCCCACATTATGTCAGAGGCCACCTTACGCAGTTTACGGGATGCCAAATATGCAAGAATGTGAGTAGCTTTTGTGTGCTTTGGTGTAGGTAGTGCCTGTGTGCACACACTTGCACATGCACTTTCATGATACTTTTCTCACTCCATGTTTCAAACTGCTGCTTAAGAGCCCAGAAAATCTTTGGTCTTCTCAACACACACAACTCTTGGTAATTCTAAATGCACATCAATCTCACTTCATTTAGTAGCTTCTCTCCAAGCAGTGCCATCTATTGGGAAAATAAACAAAAATTCAAGTTTTACTTAAAAAATATAGAAAATATACCTCACTGGGTATTGATAAATTCATTCTTGCCAAGCACTGATCCAAAAAGACAGAGAAAGAGAATGAGAATCAACTGTTAAACAACAAAAGTGTAGAACAATGTGTCTGAACAGCATGCAGCCCATTCAGGAGGGAAAACCTGCTACCAACACCACTGACCACAAAAGACAAAAGCATTTTTGATCTGTTTAGAATCCACTTTTAGCCAGGGAGATAGAGATAAAACAAGGATTCAGCTGAGAGAGGAATGGGAAGAGTTCTCAACATTTAAATGAGTTAATAGCTGGAGAAAATTGTAAAACAGACTACTTTAGGACTGACTTCTGCCTGGACACTATGGAAATGAAGTTAATAGCTCTGAAGTTGGTAAAACCTACCTCTTGGAGACTGCTGATCAGTTCTCCTAAGAAATCACAATAAGGCATATTTCTTTGCCTGCAGAGTGATGACAACAAGCTGATTAAAAAGATCAGCCTTGTTCTTCAAGATGCAAATAGTTCAAAGCAACATCACACAGTACATAAATTCCCAAAAAGTAAGGATTTTAGTTAGTAAAATCCTTAACTTGTAAGGATTTTAAAATTAAATTAATTAATTGCTATAATACTTAATTTTTCAAATTTCAGCCACCTATGAGTTGCAGGGTAGAAATGACATTGCTTCCTGGGCAGCTTATTCCACATTGTTCCATGCCTCTGTTTCCTCCACTATTTCTAGCCCCTTTGGCAGCCATCAGTGCTGCAGGCAGCCAAGCAGCCTACACAGGAACCACCAGATTTATCTTAATCCCAAAAGCTAGGTTTTTTCCCTTCATATTTTTTCCTGAATTTACACTTTGTTTTCTGTAACAAATGAGGTGAAAACATCCTTGAACTTACTGCGCATCCTGTACCCCAGTTCCTTGTCTGCTGACATTCAGTTCCTAGACTCCACAAATGTATTTTTGACCTCCATGCTCTGCAGTACAGCCCTCATATCCTCCTATCCAAAACACATAAATATTTCTAGAGGGATTTGGTGGGGTGGTATGTCTCCATAGAAAAGGGTTATTTTTCAATAACGCCATTCAGCTTAAGATAGCTACAAATATTTATCTCAGAAATTAATTTTTATCATCTCTCACTATATCAAGGGTCTTATGGCTGACTGGTCCCCAAGAAAAAAACATGAAGAACTTTAAAGTTTTGCAAAAAGGTGTATGTTGCCAGTTGAGCCTCTGCTAAATTCTTTCTGCCAATTTTCCCAAACACATTGAAATCTAGTATCGAAACATGCAACTGTGTGCAGTAGGTTAGAGAATGTTATCCTCATTTTTGGATATCAGCTAAAATCCTTTCGTTCTGTTAGATAAATGATAAAGGATACCTGTATAGAGCAATCTGCACTGGACCAGAAGACTGTCAAGGTCTTTGCAGTCCTTCACTGCAGTCACTCTACAATGAAAACCAGGCAATATTAGAGTACAAGATGTTTGAATTATTTTATTCGCTTTTGCTTTCAACAAGTACGTCTCCATTCTGCTGAGCCAGTTTTCTTCACCATTACCTCACGAACTGGCCAGGTTTATGAGCCTGAATCCCGTCTGAACGGAAGGAGGACTCCTTCGACGTGTGAGCGAGAGTCTTTTTTAGCACCATGGGAGCACCACACAGCTCGTGGTGGGAGGAGAGATGGAAGCTGGTTCCTTCTTTTGCAAAGTTACATGGCTTGCCTCACATTTTAGGAGCTGGATCTAACAATGGTCATTTTATTGGCCTCATGTAACGGATCTCTGAAAGACACCAAAGCTAGATGGTCCCAATTTATTCCTTTTCTTTGATTAAACCATACTTGTGAAATGCAGAACAAAGAGAAGGTATAGCAGAGAGAAGAGCCAGTGGTGTTCTTGAAGAGATACTGAATTTCCTTTCAGTGATTATCTGTGTCTCTGATTTCTTAATCGCTTAAGGAAAAGAAGACAAATAAAACTTTTCAGGATTAGTAGATGCAAAGCTTACCATAAGAAATCTTTTTAATATCAGGATTTAAAAAATATCTAAGTTAGCTGCTCATGCTAAATAACTTATGCATAAATTATTGAACACTAGTTTAAACTCTCCATAGTTTAGCCATTTAATGTAAGATGCCTGTTCATTGTAGTATCTATAGAATGAAACATGACATACACGTATTTTTCCTGATTTACAGAAACTACTATAGGAACTTAAAGCTTATCTGACCTTTCAGGAATGATGTGGAAGCGTAACTGCAGGTGCTAAGTGTCATGGTAGATGTTTAACTTCCAGCTGCTGGCCCAGGGTGGTGAAGGTCTCTGGTGGCACAGGTTCTGCAAGACCTGATCTCTCCAGGTGTTCCTGGAGGCACTCAGAATGTCACTGCGTGTTTATGTTCCAGCACTTGAACTACAGTGCCTTCTCAGCTCTGAATGCCCAGTGCCCAGCAGTACACGGGGCAAGAACAACAACACCATGGTAGTTTCTAGGCAACTCTCACGAGCTTTTTACTATCAGCATGATTTTGCTGTTGCTTACAAGTGAAGGACATTCTCAAGAACATAAGGAACTAACAGGCTTTAAAAGTGGGCAGAGTAAAACCACGTGTTATTTCAGAGGTATATATAAGGTAATGCTAGCAGTTGTAAAAGGGGAAACAAAATATTATCAGGAGACTCCAGAGGTTGAAGTCCTGATGCCCACGTCTGCCACAGACTTTCTCTGTGCTGAACATGTCCCTTACCTCTCAGGAGCTGTTTGCCTAGAGCTTATCATTTTGTCTCCTCTGGTGGAATAAAGGGCTTATTAGCTTTGTCTCAGCAGCAGGCTAATGTAGCCACACAGGCTTTGGACAAGAGCACGCGTGCACCTTGCCAAGTCAGAGGGTAGGTCATCGGCCCAGAGATGGCCACAGGGTGAAACTGGCAGCTGGTGGGACTGCAGCTATGTCGGGAAATGGCTCAATCTTCAATGTGAAAGAAATCCATGGCACTGAAAGGTCATCCCACACAAGCGGGCACTCTGCCATGACCTTCAGTCAGGCTATGCTTCGTGTCAGCCACACTTAACAATGAGCAGAAATGGCACAACTGTGCTTGCACGCTTGCCAGGACTTCCTGTATGCCAGCAGTCATTGCTTACTTAACTGTATATTAAAACAACTGCCTTTTACCACTTTTTCCTAAATACTGGCACAAATTATCCACATGTATCCATTTTTAGTAAAATACATTTTAGTAAAACGCTGGTTGCACATGATCTTTTCCTATTTAATCTCTCATAGAAGATAGGAAAAATTATGAAAAGTATGTTACATCCAAAATTAATTTCATTAATATGCTGTTAATAGAAATGGCGCTGTTAGAGATTGTGCTATATTAAAAATAATATTTGCAATAAGAATTATTCAAGCTGATAAGCTCAGTGGGGGAAAAAAAAAGAACAAAATTCCCAGCATACAGGCTTTGGAAAGGCTTATCCCTTTTGTCCACAAAACCTGACCCCATTAGCTGGTCTGATAAAAGTGATCCTTCTTACTTCTTCCTTGGTTGCCTCTTTGATATCCTTCAATTGTTGGGGCAACAACATTATTGCAAATTACTATTACTATAAAATCACACAATTTATATTTTCTCTTTAATAACATTTCAGAATCCACTTAGTATACTTGTTTAAGGGGTGAATGCAGTTTAGAACGGGGAAAATACTAATTTACATTATTAAGTATCTTCTAACATAAAAAAGGCACTGTCAGTGTGAAAATCTTTAGGGAATGGGAGATGGCTGTGAATGGAAGTAATGAACACGTCACATTTAAGCCTGTATGATCTGTTTCCACAGAAAAGGGTTAGAGACCAACAAATTCTCAGTTTGCTTCACTAACAAATGAAGGCTGGCTAGGGTAATAAGTTTCTGGGGAGAAAGCATTAGCCCATATGTACAGAGCAGCCTCTGGTGGTCTAAGAAAAAATGGTAATATTTATAACGAAGGATAGAAATATGTTTTTTAAAAGGATGTATGTACATATTTAGCTATTTTACTCAATCCTCCATTCAACACATTAAAAACCAGATGCTTTTAAAATGATCTGTCAATATGCTTGTTAAAATCTGAACAGTAAGAGTATTAAAATTCATATGCATTCATTAGCACATTATATAAAAGTAAAATGCTTGTGTTTAATCATTCCATAAAAGTATTATAGTCAATGCTGATCATCATAAAGTTTTTTTTCTTGGTTTGCATTGCTAAAATTGAAATCAAATTTACAAGAATGTTACAGAATTGATGACATTTTCTGTCTTCACTTGTGAATTCAGTTGGCAGATGTTTTCAAGAACAAAAAAATCTGTCTTATTACAAAACATATTAAGCAGGTTTTCCTGCCATAATGTTTGACATGATGTTTATTACCCAGACCAAATCAGTTCCTTTAACAAGCCATAATGTATGCCAGAAACTACATTATTTCATAGTTAAGGAAACTTCCAGCATGAAACAGTAAGTACTTTGATCTTTCGAAAGCACTATGCTTAATGCACTACACACTGCCATAGTTGTTTTTATTTATACTCATTTTGTACAAAAATACAGTGCAGTTTGGTATTTTGTATTTTAAGACTCTGCTTTTACATATTTTTGAATACTCCAGCTACTTTTTTCCTATGAAAATAAAGAAAATACTTAAAGATAGTTACCAAGGAAGAGTTCTAATTGTCCAGTTCTTGGAAAATCTTGCTGCACAAGCAGGAGCACCAACCAGACAGCTTTAATTTGCTCAAATGGCATTTCCTAATCAGATCACAACAGATCCCAGTGACACTATGAGAACATAACTGAGGATATTTATTCGTGCTGCTTAACAGTCTGAAACAATTTCTCCAGCCTATTTGACACAACCATATTTTCCTTCAATGTCAGATGAAGTTAAAGCCTTCCTGTGAGGAAATTTTTCATCTAGTCTATCCCTACCACTTTTTCCTACTTAGCAAAGTTGACATAAGGCCTGCTCAGGTTTTTCAAAATTCTTTGATGAGATCATTACAAATCATATATCATCCTTAAATATCTCTGCTGAGTGACAGTATGTTTTATTTTAAGAGCCTAGTGAGTCAAATGTATGCTATACTATACAGTAAGTAAAGATTGTATCTGAATTGCCCTTTGAGATCACCACAAACCAGCACCAACACTGTTCCCACAGCAGCCTGTGGAGGCAAGTCCCTGGGTGCAGGCAGAGAGCAATCCTATGGACTCAAGCATGGGAGGCAAGAAAATTGCAAACATGGCATTGCACCTCTTGCAACTCCTACAGACTTAGCAGTGCTGACCAACAGAGTAAATGGAGCCCTACTGATGGTCCAGTTTTGTTTCAGAAACTGCTAAGCAAGGAAATTGCATTATTTGTCCCGCTATACACTAAAGTAGGTATGTTTTTCTTTCTGTTTCAAAAAGCTGTCTATACTAGAGTCTACTAAGACAAAAACCCCCAAAATCATTGTTTCAGAATACAACACCAACCTTATCAAAAAACCCAATTTCAATTAATCAGCTGGGGGAAGGAGACCACCAACCACACTTTCACTAAATCATATACTACTTCTTTCCTTGATTTGAAGAAAATCAAATAAAGCAAACATCAACAGTCATATTTAAGGCATGGAGCTGTGCAGGAAGGAAAATGGGATGGAGTCACATATTTTATATTTCGGGCGGTCAAACCTCCTGAAGCCAAATTTCATGCCTCATCAGGCAAGAGTCATGAGAAGGTAGAACTGCTAAAAAGGTTATGAAAAAAAGGTTCACTTTCAACAAGGGAACACTGAACCTGCATGCTGACTAGACTTCTTTTCAGACAATACAGCAACAGTGTCCACTGGATTCTCATGGACGTTAAGACTGGTGGCCCCTCTTAAGAAGCAGAGTTTGGCTAGTGGGCAGAACAGCATCTCATAAAAAAGCAGCAAACAGAAAACAAAGTGCCTTGTTGGTGACTTTGAATATATATACACACATTCTTTTGTTTCCCATACTCAGGTATTTCTCAAAAGACACAGTAAATATTTATGGTATTAGTGACAATCTTGTTACTAACCCCTTTAACTACCCAGCACAGTTACATTTCTTCTACAAAAATTGTTATGCTAAAAAAAAATTAATAGGGGCATATTAAAATTTAAGAGGATTATAACATGTATCGTGCTGGATTCTTCTCTGTTTCTCACCAGAAAGGCATACATTTTTATTGTTTTACCTTCACTGTGGAGCTTCTGACGTGTTTTACTGTTGAATGAAAACACTAACTTTCATAATAAGGGTTTTGGAAATTGTATGACTCAGTCTGGAATGTGTAATGCGTAGTATGTATATGAAGCAGAATGTGCCAATGTGCAAATAATATTGTTTGTGCCCCCTGTAGAATTAGAAATCTTCGGTTAGCACTGTTATAATGATCCCATGCTGGTACCATTACAAAGTGCAAAGGTTCACTGAGTCAAAAAAGGGCAAGGGACAGAGTTTCTTCATCATACTATTCTCAAATTATTCTAGCTTACATATTTATTAATATATTAGCAAGTTTCCTCCTTTATCTGCCTTCAGAAGTTCAGCTCAAACACAATGGATGGCTGCTCATATAAAAACAATACATTACAGGGTAAATTTGCTACCACACAAGTTGAACACTGGTATTTTCCACAATACATTATTAATTCAGCAGGTGATTAAAAACTATCAGGCTGTAACTACTGACTCCCCAATATAATACAATAAAATACAATAAATGCATACATGACATGTGAAGCTAGTATGTTGCCTAAACTTCACTATAAAGTTTTTCTTACAAACACTTCTGTTTATAAAATCATTTTTACTAAGTCTTTCTTTAATCATTTCTTTCTTGATAACACCAGTGAGTTCCTCTGGGGTTTATTTGAAGTTTCCCTTTGAAATTAAAAGAAATGTTTTGTAAGACTTCCAAAACATCACAATCAATGAATGACCAAAAATATCAATAGAATAAAGAGCCAGGAACTCTGTATAAACTCTTGAATGCCATCTCAGTAATGTATTTGCTTTTAACAAAGCATGCTATTTATTAGCCAATATAGGCAGTAAACATATGCATGCATGCATCAATAAAGAAGGGAAAATAAAACCAAAAGAAACTTACTCTAATATAGATCTGCATAGTTTCTTTTTCTTTTTGTGGATTTCGATACTTTTCATAGAAGTCACGTCGCTTCTTTGTTTCCTTCTGGATTTTATCTTTTCTTTCCCTCTTTTCTGCAGGTTCATCTGAGATATCAGAAGACAGCTGTATTTGGGCTTTTGTCTTCTCAACTTCAATATAGTTCTCATTGGGATTCAGAACTATTACTCCATAGCCTTCCTGTTTTAGAAGAGAGTCACATGCACACACACAAACAAGAAGAAATGTGAAAAGGGAAATTAGTGGTGGAAAATGCTTTGCATTTACTTTAAAGCTCTTTAGAAGTTTTTTATTTATTTCAGCAACTTCACACAACATCATTTATAGAAGGCTTTTTAAGAATATTCTGTCTTTAAAGGGATATTGATGTGTGAATATGTATCTGTGCACATACTTATGCTCATACACATCCCTCAGCATCAGAAAAGTTGCCTGCTTTACCTTTAAAATAATTTAATATGTTGTTTTATTCATAAGCACTTTATACGACTTTTTCAGAAAACAATACAGGAACTAAAAGCAAAATGTTGCTTTAAGAACTCTACATAATAATGAATAAAAAGCTTTATGCCTAGCCAGTAAAAACCTTTAAAATAAAAAGGATTGAGAGATTTTATATACAAATGTAGATACATTAAAGAAAGCATGTGAAAATTATTCACCACATTTTAAAATAGTAAAGCCTTTTGTCTAGCTGACAATAAGCATACCATGCAGCAGTAACAATGAATCAATACCAAAACTGATTCAGTGGTATTGCTGACAAGTCAACTCTTTATGGTGGGTCTGACTTTTTAGTGCATCTTCACTGGGATTATGTTGTATATTCAAAAAATCCAGAGCAAATTTGCAACCTGCAGGATGCTTTTGAGCATATAAGGTATATTTTTGTGCCTCAGGAAACGAGCTGGTTGAAAAAACATAAATTTATGAATGAGAAACAAATCTTGAATAAATCAGCCAATCAAATTTTACGATTTTTAAATGATGGCAAATCACACAAAAATCAGTATTCGTGGAAGATACAATTGCAAATGAAGCGAACGAAGAGAAGCACATGCATTTAACAGATGTGTCCTTAAAGTTAACATGGGTTCCCAGTCAAAATCAAGCTATCCTTTAGAAGTAAATTTTAATAACAACTTACTTTTTGGAAACATCTATATTAATTATCTAATGGAACAGCTTTATTCCAGCTTTTCACTTGGTGCTTCATTTTGCACTTGGTCCAGGCATGAGGATCAAAAGAGGTCCCCCATACCTAGCTGCCCAGAGCAAACCAACTCCACCCCAACAAAAGATACTTTATTTGGGCTTGCTTTATTCTAATCTGTAGAGCTATTCACAAACCTTGTAGTTCATTGTGGCCACTGTCAGGTAGACAGATTGTCACTCAGTGATTTTCTACAGTTGGACACACTCGACTAGTTATCAAAATCACATCTGAAGGGAGCTCCTACCCCTCGTCCTTGTGCCCTTCTCAAATGTCTGCTGTAGCTTCTCCTCCCACCAAAAACCAAGTTAAACGGCACAGTTGCACTCTGCTAAACAGGGTGAAACAGAAGCATTCAAGATACTACCCCTGGCATAAGTGACGTAGTCAAAAAAGATCACAATAGGCCAAAGAGAAAATTGTCTCCTTGTTAGATGCAGCACCATAATGGGTCTCCTGTCACATGATTCCCCTGCCCTGCCTGCCGTGAATTCAACTGGGATAAATAAACAGGCAAATATATAAATAAACAATAGGGAAAGGGTGAAAGAAAATAGAAAATAGAAAGACAAATTTTAAAATCTATCCATGCCGTGCCTGGCCGTATTAACGCACAATGCTATACTATGAACACGTGAACTTTCTAGCCTGGAAAATTTCGAAGCCCAAAATTCATCATGGAGAAGAATACGGCTTACAAACATTCCTAAACTGTATGTCTCAGATGAAAGGATAGTTTTTGAGCTTGCAATTGCCAGTTTTTGCAGTACTTGGCAAGTTGGTAGTTCTGGGGCTCTTCATCTTCTTGACCTGCTTGTTTTGAGCAGAGACGTTCTCTGTATTGATTTGTTTTGCCTTCTATACAATGTGAAATGCAAAATTCATATGTTTATTACAGATCTACAAGAGTTACAGGGATTTGAAACTCTGTCCACTTTAACCTGATCACAAAACAGACACACAAATCATCAAAGAAGTAGAATTTGTCTAAGTTATTGATTATGTAACTTAAAATTACATTACTCATTTGTCCCATTTTATGAGGACACAATGTCAATTTTTCACATAGATATCAACAGGTGAAATATTATTCTATTTTTAAATTCACTATTTTATAAATCAGTTAAAGGATTTTTATTAAATATATTTTAAGCACTGTAACATGGCTCTCTTTATATTTTCTTAGAATTTCTCCCAGATAGCAGGCCTTTCCTGTCAGCAGAATTAAAATAATTAAGTAATAACTGAGCTAAGATTTTTTTTTCCCCTCAGTTATGGGAAAGCCTAAGTCTTTCTCTTTGGAAAGTAATCTCTTTTTAGACTGTTTTGCTTACATGATATGGTGTATCTCCCTTTCCCTTGTACTTCTGCATCCTAAATTTCAAGATGAAAACAATGGCAGCAGAGAGAAGATTTGAGAGTAACATATAAAAATCAACATGGAAAAACAAAATGACTGGTAAAATACACCAAATCACAAACTCTCTCATTCAGCCTTTATCTGAGCATTTGCTAATGAAGAGAAATAAACTGATCTAAATAACATCAGTGTAAACAAGGTGGCTTTTAACTCCAATTAATTTTTTTTAAATGTAATTTATGTGGGCGTAGCTGCACCATTGAAGTTTAACTCAATCAGAAAATGAAAAAAAAAGGTGGAGCTCTAATGCAGTGAATTTGAGAAGAGTGAAAGTCAATGCAAAACTCAGAACACAAGACCACTAATATCTCAACAAAAGGCCTTTAGCAAACTTTAGTAACAGACAAGATACAGTCTTTGGCATAACTGTTAACATAGACAAAAATCACATTCATTAAAAAGCATCCTTTAAAATGAAAGCCGTGTTCAGAAATACTTTTTTGCATGCAGGACTGTATTAATCTTTTTTCACCATATACAGTATCTTTATGCTGGGAAGTATTAAATGTGCCATTAGTATAAATTACTTTTCTATTTGTTAATTTGGTGCTAGTGCAGCTATACTAAACAAATCAATGTCATTCAAAATACCAATTTCAGCTATGATGACCTTACATCATTATTAAAACATAGTGACCTATGACTCAAGTAAGTACCAGTCACGTAGGAGGGTTTCTAAATCTTGCCACCCTCAGTGGTATTAGGTGGTATGCAAACATTAGGTATGTTTTCAATGTAATAGTAGTAGTTTTCAATGTAATAGTTTTCTCCTGTGTGTCCAGTGTACACAGAAAGAGAAACTACTCTCTAAAAAGTTTTTTCATGGTAAAATGCTAAGCATTAAGGATAACTACCCCCTCATCTCCATCAATCTTCAGCCATCAGTGTACCTGTGATAAGACCTTATAATTAGGACAGACACTGACAAATAGAACTCCCAGCTTCTAATCTACAAAATTACATTTTCTCTCTCAGACTAAAGCACCCAATTAGCATCTCCTCCCCCCACGTGGTAATGCTTCAAGATAAGTAAAATTTAATCTATACTAACTCCTACCATTCTCCAGGTAGAGAATGCTTCTGGAGGTACAGGATTGTGATGACAAAAGGAAAAGCAGGCTTACAAAGTCAAGAGTTGGAAACATGAATCTCAGTTACAATACCTTTACTACTAAGACAGAACAATGCAGAAGGGCCTTTTCCATTGTAACACATGAGCCAAAAATGGGGCAGTACTTTCTGCCTCTTACTGGAAGTTCAAGGGTNATCAACCTGAATTTTCAAGTTCAGGTTTCTATTTGGATGGTTGGCAGCAAGACCAGAATTAATTCTTTGGGGAAATGCAACTCAAAGCACACTGCTCTTAAACCTGCCTGTGGTTAAAACAGACACAGCAATGTCTATTCATCTTTCTGAAAGAAGTATGCTCTGTTCATTTCCCATCTTTACTGCGGGAAGGGTACATCTATGTCACTATTGCGACACTGTAGGTGCAACAGCAGGATGAGGTCATGACAACCAATCAGAAGTCACTAGTGAAGTGTTAAAGTAAACATAGCTGTTGGAGATGCAGCTCAGCTTGAAAAATGCCCCCTCCATTATTTAAGCAATTTTCTCAAGACGTGACCTGTGACTGAAACGCCTGAAATGTCAGTTGATTCTGCTTTCTGTTTCCACCCAATGTACATTTTGGCAACTGCACCCTGCTAACACTGCGATATTTCCATCCCAGATATACCTCAGCCATCTGAATTCCAGAACTGTGTCCAAGTGCGTAAAAATGCCATGCTTCTGCCAAACACACTTTGTCCCACTAAGTTCTGAACTTAAAACAGCTCATCAGGTTAGGCAGGAAAAGAAAACGTGCCACAAAAAGATTTTAGAGGACCACCTGTTGTCTATTATTTTTACATAGCACTTACTCATAAATCATAACACAGGGTAATTAATCAAGCTGTCAAAGAGAAGGTCAAAGGTTATGTGGGCGAGTCAGAAGGTCATGCATGGGCTGATAGAGGTCAGGGTCACACTGCATTCCTCATTATCAAGTTGGGATGAGAGACGGCCCAAGCAAACAAAAGTGAAAGCAGATGGAGAACTGAGTGGATAAAAAAGAGGAGAAAATTTTGCAAACAAAAAGAAAAGTGGAAGAATGTGAGTTACCTTCAAACAAGGAAAAGAACAGAGCAGAAATACACTGAGATGTTCTCAAAAGACTGCACGCAATACAAAGAAACTACAGTTTGATTATTCAAATACACTTACTATAACTTTCCATCCTTTTTTTTTTCAAATATTAAGCAATGCCACAAAATGCGCGTGGTAGTTTTGCTTCCATTTCACATCTGAAGTCAGTATTTTGAAGGTGAATTAGACAAAAGAACTTATTACTGTGATTAATCCAGATGGATATGTGAAATTGCTTCTAAATGCTTAAGTTTTTCTTGTTTACAGCTACAGCCAATCGATGTTCAATAAAGAAGTTATAACCTGCTTGAACAATGTATAAAGAACTGTACTTTCATATACACAAATCTTTAAATACACAAAGCATCATAAAAGTCTTTCTAGATGACACAGCAGTTATAAAATATTCTATCATTACACTGACCTGAATTAGATGCAGAATACTGTACAAAATTAGCTGTCACCCTTTCCACAAAATCTTTGTTAATCTCATTTTGAATGTTTGCAGCTTTATCAACACATGCATCAATGTCAGCTCCTTGGTTACTGAACCGCTGTACTTGGAAGAAGATATAATTAAAATGTTTTGGCACAGAAAAGGTGAAATTGTATCTTCTCCTGGTCCCTGAGGAGTCTGTAAAACATGTAGGATATATTGACAAACACACACCCTTGTCTAGAGCCCTGACATCCCAGGTCACCCAGCTGCTATTTATTTCAAAACATTCAGTTTACACTTATCCAAACTGCCACCTGCTGTGTAACTAACTTTTAATGGATATTAGAGCTATAGAAACAATAAACTCTTCATTTCCTTTCTGTTACTGCCTTCTAATTCGTCACTACATTACGTCCAAATCTATTTGCATGCAGAACTGTTCTTTATGCTGGAAATTATTAAACATGCCATGACTATGTCTTACTTCACTATTTGTTAAATTGGTGCTAGTGCAGATACACTAAACAAATCCATTTTCAAGGCTACAAAAACCTACCAGAAAAGCTATTCCCACATTTTGAGTTTACTGTTGAAAAGTNACGCTATGTGACAGGAGAGGTCAGAGCTGAAGAGGTATCTTTAGACCTATGTAACTATCTTTTTGGACTGTGAGCAACGATCTGAAAGAGATAATTTTTCTACACTTGATCAACCTGAATTTTCAAGTTCAGGTTTCTATTTGGATGGTTGGCAGCAAGACCAGAATTAATTCTTTGGGGAAATGCAACTCAAAGCACACTGCTCTTAAACCTGCCTGTGGTTAAAACAGACACAGCAATGTCTATTCATCTTTCTGAAAGAAGTATGCTCTGTTCATTTCCCATCTTTACTGCGGGAAGGGTACATCTATGTCACTATTGCGACACTGTAGGTGCAACAGCAGGATGAGGTCATGACAACCAATCAGAAGTCACTAGTGAAGTGTTAAAGTAAACATAGCTGTTGGAGATGCAGCTCAGCTTGAAAAATGCCCCCTCCATTATTTAAGCAATTTTCTCAAGACGTGACCTGTGACTGAAACGCCTGAAATGTCAGTTGATTCTGCTTTCTGTTTCCACCCAATGTACATTTTGGCAACTGCACCCTGCTAACACTGCGATATTTCCATCCCAGATATACCTCAGCCATCTGAATTCCAGAACTGTGTCCAAGTGCGTAAAAATGCCATGCTTCTGCCAAACACACTTTGTCCCACTAAGTTCTGAACTTAAAACAGCTCATCAGGTTAGGCAGGAAAAGAAAACGTGCCACAAAAAGATTTTAGAGGACCACCTGTTGTCTATTATTTTTACATAGCACTTACTCATAAATCATAACACAGGGTAATTAATCAAGCTGTCAAAGAGAAGGTCAAAGGTTATGTGGGCGAGTCAGAAGGTCATGCATGGGCTGATAGAGGTCAGGGTCACACTGCATTCCTCATTATCAAGTTGGGATGAGAGACGGCCCAAGCAAACAAAAGTGAAAGCAGATGGAGAACTGAGTGGATAAAAAAGAGGAGAAAATTTTGCAAACAAAAAGAAAAGTGGAAGAATGTGAGTTACCTTCAAACAAGGAAAAGAACAGAGCAGAAATACACTGAGATGTTCTCA
>VWZT01000587.1:99282-101782 GCA_013397055.1 Pachycephala philippinensis
GAAATTGCTTCTAAATGCTTAAGTTTTTCTTGTTTACAGCTACAGCCAATCGATGTTCAATAAAGAAGTTATAACCTGCTTGAACAATGTATAAAGAACTGTACTTTCATATACACAAATCTTTAAATACACAAAGCATCATAAAAGTCTTTCTAGATGACACAGCAGTTATAAAATATTCTATCATTACACTGACCTGAATTAGATGCAGAATACTGTACAAAATTAGCTGTCACCCTTTCCACAAAATCTTTGTTAATCTCATTTTGAATGTTTGCAGCTTTATCAACACATGCATCAATGTCAGCTCCTTGGTTACTGAACCGCTGTACTTGGAAGAAGATATAATTAAAATGTTTTGGCACAGAAAAGGTGAAATTGTATCTTCTCCTGGTCCCTGAGGAGTCTGTAAAACATGTAGGATATATTGACAAACACACACCCTTGTCTAGAGCCCTGACATCCCAGGTCACCCAGCTGCTATTTATTTCAAAACATTCAGTTTACACTTATCCAAACTGCCACCTGCTGTGTAACTAACTTTTAATGGATATTAGAGCTATAGAAACAATAAACTCTTCATTTCCTTTCTGTTACTGCCTTCTAATTCGTCACTACATTACGTCCAAATCTATTTGCATGCAGAACTGTTCTTTATGCTGGAAATTATTAAACATGCCATGACTATGTCTTACTTCACTATTTGTTAAATTGGTGCTAGTGCAGATACACTAAACAAATCCATTTTCAAGGCTACAAAAACCTACCAGAAAAGCTATTCCCACATTTTGAGTTTACTGTTGAAAAGTTTTGAAAAGAATTAATTTTTTACATCTCTCTATAATTAGCAACCCAAATATGTCTATGTGTTATATCTGCAACCCTGTTTTATGCTGTTTGTTTGCAAGGTCAAAACTGAATAAAAACATCCATGAATTAGAAGGATTTTTACATCCTCAGTTATTTACTGCATTCTTTGTAGGGAACTTCCATGCCTTTACAAGCACTAGTTTCACTAGGATTTGCAGCAGAAAATTACTTCTCATGGCAAGTGAGACACAAGAAACTATGCTATAGCATTAATTTAATTCTGTGAATTAACAGAAACAACTATGTTCATGTTCAACTACTGCTTCAAACATTGTTTAATAAACATCAGACCCACCACCTCTTCCTGATGCGGGATTTGGGCTATTTGGAGAAATTGCTGGAGACTGAACGGAAGTGAATCCACCACAGCCATGCAGGCAGGATACTGGGCTGCAAATAATCTGTCCATAACAACTGTCCAGGCTGTAAAACCAGCTTCTGCTTTTCTTCACTAAGTGCAAACAGCTTTGGGGTCCATACAACCTGTGAAAGAATGAACCCACCAGTTTGTCCTCATGATATCTTATAGGAACCCCTTCTGTAATTAAAGTCTGTACTCTAAAATTTCATCCTCTCCCCTACTGCCTTAAAAAACTGTTTTAATCTCTTTTCCAACAAAAGTTTCAAATGCTTCAGAGGGGTACAAAAGCAAGAACTAAAATTTTAATAAAAATGTTATTTACATTTATATAGAACTTTTTGAAAGCAAAAGACAGAAATAAAGTAAATAATTTTAATAAAGCCCACATGAATAACAAGTAATTATTGGTTCTAATACATCTATCAATAAGGAAACCAAGGAGAACATCAGTTACCTACTGAAAGTTATGCTCAAATAAGGTGCAGATGCAAAGCTGGATTGCAGGATTTTTTTAATGTTTCTATGGTATTTCCAAGCATCCCATTAGCTGAGAGTGAAAGTTCTCAACTGCAAATTCATTTTTCAATACACTTTGCCTCCTCCCTGAAAATGTCACAGTATGTCTTGATTATTCTCATTAGCACTTCATGATGAATATACCCCCAAATAGTCGTTAAGCGTGTATATTCTATGTAACACAACACAAAACCCACAAATTTATTCTACAATAAACCTTACTTCCTCTGCTTTTGTAATCGTGTAAAATCTTTGTAAACACCTTCTCTTTCTGAAATCCAGATATTTCAATGGGCTCAGGGTTTTTTCTGATTTGTAATATATTTAGCTTGAAGGAAGGCAACCCAAGATGCCAAGATCTCATACTTTACCTTTCATTTCCAGAAATTTGTATGTATTAAACTACCATGGGAAAAGATTAAATGCCAATCTCTTGGTAGGTCTGTATTTCAGTATTCTAAATGAAAAACACATCATGCACATAAGTGTTTTCTGTAAAATACTGAAGTTACCCAAAGTCTTGAAAGACAACTCCCATTTAGTGTTTTTTCACCAGAAGTCCTCTATCTTAATGACAGACAATTCAGCTGCTTTTAGTATGTGCATGTATTTAGCCATTCCCTGAGAAAATAGACAACTGTAATCTAACAGTAAAGCTTCTGGTCTGTACCTATCTTCAACAAACAGGTGCAATTCAGTACATTGATGCTCCTTCCTTCCCACAGTGACCTTCCCACGTCAGAAGACCTTCTT
>VWZT01000587.1:106782-117978 GCA_013397055.1 Pachycephala philippinensis
TGAAATGCTTGCTGAATGCAAAGTGAGGGAGGGCGAATTTCTCCAGGTTCTGTATGTCTGATCTCTCAAAACCTTCAAAATTTATCCTTGATCTCAGCAAACACAGCAGAGCACAATGTTATTTATGCATTCATTTATCTTTTCATCAAGGGCGGCTTATGTGGTCTTTACTGACTTTGGTTTCTCATCATCATCACAGATCAGCATCTGCATTGTGTGCACTTGTAACAGGGATAATGGATCTCACTTACAATACCTACAAACTCAGCTGAGAGCCGTGCAAAGCAAATGGCCATAAATGCACTCATCCTGGCCCAAGTCCTGATGAATAAAAATGAAGATCTTGTCAAATAATAAAGTGACAGGTTAATTTAGAGCATGGAATAGCATGAACAGGGAGAGCCCTCTTTTCCAATCTGTATGAACGGTGCCACCTATCTGCAGATTAGCAGAAAGCCTCATATAGACTAATTCAGAAATCGGGATAAACACATGTGATGTTGCTTAGTTTTGTAAATATCAGAGGAATGGAATTGATGATAAAGGAAAATGTGAGATTAGACACACACAGTTGCTTTCGAACCTAAAAAACAAGATTTCCAACAAAGAACTGCTGTATCAAACAGTAATAAAGAGCCTCAAGCAGTTGTCTGTGCTCATGCCAGTTTTCATGCTTTAATTCTGCTGCCCTGTGGTTCTTAGCTTTGACATTGAGATCTGCACGGCCACCAGAGATAATTATTTCAACCTTCAGGCCATCAGGCGCTCATTTTTGATCATGGATATGTAAGATTCTTTTTTTTCTTTTTTTTTTTCTTTTTGCTTCCTAGGCTTGCCAAGTGGATATCAATAGAAGGGTAAAATAAGCAAAAATGGTAAGTGTTCTAAGAGAAATTAAGATGCTGGGTTGTATGCTAGCTTTCCTATACTAGTTTTTCAGGCCTTATTATTGTTTAATACTATGCAGGACACACTGTAAATACTAACAGATATAGATGAAATTACTTGAATTTTCCATTAAGGCATTGTTAGAAATTAAAAAATTAGCTTTGACTTTATAATAGTGCTGTATTAAACAGTACTGCTGTTCCAATACCCTCTAATCCCCTAACATTATTTGCACATCATGAATCCCCACATTTGATACATTTCTTAAAGTAACTCACAGAAATTACAGTAATTTTTCTCACCTGCACCTAACACAAGTCGAATTAAACACATTATTTGTTTTGTAACTACTCTATGGTAAAGTAATTTTTGAGGAATACTAATTTTGAGAGTTGCACTATTAAAACTGAATCCACATTGCAACCTGTATAACATATCAATTATATATCAAATCTGTCTGATTAGAATTTGTGAATTGGTGTATGCCAGATGTTAAACATATCCACCAAGTACAAAACTGGCATGCTATTTAAATAAGACACAAACCCAACTTTATTTGCCACTAACATTATCTCTGCATAACATTTTGATACATAACATTTATTTTAGATCAATGTATTTTCCACGTGGAGATTCAAATATCTGTGTATTTCTGCAATAACCAGTATCAGATACAAAGACAAAATCTTATTTTAGAAACACTGCTTAATTACACTGTTTATCATTTAAGTCACTTCTGTGCTGCTACACTCATTTTACACGTGTACAAATCAAAAATAGTGCACCTAAGTGATCAAACACAACGAAACAGCAGACTGATCTAAAATATGTGTCAGGCTACATTATTCGTCTCATATGCAATATTTAAAGAAAAAAAATCCACAAGCAATAGTAGACTAAATCTTTCAAACATCTCTGTGAAACAGATTTACAGCTAGGAATGTCTCTCCTGAGTTTTACAGTACTTCAAAATAAGTTTGGAAGTAAAAAGCTAAACACATATATATTCTAAGAAACAGTATTTTGCCGTATGGGAAACTGATAAACCAGAGTGGCTGGTTTTGCACTAGAGTGCAAAAAAAAGCCACTGGAAATGTTCCTTCTAAAAAGTCAGTGGAGTATTTTTGCCATAAGTATATTGCACTTGGTCTTGTAATTAGGTCTGCACAGACAGGAGGCAGTTTCAAGAGACACCGAACAGCACTTTTGAAGATGCAATTTTGCATGCAAATACTGGATTGCATGAAATTTTTTTCCTTTCTTTTGTATTTTTCTAAGAAACCAAACAAAATATAACAACTGTACAAAAGGGAAATATGAAACAGTCTCCTTGGACAAAGGTGCAAACAAAATATGCTGTCTGTGCTAATTGTACCTATATTAACAGAAAGATTTGGAAAGACAAAATACATTCAGAACATTTTTTCTTAACCTATTTTAAATTCAATTTTTGAAAGTAAAATTTCTCATATTATTTCAAGAACTATATCTAGGAAAGTGAGCTAGCTTTTGGAGATACTATATTTGATGGTTTCTGCAACCGCTCGAGGGTGCATTCATTTTCCTTTATTAAACAGCAGGAATCAGAATTAATGCCACTCCCGGGCAAAGTAAACTTTCATATTTTCAGTTTTGTAAAACATTAATTTCATAAAAGTACAAACTCCCCATATCTGAGCACGAGTCACTTTTCAACTCCAAAAGCCTGTTAGCCTCTTGCACTCCTTGGATTTCATACTGCTTTAGAAATGTCACTGAGAAAGGGTGATCACTGTTCTTTGATAAATGGATATTTTTAAGAGTCTGCAGTACTAGTGAACATCAAAGCAGTTCACTCCAGGTTGGGAATGGGCATTTATATGCATTACCTACAAAGCTCACAAAGAGCCAGCAGTAATGGAAGAAATAAGAA
The DNA here is from genome assembly GCA_013397055.1 of Pachycephala philippinensis. NCBI lineage: Eukaryota > Metazoa > Chordata > Aves > Passeriformes > Pachycephala > Pachycephala philippinensis. The sequence goes on from VWZT01000587.1 coordinate 109,583, forward strand.
AGGTTGAGTTCCCCAAATGCCTTTGCTGCAATAGAAAAACTAAGCCCTAGCTAGTGCTATGTAATAAAATAATAAATTAAAAGAAAAATTATTTCACACCATTTTGTGTCCTTTCTAATACCAGCAGTACTGAAAGGCAGGTCTTTATATTAGCAAGTGTGACTATGGTAAGGTAGCTGGATATTGCAGCTTTTCAGAGGATAAGGCAAATCATTTTGGGTACAGATGCAACCTTGCCCATCCCAACAGCTTTCCCAGATCTGCTTCTCTTTGCCGCTCTCCTCTTTAGCACAGCCTGCACAGTCCCACGTTTTCTGCTAGCCCAATATGGCATAACCAGCAGTTGCTGCTTTTCACTCCTTTCCAAGTGGGCACTATCCTGAGAAGCACGGATAGTGCTAAAGACGGTTTCCACGTCCTCAGCATTGGCTCTCGGGAATGATGAGCAGTCAGCATGGAAAATTCTTCACAGACCTTTGCAAGCAGTGTGTTTAAGCAGAGCTGCGAGTATGGTGGGAACAGAGCAACTTTTGAATGTTCTGCCCACCCGAAGACAGCTGGCACACGATTTTCATTCCTTCTATTTTACAGATGGAAAAAATGAAGCTTTAGAGAATTACCTTTATAAGAATTGTATGACAGAGGTCTGAACATAACCAAGATCTCCCAACCCTATTCTTTAAGTAACTACTTGGAGAATATGAACAGCAAGAAAAATAGGAAGGTATAATTAGATTTTGCTGTCAATAAATCCAAAAGCCACCTGCCAATAGGCAGACTGGATAAAATGTTTATGGTACAAAAAGGATCCAATGGTGAAAGAGTAAGACTTGCATACTCTATTCTATTATAGAAATTCTGAAGCTCGGTATAGGAAAAAAAAGAAGGGTAACTCTGATCATTCCGTGCCACTTGGGAAGGATGGGCAGAAAACTCACAAGCATTAATGCAGTCACATTTGACTTAAAACTTTTGATATTGAGATATTCAAGCAAACAGCATGGAAATAATGAGCTAAGAGAAAGCAAGGATGTAAGTTCTACGGAAATGTGCATCTTAGTATGCAGTATGAAAGAGCACCCTCTGTTGTTTCTGGTTAACAGAAGCAAGTCTCCCGATACCTCAAAACAGTATGTCAGTTACAAAAAAAGATTGAGAGAAATCACCAGTACTGACATACAGATATCTGCAAACACTTTCCAGGGAGTTCAGGCACAGCAGTTTGTTTGAGAAGGATCGTTAGGTATCCTGAGAGTTACTGGTTTATGAAAGGAAGAATATGTTGTGCCATAGCAAACTCTAGCTGCCCTAGACTAGAACCTTTTAAAAAATAAAATATTAAAATATTAATTTCTGTATGCAAAATGAAAAAAACCGAAAACAATGAAGATCCAAAACTGATATGCTGGTTGATTTTCATTTATGATTTTTATAAGGCAAGAGGTTCAGATAGGGGCATGCATCATCAATAAATACAGGAGTTGACAATACTATTTAAATCGAAGTACAAAATATCTGATGACAGATTCATTCCAATCAGTTAAAAAGATACGAGATGTGTCTGCATTCTAATGGAAGATCTTGAATATATCAATGGCAACAGCAGAGCTCTTAAGAACAAGCAATTTCTTCAACTGGGAATGTGTTTTCCTTATTTAGAGCTAAAAATCTCACATAAATTTCAAGTTTCTGTTAATTTATTTCCTGCAACCAGAAATTACTGATTAGCTCAAGGACCTAGAAATTATAGAGATGATGATCCACATGATTTAGTTCCAGTGGTATACCAGTGGTGATGTAACAAAATGAAAATAAATTATGACGTTACAGTGAATGAAAAAAAGAGGATGCATCAGGTGCCTCAAGCACTGATGGTACTGCTCAGAGTAGAATATGAACAGAATTTTAAAATGTACTTTCCCTTTAGGGTCCATACCTTAGTGCCTTTCAAAATTACACCATTAGCGAAGAGAACAAAATGAGAACCTTAGAAACAGCTAATAAAGTTTAGATATCATATATAAGGAATATTATACTGCAAAGGTGTAAAGTCTGCATTTTATTTCAGTCTCTCTGAAGAAATGTGCTGCTCAGTTCCTGGAAAACTAGTTTCAATTTGACTGAGCATCGACCTAATGTCAAATCCTCCATGATGCATTTTACACAATTTCCATGAAAAACTGTGGAATTTTGTAAATATGGGAAACCACACTGCATATGTATTCAGAACCATGCAGTTTAACAATCAACACTTTTACGATTAAACTTTGCTTTACATAATGTATGGGAAAGAAAAGTAAAATTGCAAAGCAAAGTAGTTCCTTCCTGCAGATTTCTAAGATACTAAAGCAAAGAATTCCTCTAATGCATCTCCTGTCAGTTGAGTAAGACTTTTTTCACTGGCGGTAGTAGTATGAATATGTCAATTACAGGATCATTTAACAGTCCTACCTTGAAAGAAGCTGCTTGTGACAACACCTGACAACGTACAATCTTTCTCCTGGTTGCACAGATTTCTGAATATTTAGGACCAAACTTGAAAGGAACACAGCCGAGTAACTATAATAATAGTAACAATAACAATGGGTTTTCCTTTTACTAGTTACTTTTGCCAGTCAAATATTTCTAGAAAATTCTGTCTAGAAACAGTATTAAAGATATATTTTGTACAGTAAATACTAAAAAACCCGGAAATAAAAACTAGCAAATAGCAACATCTGAATTGTGGCAACAAGCTTAACATGGCCCCCATGGGGAACTATACTGTAACAGTAAATTACAACAGTCTGTAATGCAGGCTAGGGGAGAGTGTTGATCTTCTGTAGGGTAGAAGAGCTCTGGAAGGGACCTGGACAGGCTGTATTGATGGGCAAAATCCAATGATAGGAGGTTTAGTAAGACCAAGTGCCGGGTCCTGTCCTTTGACCACAACAACCCCCTGCAGGGCTACAGGCTGGGGACAGAGTGGCTGGACAGTGGCCAGGCCGAAAGGGACCTGNGGCCCCTCATTTCAGGAAGGATGCTGAGGTGCTGGAGCATGTCCAGAAATGGGCAACAGAGCTGGTGAAGGGTCTGGACACAAGTCCTGTAAGGAGCAGCTGAGGGAGCTGGGGTTGTTTAGCCTGGAGAAAAGGAGGCTCAGGGGAGACCTTATCACTCTCTACAGCTGCCTGGAAGGAGGGTGTAGCCAGGTGAGGGTTGGTCTTTTCTCCCAGGCAACAGCAAGAGGGCAAGAGGACACAGCCTTAAGCTGCACCAGGGGGTGTTTAGGATGGACATTAGGAAGAATTTCTTCACAGAGTGATGGGGCATTGGAATGGGCTGCCCAGGGAGGTGGTGGAGTCACCATCCCTGGAGGTGTTTAAGACTGGATGTGGCACTCAGTGGTTTAGCTGACAGGGCGGTATTAGGTCACATATTGGACTTGATGATCTTAAAGGTCTTTTCCAATCAAGTTGATCCTGTGATTCTCAAACTAGTGGAAAACACAAAATGTTTTTTGTACTACGATTCATAAAACAAATTTTAAATAATTCTCTGCATGGCAGGAAAGGTCCATCAAAGTACAGCATCTAACAACTGAAACAATTTTGAGTGCTTAAACAGGAGCTAACATTTCTACCTTTTTTTCATCATGTTGTATCTGACATCCAGCTTTACTAAAACTGCAAGAGACTGGAGAAAAACACATTCCTCCCTTCCCTGCCTCTTTTTTCTAATAGGTTTTTTTTGTGGTTCAACATCTCTCTATGCTATGCATAATTCATTTCTCTGACTCCCTTCGTAAATATTCAGGCTCCAATGTAACAGGTATGTAGGCAAATGCATAACTTTATACATAAAACTATGTGCAGAGAAATCACACAGCATTTGAATATTTGCATGATCAGATTCACTGAGATTTTGAAGAGATGGGGAAAAAATCACATTCATTAGAAAATGAACTAGAGAGCCACTAAAACCAGTGAGCAAAGTGTGCTGTTTTCTATAAACATCTACACATTTTTTTGTAAATTGCCTGTAGTCCAAGCTGGCAGTCTCCCTTTAAATAAATAGAGAAAAAACTAGCCACTTAGGTGTGCAGCTTCATTAACTTCATAGCTATCTTAGCTACCTGTCCCTTTCTCCAAATTACATCTAAAAAAACCCTGCACTGCACATTCATGCACTAGCTTCAGATTCAGTCATTGAATCTTCCAAAATGCCCTAAAGAGATATTGTTATAGCTGGAAAAAATGTCTGTATACTGCATGTCCTCAATCCCCCTGTTGAAATTGTCCCTTTTTACCATCAGCAACATAAATTACAAAGTTATGAGACATTAATTCCATTTAATTATTTGACCCTTTTTTTTTGTGTGGCATTTCACAAACTTGTTCCACTCTTACCCCTCCTCCAGCATAGTTAAAATCGCCTATTTTGCCCAGTTAGAACTCGAAGAAGCAATTTGATGTATAGACTTTGTATGCTACGTTACTACTGCTAGGTTAGCTACTGGCTTGAAAATAGGTGTAAACATGACATACTCCTTTTCTGCCTGCAGGAAACAATTACTCCAGCTGTGGCACAGCCTCACAGACTGCAATCCCACTAAAATGTGCACAGATGCCAGCTCAAGCTCCAGCATATTGCCACATCCCCTACCTCACTGTCAATCCACACTCCCCAAATACAGCTAAAGCATTCATCTCAGACCATCACCAGCAGGCAGCACCAAGCAGGCAGCCTTCCTCTGCTCTGGAGAACAGGAGAGGGAGGAAGAAGTTTACCTGCACACGTAAGAGTCATGGCATGTCATCTGCCCTCAGGGTTAGAGAATGTGCTTTGGCTGTCTTTACTTCAAAGTAAGACACACATAGGGAGACACCTTCATAAAACATAAACTGCCCTGTCCATGCAGGGAAAAAGGAAGCTTGGACCTGTGTTAAGGTATTACACCCAAGAGTGGGGTATCTCAGGTGAGGCTTTTCCCTCCACCCCTGTAGCTGTATGTGTTCTTGCCTGCAAGCACAGGAAAGCAGAGGCTAGTCTGCTGCAGGCTAGCTGTCTGGCAGCTCATACAAACGTACCCTGAAACTGTACTTTTGAGATACTAGTCAGAAAAACAGAAGCCAAACTGTCATTCACCAAAGAGCTGACTAACTTTGGCCTCAGTATTTTCTTAAGCATAGAGAAGACCGGAATGTCTTGTTCCTCCATATGGCTTCAAGGTCATGGCTTCAAAACAGTGTATTGTTACAATCTGGTTTGGAGTTCTGTAACAGTAAGTAAAAGCTCATGGCAACACTGACATGAGCACAGCAAGCATAACATTATCAGGCCATGTGGAAAAGATGGGTTGTTCTCCCCCAGAACTGACAACCGACAGAAATCTTAATAGTGGAAAAATATTTAAATACTGTGCTCCCACTCTGAAAGCTGCTATAAAAGCTAAACACTTTCTTTGCATCCCTTGAGGAAATCTTCTGCATTTTCTGCCATGTGAAACATTCATGCATTTATGTCATCAATGAAGAGTTTCAATACTTTCAACAACACATTTATTATGTGGTTCAATGCTGCTCGTTTTCAATAAAAAAAGTAAACTGAAAAGGAAAAATGAGACAGGGAGAAGATATTATAAGCAGTGTATGTTCTTCTTCAGTTTATGTACGAGTTTAAAACAATATTCATCTACAATGCAATTTTAATTGTATCAAGAAATATAAATTTTGTTAGGAAATAACTAACAGACTGGTAACTACATCTGGAATTTATCATTTTTTGAATCCTTCTTAAAGACACTGTAACTGCAGTTCTTCTGAATATGAACTTTTAGCTTAGCAAGAACAGTAGCATTACCAGATTTGCTATACAACTGTTCTAACAATTTCCTGTTTGGCAATCTTATATTTCACACCACTAATAACACGAGAGATTCTCTATTTTTTCTGCTTTACATCACTGTCTTCTTTTACAGGTAAACGTAACCTCTTATTAAATATAACATTCTTCCAGAGCCTGCTCTGGTATTAACAGATACCTGTATTTATTTTTGCCCAGCTATGTCCTCTTCTTGCCAGGCGCAATTCAATGAAGTCAACAAAGTTAACAAGCCATGAACAACACTGACCCACCACAGAACTGGTCACGTGAAGACGGTTCTCATTAGCAGGCTGGCATTAGCAACCAGCACAGCCCAGTGCCAGGGCCCTGTAGAGCAAAACTGTCAATGCTGAGGATACAATATCCACCACACTACACAAATTCAAGTGAAGTGAACCTTCTGGCTAGGTTTCACATGCAAGAAATCCACTTTGCCTACTCTTTGAGCGCTTTGAGATTATAGTGAAAGCATGGTACGGACAACTGGGAGATTTTCTGCTGAACCACACTACCGAACCAACCTAACACCAATAAGGTGCACTTACCACCTCTGCTTCTCTAGATATAACTCAGATCCCAAAGAACTAATTCCCTGAACAGATTTCCACAAACTGATGAGAACCATTGGAATAAATAAAAATGCTGAAGATGATTGGTCCACCTTGTCATCAAGTTTGTGGATGCGGTTGGCCCTTGGATGCCCAGTGCTCTGCCATGAAGAAGGGAGACAAATAGTAAAGTAGAAAACACCCCAAGCTGGACAATGTGGGAATGCAAGAGAAGAAAATGGGAGTGCAAAAAGTAACCATAAAGGATGGAGGTAAGAATAACAGAGAATGCTACGTGAGTCAAAAAAGAGCACTGCAGAACATGTTTTTTAAGATCTGGAGATAAAAAACCCCTGCACATTTCTGACCTTTGTGTACTGATTTGTAGCTGATTGTTGAGGTTGTTTTTCAAGAAACACACAGCTCAGGATGGTCTGGATTTGATTCTCTTTCAAACTATAAAGAAAACAATTCCAAATTATTTTAAAATAAACACCTATCAAAACCAGACCCAACAAAGATCAGCATTCACAAACACAGAACTTCTGAATCAACAGTGCCTCTGATAAAATTTTACCTTTACCTCTGTACCAGAGGAAAGCTTCTAAAAACCAAAGTAACATTTTATTACACAATAAGAGAATTTTGTGAATAAGTGTACTGAAACTTGCAAAAGGTAGCTGTGATATGTATACTCCGGCACTGAGGGCAATCAGCAGGTCAACAGTAAAAGCAGTAGTAATTATGCACAATGGCATTGCAGCAGAATGCTGACAGGTCATTGCATCCTGCTTTCAACCTCACAAAGACAACGGCCAGCTGAATGCAGCACCCTGAGGCTTTCATTTAAAAAAATCAACTAAACTCATACTTTTTACAGAAATCCTACCCTGCTGCCATGCAATCAACAGACATATGGGAATAAACCCATATAATTTATGCTTTTCTGGTACTCCATGAAATTGCAATCATGTCAATGTTTCATCATTTAAGATAATAATTCCAACTTACAGAACTGATAAATAAAGTTGGAGGTACATTTTAAGGTATAAAACCAAAATAATTCCTGTCTGAATTTATTTACAAACCAACCTACATTACAAAATTAAAACATGAAGAGAAATGCTTTTGCTGATGATACTTAAACTTCCCCATATTTTATTTTAAAAGATTTACATTTTTCCTTCCTCTCTTCTGAACTGAGGTTAGCAGCAAAAAGAGATATATAACAATAAATAGTCTTGAAAATGTGTATTATTGCATGCTTTGAATTTCTGATTAATTATGTATAGAATATCAAAGAACACTTTATGTGCAAGGGAACTTACAATGTAAGCATAGAGGCATTCAGTATGAGTGATGAGAAAAGATATCTGAAAAGTCTTTCAACGTGAGTATTCTTCATTTTGGAGACCTTTAACTGCTGGCAAGTATTTGCTGGAAGATAACCCTTTGTGAAGGATGGACATCACTTGCTTTGGAACTTGTGTTCTGTGATAGAGACTGAGCTTTGAGGAAATGAAGTCAGGAAAAACTTACTTAGAAAAGCACCGTTTCTGACTCAGTTCAGGTATCTCAGCACCACCAAGGAACCATACTACTCACAAATCTGTGGTGAACCATTTTCAACATGACCTGAAGCTTCCACATGGGGTAGAAGTACATGGGATATTAGAATCACAAATAAAATGTGGAGTAGATTTATGAAAAATAACAAACAAATAAATAAATACAAGGAACATGGGAAAAAAAATTCCTCAGCTGAATTTCGATAGAGACATCTTATAATACCATACTGTAAAAAACAAATTTGTCGACAAACTCATGAGTTACCGCTGTTATAAACTGAAAGAGACTAATGATCATGTTAACAGAATCAAAGATGTAAAATCCTGAATTGGCCATAGATGTAAATACTGAAGAGAACAGACAAATAGTACAACAGAATCTACAGGGCTTTCAGTTTCAGATCTCTATGAAGAA
>VWZT01000588.1:0-70026 GCA_013397055.1 Pachycephala philippinensis
ATGAACACCCCGAAAAGAGCCACCCACTCCATGCTCCCTGCTCGAGCAGATCTCCTGCCCCTCAGTTAATCAGTACCCACTCCCCGGGCTGGGCTTTGCTCTGCTGTGGTTACACATTGACCCACCCTGGATTCCCCAGCTGCAGCAAGAAGCAGCCGCCAGCGCTGTGGCCTGCAAGTCACAAAGTTCCCTCCTGGCTGATAATTTCGTCATCCCTTTATCATCTGGCAGGGAGCACTGCTATCAATCTGGCCGGGGCTGGGGCAGTGGCACTCTGCTTACAGATTGGCACTCTGCTATTTTGTCTAAATGCCCAATCCTACACGGGCAAGCCAAGGAATTTTGCACACTCAGCTCCATCACTCGAGGCTTTGCAAAGCTCTGTAAACACAAGCTCCCAGAGAAGAAATCCAAGAGCACGCCGTGGCAGAGAAAAAAATATGCTTTAAATACATTTAAGTGAGAATTGCTTAAACACTTCATCAATCAAGTGGCAAACAAAAAGCGAGATCTTATTTATAATCGCTCTTTGCTTTGGGTAGAGTGAGGGGTCAGCGGATGGCAGGAAATTAAAATCATATTTTATTTTTCCACCTGCTTGTCTCTGTTACAGTGTGGCCAGCGGTGTGTTGGTCTCGGTGCATTCCAGAACAGAGCTCAGGCGGTGTGGGAGCAATAATGAAACATCATTATGATTTCTGGGAGCAACTGCAAAACCTGAGGGGGAGGATTGGAGGCTCCCTTCAGCTATAGGTTATTGCACACTTTTTTCAGGCAGCTGATAACAGGGGAAAGAACTGTGCTGAAAAATGGATAAACACTGATTTCCTTGGTTTACTTCAGGAACAGATTTCCAGGAGCACCGAGTCAGAAGAATTATTTCTTTCTTATAGCTCTACTTTCTTCACTTAAGTGTTGAAATCAATTATTAAATCAAAGGAAATCTATGGTGATTATTAGGCTGAAAGCCTCGGCCTCTGCTAAACTGGTCCAGTGTGTGTGTTTGTCTCATTTTTTGTGACTTGAAAACAGAAATGATGGGGAAAACTTGGTAAAATAAAGGGTTTGAAGTGTTTTTAACATGGTGCCCACTGTTACTCGAGGTAAAATGAATTATCAAGCTGTTCTCAGCTCTGAAGGACTGGAATTCAAAGAAGCACTAAAGAACACTTGGGATGTCAGGGACAGATTTAAGGAAAGCAGGGTGGAGGGGCTGGTGAAGGACCTGAATACCACACTTAGAACAGAGAAATAGAAGAAAAGTTCTAGAAGGGGATCAGAGATCTTCTGATCCATTCTCCTGTTCCAAGGCAGGAACTGAGAGCCTTGAGCTGTTCCTGGCAGACTGAAAGGGAAAAGCAGAAGTTGGGGCACGGAATCTGAAAGAGTGGCTGCTGCAGAAGAGCTTTCCGTGGAGTTTCCTCTTTGGCTGGAGGTTTATTTGAGGGCACAGAGTTTTGTGTGCCAATGGCAGGTGCAGCCCGTCCTGCTGCTCCATCTCCTGCTTTTTATGAGCAGCTCTGTGGCCTGCACATTCCCACACAGTTAAACACAAATTCAGTCTCTTTGTTGTCTCAAAGGTGGGGTTTTGTTGGCATCTCCAGGGCTGAAAACGCTGGTACCAGGGAGATGGAAAAATCCCAAGGCATTTCAGCTAAATGAAGGGCACACCTGGATTAAACCCCCTTGACTTGCAGCTCCTGCTATCATGGGGAGTGCATTTATGCAGTCACTGTTTGTTTCAGTGCTTAAACCTTTGCTAATAACAACAGTCTGGACATAAATATATAGAATAAGCATTTCTGGACATAAATATATAGAATAAGCATTTCTCTCTTTGAAAGGAATGAATTCCAGCTCATTTACAGGGCCACCAGAGCAGCACTGGCTGCAGGAGCAGCAGCAGCTGCAGGTGTGATACCTGTTGCCCAATCCCACCTGCTAATGGCTTTCTGTATTTATATAAAGGAGCAATTTCCCATATTTAAATATTCTACCCCACTTCAATGAAAATTCTGCCTCGTGGACCCTTCCCCTTCTGCTCCTGGATGCACCCAGTGAAGATTTCCAGCTCAGCCACCCATGGTTTGCAAACTCTGCTGTTCCTTCCAGCCCTGATTGCGTGTTATCCCCATGGCAAACGCAATTGCCTAAGAGAAACAAACATTAAGAAAGCATTTAATGTATTGTTGCTTGTCCTCTGATAATGAATGCAACAGCTGGAAACAAAGAGGAGAACTGTCACCTGGAACAGCCAGTTCCAAGCACCCAACGTTTTGGGAGAGGGCCCAGTGCAATCAGAAATGGGCCCCAAGGGAAGGCTGGAGCAGGCTTTTGGAAAGGCAAATTTGAACCATTTTTACTGAATATTCTGATAAATCTCACCATCAGATCCCACCTGTATCACAAACTCAGTCTGACCCTCTTACCTGATTTCCAGGTGGGGTGGATTCATACTGAGAGCTCTAAATTCAGACTGACAGGTCCTGCAATTATTTTGTTTTCTGAAGATGCTGGAAGCCCTTTTGCCATCTTCTCATAAGCAGAGAGCAAACGGATGGCAAAGATCCTCCTCCAATGTCTCCTTGGAGTAAAATTATAGATATTTTTCACACAGACCCAAAATTTCTTCTGCTTCTGGTTTTTCTTGCCCATGAAGCAAAGAAAAAATAAAATATGAGGTTATTTTACAAGTCTCATGGATGTGAAGGGGAGAAGGAAAAAAAGGAGAGAAGAATTAATTGATGACCTCAGCTTTGCAAGGTTCCATGGATAGATGACATGATTTAGTTATAGCAGCAGATTTCTTTAAAATTTCATACATTAAATAAGAGAAAGAAACTTCTGGAAACGACTGGGAAGAAGATATGGGGTGGCACGTGATTGTGGAGACTGGGATTTGTCTCATTTTTATTTAGCCATCTAAAATTTCCATCCAGAGCTCCACAGAAGGAGCAGCATCTCCAGAGAACGAGGCAAAGCCCAGCCTGGAACATGGATCCCTGCAGGAGATTAACACCAGGCTGAGCTCCCCCCTCCCAGAAGGAGCCTAATTGGATGCTTGGCTTTTGGACAGACTTAAATTAAGGATTAGGAAATCAAGCTGTGACATACATGCACATTTTTGCTGTGTAAATAGTCAAGGAGTTAAAGGAGAGGATCTGGAGGGAACCTAGAAATTCATTCAGAACCAGATGATGACAGAAATAAATAAACTGAGGCTCTTTGGTGTAACTTAAATGTTCTTTTTTCCTACACAAACGAAGCCCTGCTAATTAGCCAGGATACCTTTCCAGTGTCCTGTGCCATGGTTTTTTCTGCCGTGTTTAGATCATTAGTGCCCATTAACTCCTGAAATATCAGGGAGAATGTTGAGGAAAAAAAATATTACTTCTCTAAAAGGAAAAGAATGTTATGAAAACAAACTGCGGCTTTTTAGGACTTTTTGCAATTTCCTGAGGCTTTTTCTTGAGCTGGGGAACATCAAGTCCTCACTCTCCAGCAATTCGTGGGAACAGTGGGCTGTGCACGAGAGCCTGGCTCGGTGCACGAGGGGGAGAAGCAGATTCAGACCATCACTGGGTTTCAGTGGAATTCTGGAAGGAGCTGCTGCCTCCAAAGCACAGCCTGGGTGTGGGGAAGGGCCAGGGATGGGAGATTCCACCAGGAAAACCCCAGCCTGGATGTGGTAGGGGCTGGTTTGTTATGGGATTGGGAGGGTGGCATCCCTCTCTGAGGAACACGGACAGAAATCCATGTCCTACACGAGGAATCAGGGGCTTGGCTTTGGGCATTTCCCACTTCTCCTTCTCAGGCACCTGAGGGCTGCCTGTGCCATGGAATTCCAGCACAGGACAGTGGTGGTGAGGGCCAGCTGTCAGCCAGATGTTCTGGCCACCAAGCAGATGTTTCTGGCCACCAAGCAGGGCCCTGCTTTGGGCATTTCCCAGTTCTCAGGGATCTGAGGGCTGCCCGTGCCATGGAATTCCAGCACAGGACAGCGATGGACAGCGGTGGTGAGGGCCAGCTGTCAGCCCAGCAGATGTTTTGGCCAAAGCTAAGCTGTTTTTGGCCACCAAGCAGCTGTTTCTGGCCACCAAGCAGGGCCCTGCTTTGGGCATTTCCCAGTTCTCCTTCTCAGGGATCCGAGGGCTGCCTGTGCCATGGAATTCCTGCACAGGACAGTGGTGGTGAGGGCCAGCTGTCAGCCAGATGTTCTGGCCACCAAGCAGATGTTTCTGGCCACCAAGCAGATGTTTCTGGCCACCAAGCATTGCCTGCCTTTTTAGCCACAGCAGCCCAGCTCTGGTCTCATCGGGATCTGCTCTCCCCCCATCCCACTGTCACACTGCCTCCAGGCCATGGCTTGGGATGGCACCAGGGAATTGTGCCCTTGTACGGGGAAAAATTCACATTTCTGTCCACTGAAGCTCGTTGTGCTGGTTCCAGGCATTTATCCCAATGCCTCAGGAGCAGCTTGAATTAAAAACTTGGCTCCAGAACGCTCAAGTCCCTGATGGGATTTAGGATTTCTAGGTGCATTGTGTGTTTTGTTATCCCAGTCATTAAGCAAATGGCACCCAAAACCCCCTCGTGCACCCCAGCTGGGATGATCTCTCGGTTTGACAGCAGAAAACCTATTCCAAAATAATTTTTAATCCACTTTTGCACCTGCAATAGTTTCAGCTTTCAGTGCTTCCCCTGGTTGTTTGCAGCAATGTGACATGTCACAGCACAGGCACTGCTCCCCCCTTACTCACAAGGTCAATTATTCTGTCAAAAAAGGAAATTAAACTCAATTAATGTGGCATGATTTTAGTCTTGACAAAAAATACTCGTTATGTTGCTGTTGGCTGGATATCCTAAGATGGATGGTTAAACAAATCAGTGATTAATTAGCTATTTGAAGCTGGACTAACCTGTAATTCTCTTGATCCTTTCTTAAGAAAGAAAAGGAGAAATTTTTCCTTCCTGGGTCCTCTGAGGCCTCACTTTTCCGTGATCTACGAGTTCTTAAAGATAATCATTTAATGGTTCAGATTGGTTTAGCTATTTCCTTAAATACTCCAGGGTAAATTTCCTTGCAGCTTGCTCACTTGAATGTATCTAACCCAGCTGAACATGTTTAACCTATTCTCTTCCTCCTCTCTGCTCTCCAGCTTGTTGCCAATTTTAATTGTTCTCAGCATCTGGTGGGAGTTAACCTTTTGCTGTGAAGACTTTAGCAAAGAAACTATTGAACAATTAATCTTTATTCTTCTGTTATTTCCTCATCTGCCCTTGCCAGTACTGGGATTTTTTATCTTTTTGTTTGTTTTAATGTAGGGAATCTTTTCTCATCTCCTTTATAGTTTCTGCTTCAATATTGGAACACCACTGGATATTTCCCACCCTGGGCCTGCACAAACAGAAGGGAAATGTTTGATTTTAGAGCCAGGGTGGAAAAAGCTGCCCAAAAATGTCACCTACAGTGATGTGCCCCAGCCCAGAAATTGGGGCATTACATTGCTTACAGGACATAGCACCAGAGAGATTAATTTTAATTTACTGATTATTAAACAGCTACACTGACTTGAGGTGATTTAGGGTACCTGGATTTAGGCATGAGACCTGAGAAAGTAACACTCAAAACCACCAGGAGGGAAAAAAAAGAGGAAAAAAAAAGCTAAAAACCCCAAAGACGTGCTCACCTCCAAGGGAACACCCAGCTGGGAAAATGGAATTTTAAAGGAACAGTCCCAGATTGGCTTTCTTGTTTGTAAATTAAATCATTTCTGGTGGTGATTTATGATGGATTTTTCCTTGAAAAAAGGCAGATTTTCCATGGAGAAGATCCTGTAAGAGGGGAATTGAGGATGAGGTTTGGTGTACAACTGGCTTTTGGGTGACGCGAGGCTGATCCCTCACCTCCAGCCCCACTGCTCCAGCCTCCCCCACCAGTAAAACGAACAAAACTGGCACTGATTGTTGGAAAGCACTTGGAGCAATCTGCTGGGAGCCCAACCCTGAACTCCCCTTCTCCTCTGGATGGGCAAACCCAGAGCTGCAAACCCAGAGCTGCAAACTTGGGGAGCTCGGAGTGGCCACGCAGAACAACGAGTTTCCTTTGGTGGAGGTGCATTTGAAAGACACATTACACTGATTGTTGGAAAGCACTTGGAGCAATCTGCTGGGAGACCAATCCTGAACTCCCCTTCTCTCCTGGAAGGNGCAAACCCAGAGCTGCAAACTCGGGGAGCTCAGAGAGGCCACGCAGAACAACGAGTTTCCTTTGGTGGAGGTGCATTTCAAAGACACATTGCACTGATTGTTGGAAAGCACTTGGAGCACTCTGCTGGGAGCCCAACCCTGAACTCCCCTTCTCCTCTGGATGGGTAAAATCAGAGCTGCAAACCCAGGGATGGGCAAACCCAGAGCTGCAACCTCGGGGAGCTCAGAGAGGCCAGGCAGAACAACGAGTTTCCTCTGGTGGAGGTGCAGTTGGCAGGCTGAGATGTTATCTTTGAGAACCACGTTTGAAAGACACATTAAAACGCCCAATAAAACATGTTGGCTTCTTAATCCATTGGGCAATTACTCGTTTTCAAATTGTAGCAGCGGCATTAAAACGCAGCTGGGGCAATTTCTAAGAAAATCAGGAGATACAATCAAATGACAACATCCTTGTGCCCTGCAGTCCTGGGTGCAAATCGAGCTCCTGAGCTCGAGGAGGTCTCGTGTGTCTGAGCAGGGAGGGACAGGCTTCACTCTGAACAAAAAGTTCTTTACCCTGCACCCATCCAAGTGAAATTTTGCTCCTCTGGCTGTCAGGCAGAACGTACCCACTGTCTGTGATTTAAGGCTCACCAGGCGTGCCAAGAATATATTAGCTGGCTCTTGGCAGCTGGAATTGTATTTGTGTAACAACAAGGCTTTAAAACCCTGTTAAGAAACATTGTCTGATCTGCAGCATGGGACTCATTCGTTTTGCTGTTGTCGCTGCACTGAAAAAAAAAAAAAAAAAGAAATGTGCACAAAACGTTTCTCCAAAAATCTGTAGGGCACTTTGGAATGTCTTTTAAAAAAAATTAAAAAAAAAAAAACAAACAACAAGCGACAAACACCGTGACAGATTGGGTAACAGCTCCATCTCCTCCTCCTGGAAGGCTGAAGATGTAAAGGAGAATGTTTGTTGTGTCTCCTGGACACTGCTGTCCCTCGCTGTGTGAATTGCACAAGGGTTTCAACACCAGGCTCTGAAATCTGAATTTAGGTGTGCAGGGACCAGCTGCTTTTTGCTCAGCACTTCTGGATCCCAGACCTTGGGAATGCCAGACTAGGAGAGGTCAGTGAGTGAAACCTGCAGCGTGAGGGACAAGGATTTCAGCTCCCTGCGCTGCCCTCCAGATGGGCACTGGGACTTTCTGTGTCTGCTCATTTGTGCAAAGTGCAAGAGGCCCATCAGAAAAGATAATGGCAAAGGAAGTGCCTGCAGTGGCCACGATACCTGCCGGAGTGAGGGAGATTAAATTCCAGCACTGTGGCCCAAAATAAGAGCCTGAATGAGCTTCACAAGGGCTTTTCTTGAGGAAGTCATAGAAGTTTGGAACTGTCCCATTTTTGCCCCAGTGCAGACTAAAGCCTCGTTGTGTGGGTTGCATTTGGATTTGCTTTTGAGTGAGGGTTCTCCTGTTTCCCCACTCAGCAGGGAAAGTGCCTGAGAGCTCTCAGCTCCCTCCCACCCAGAGCTTTTCTTGAGGAAGTCATGGAAGTTCTGAACTATCTCATTTTTGCCCCAGCACAGACTAAAACCTCATTTTGTGGGTTGCATTTGGATTTGCTTTTGAGTGAGGGTTCTCCTGTTTCCCCACTCAGCAGGGAAAGTGCCCGAGAGCTCTCAGCTCCCTCCCACCCAGAGCTTTCTTGATGCAGTCATGGAGGTTTTGAACTATCTCATTTTTGCCCCAGCTCAGACTAAAGCCCCTTTTTGTGGATGGCATTTGGATTTGCTTTTGAGGGAGGGTTCTCCTGTTTCCTCACTCAGCAGGGAAAGTGCCTGAGAGCTCTCAGCTCCTTCCCACCCAGAGCTGCTGGGAGAAGCTCTGCTCCTCCTGGAGCTGCTGAGATGCTCCTTCCCGAGCCACCTCGAGGTTCCCACTGACCCCAGGATGGCTGGAGAGGGCAGGAGAGGGCAGGAGCAGCCTGCACAGCTCCCCTGGCCTGGCACAATGGTCAGGGGAAGGAAATGCTGTTCTGATCTGCATCCTCAGCCCCTTGGCTGTGACCCAAAGTGCCAGAATTCTGAGCAGACACAGGCAGCCAGGGCACGGCCGGATGCAGGGGACAGGAACTGGGGACAATGGGAAGAATCTGGGGTGCAGCAGAGCCACAGGCTGGCCCCTGCCTTGCTCTGGCACTGATCCTCGTGCAGGGATTGCTTCAGGGAGCGATTTGAACCTTGGGACAACAGCATCTCCTCTCTTGTTCTTGTTCTCATGATGCTCACAAGTGAATAATGATGCTCCTGCCAGTGGAGGTTAGAGGATTCTGGCTGTACAGAAAGAAACTTCTCAGCCACTGGAATTCAGCGAGGCTTGAGCCCAGCCCAGGATGGCAGTGCTGGCATGAAATTCCCACCGTGCTCATTGACAACCCCTTTTCACTATTTTTAATCCCTGATTTATTCTTCAAAATACTTTGCCTTTACTGTTCTGCAAACATCCCTTCTGCGTTTTTGGGACAGGTATCCCCAGTGTTCCATTTAGGAGCAAATCCTGCTCACTTTGGGCACCCAAACCCCTCCCTCTGACAGCGTGGTGATGGTTGGGAGCCATAAAACTCATTTGTACATCATTCCGTGGAGGCCAATCCCACAAATCCTGGCTCAAAGACTTCTTACTGGAAACCTTGTCTGATTGAGAGTGAGCAGAACCCAGACCATGAACACTCGAGTGGTGTCACTCGTGACACAAATGGGATTTTTCTGTGAACACAAGCAGCTTCCCCATTCTGATCCCAGATTTGAGGCTCTTCCTTTGAGTTGGGCAGTTTTCAGTGAAACTCTGGGTTCATTGCGTGCCAGGCTTGGGGCCGGTTAAGCTCAGCTTCATTGTGTACCAAAGGAAGTGAAGAGCAAACAGAGAGGAGAGATTATATATAAAATTCATAACTGGGTGCTTTACAGCCCACTGCCTCCTCCCTCACAATAAATCCCTGCCCATGGCAGGGGGATTGGAACTTGATGTTCCTAAAGGTCCCTTCCAACCCAACCCTTTCTGTGATAATATTTGGGTTAAGTTGTATAATTTCCGTGATTAACAATTTATTGTGGTACCCCTCATGCTGTCCCTGGCAGGTGAACACCTCCCAATCTCCTACAGAGAGTAAATTAAGAGTTATGCCTCTGGGGAACCAAAAATAGCTGAGATCAGGAAATACCCTCTTTGTGATACAGAACTTTTACTGCTGGGTGCCAGAAGTGCCTCCTTCAGCACCCACTCTCCAAATAACTCCTACAAGCCACCTTTACAACTCTGTCGTGTTTTCAAAATGAATTTCTTAGCATGACTTCACCCCCTGTAATTTCATTTTGCTGTGATGCCAGTGCCTCCCAGGACATTTTAGCAGGTTTGAGTTACACTTGCAGCAGACTCTGCCCCTTGGAATTTCGTGGGAAATGCAATTTCTCCTTACTGTAGAGTCCACCCAGAAAAGAAGGTGAAGAGCTCCCAGTTAAATTTCCATCACCTTCACTGGTTTTATTTTTTCTCAATAACAACTGCAAAATAAAAAAAGCTATTAATTTACTAAGCATTTAATATGTTTTATTTTTAATATTTAGCTCAAACCTGTCTCTGATAGTAATTTTTCATTGTCACTTTCCACAGAACTGCAAGTGCAAGCCTAATAGGAGGACTCAGGGAATTTTATTCCATAAATTGATCTTGCAAAGGCAAAGCACCTTGGAAGTCCCATCTTCTTTGGGTCTGACTTTATTATCCCTGTTTACATTTTATTGTAAAATCCATAGACTACAAATATCAAATATTTGTACTCCAGCTGTGCAGGCAGAGGCCAGGTGCAGAGGAACCTGCACATCACTGTGCCTTTCCTACCAGCCTTGAATTAATAACATTAATTCACATTAAAATGTGAAAACTGAAGAGAAAAGAAGCATAAAAGAAGAAATATTCAGCTGGGAAAATATTCAGCTAAAGAGCTCCTAAATATTTTGATTGAAGTTCATTTTAAGAGCAAGTTTAACATAATCTGGATTCTGAGACACTGCAACAAACCTGGACACGAACCTGGACACATCCAAATCTACTTCTGACTGCACGACCCTGATCATTCCTTTCCTTTGGTTTATTCTGCTTTGAGGGTGACCTGGGAAGGAATTTTGTGAGTCTGCATTCTTTCCAAAAGCACCTCCCTGTGCAATTCCCAGCTGGAATTCTGAACGTGAACAGCTTTGAATTTGTGTCTCTGCACAAACGTTCAGGGTTCTGCTCGTGGATGAGTGCTCGTGCTTTGGGTTCTGTGTCACGGGCAGGAACAGAGGGAACCCAGCAACCAAAGCTCCCCAAAAACAGCTGATTCAGAGAGATTTCATTGATCAGTTCCTGATATGATCCCCTTACCACATGGAGACCCAAATCCATGTTTTAGGTCTAGAACCCAAAGCTTGCCCTCTCTACAGGAGCCACCTCCTTCTCTCTGCTGAGATTTTTCATTTATTACAGCAGGAAGAAGGCAGATCTCCCTTGCCAGCAAGCAGATGTTCACCAAGAAGGTTTTACTAACTTATCAATTGCAAAATCCCTCACTGCAATCCTTCAGAAAATCAGATGCCCTCTGTCCTTCCTCCCACTCCAGCTCAGTTGCCAAAACTTACATACAAAATTATTACTGTAATGTTTTATAGTCACTGGGAAAAAAAATATCCATTTGGTCTTACAGAATGATGTGAAATGAATCTCTGGCCTCAAAAGAAAAAAAAAAAAGTCTATTAAAAGTAGCTCTTTTTCCTCCCTCCTCCCTCTCCCAGGCCCCTTTTACTCCCCTCCCCCAACAATAAAGGATGTTTTGGAACAGCCTTTTCAGGAAACATTTCCACAGCAAAATGCAGCATCATTTATAATATTTAAAGCTACATTTTTGTTGAGATGGCTTGGCAGGCTCTGCCTGCAAATCTGGCAGGATATGGCCAGCTGAGAGTTAGCACTAACAAACCGAGGATATGCTGACACAACAGAATGCTTTAATCATCATTGCAGCAAGCAGGACAAGATCTTCTCCTGCTCTGCCAGCTCTTCCCAGTGTGAGAACCAATGGTGCTGCGTATTCCTCCTTCCCTCCCCTGCCTCTGGAGACTTCACTTTTCCCTTGCTGTCTCCACTGAACTAAAAAAACCTCGTTGGGTAACAGCATATAACATAATGAGCAATGGATATTCCTCTTGGCCAATGCTGTTATGAAAATGCTCCCCATTTCCAACACGAGAAGGAAGCTTAATAATTAAAAAGAAAGCCCTTAACCGGTGTGTGTCTCAATAGAAGGGCTATTTTCACTCGCAGCTAAAGCTCTTTTTTGGCTTTACCCTCTCCTGAAGCAGGGCTGAGAGCCATGTTCAGTTAGCAAAATCCTAATTAGAAACTCGTCCCATTGGAGAGTTGGGAACTGATCTCAGCCATTTGCAAAATCCGTCGAAGAGAACTAATTTCACATTTAAAAGAAGTCCTGAAGCACTTAACCCCAAAAATCTAGAATTTATTGCCTTGACTAATGCTTGCCCAGAGCAAGACTTGCCCAGAGCATTCCTGCTGTGATCTAGCCAAGCTACAGACCTGAAATACTTCAATATTTGTCACATTAAGCACTAAGAGATGCAGTGAGAGAGACTGTGAGTTGAACAAACCTTTCCTATTTGGGAGCATATCAATTTATAGATGCTGTTTGCTGGCTTTGTCACACTAAAACCTCTTGCAAACACCAAATCCATGAGGCATTTGGCTCCTACAAAGAATAAAGGTAAAATCCTGTAGGATCCTGTACACAAACTTATCCAACACCATGATACTGCATCCAGAGCTGTGGAATCATTTCCTCCTTTCCTCCTTTGCTGGGTCAGTCGTTGCCTCCTGAGTTTTACCTCAAGCCAGTGAAGATGTGCTGCCAAATTTCCTATCCATACCCTGCCGAATTTCCCATCCATACCCTGAGTATCACAACGAAAATCCACGAGTTCAGAGATTGTTTTTCCTACAATCATCATTTCCAGTGCTGGGAAGAATGGAAGAACATGGCTGGTATCTGTGGAGTTGGATCCACCCCCGTGCAGCTGATTTTTAACCTCTGGTTCTCAGATAAGGCACTTGGAATGGGATTTATGATTAAACACATAATTTTTTCCAGTGCTTCAATGAGAACCTGAACTGTTTGACAGGTGTGTGACTGAGCTGCTGATGCAGGAGGTGTTTGCTGGGGTTGTTCCCTCTCAGTTTTGTTTTCCTCCCCTCGTTTTTGTTTTCCTCCTCCTATAAATCTCTAGCTGCAGCTTTGTATTGCCTGTGTTTACAGAATTGATGTTACGTCCATTTAAGGCATATTACCTCTTACTTAAAACAAAAAAAAGTCCCATTAAAACGTACTTAACCTCAAGACAGAGTTTACAGCAGCAAATTAAATACTAAATCCTGATCCCCCAGGGCTTATCTGTCCCCACAGTGATTTTGGTGTGTGCTGAGGGAAGGGGCTCAGGCACACAAGGTGGGACAGCAGCTTTTGGGAAGTCCGTTTCCCATTTCCCATTTCCCAGTGTTTTGGGGTGCTGAGGGCTGGCTCTGCTGGGAAAAGGTTCTGTCAGGGAGTGCTGGGGGCTGGTTAATCACCTGCACCAGGGGCACAAATGGGTTTTCCTCCCTGTTATGGAAACCGTGACTAAAACGGTCTGGGCTGCCTTGGCCACAGCAATGGGGATGCTGGAAATGGTTTTTTCTCCTCTCAATTTTCAGTCCAGGCCCTCATAGCAACGTTTGCTGGAGAAATGGTCACCAATGGTTTTTTTTATGTGAAGAAGGTAATTTTCCCTGTTGAACAGGGAGCTTTGAGCTCCTACAAGGAACGTTCTGATGCCTGACAGGGCGAGGGAAACGGGCTGGATGTGTGCAGGGACATCCAGTGACTTTCTCTGGACCCAATTTACCTCTGGTTTTTCCACAGAAAAAGCAGAGCAGTGTGAAACACGAGACAGAGGAACAGCCCAGAAGTTTCAAAGCCTGTGGGAACCTCCAGGACCCCACAAAACCCCCGAGGATGGCGTGATGTAGTGCACAGATGACTGAGGAACAGCACAACACCAGCAAAATGAAGCTCTTCAAAGGCAGCCATGTACCAGCTGACTGCTTCTATTTCTGAGTTGTTGAATGTTTTTGGTAGCACTGAAGATCAAAACCTAAATTGTTCATTTACGGCGTAGCCCATTCTACCCAAAACTCCAGAGAGTCTGAAAGTATTACAACCTACTTATGAACTCCCATTAGCAAGTTTTTGTTTTTAATAAATAAAGTCCCATAGAAACAGAAAGTATTTACAATTAGATCAAAATTCTGAATATAATTCACAAGAGAAAATGCTATTTTTTGAGAAAATGTTTTCATATCCTCATAACAGTCATTTGTTCTAAATTAGTACACAGCAATTGTCCATTAAATGAACATTTTTCCCTTAAGACCTATTCTTGTAGAAAAGTATTTCAGGCAAAACTTCTTAGCCATGATGTAACCACGTAGAATCAGAACATGTCAGTGATTAGTAACTCACAGGAAAAATTAACACTTTGCACGGATTGAGGAGAACACGGTGAGTAACTATCAATATGTGAGAGAAGACAGGGTGCAGGGAGAGCAAGAGATTTTATTAGAGCAGCTGATACAGTTGAAAGAAAAGTGTAGGCTTTGGGGCACTCAGTCCCTTCATCCTCATAAAGGGTAACACCCATTCCTGCAAAGCTGTTGTGATTATGATTCCATTGCCACTCTCAAAATACAGGGATTTTTGGACTGAGTGGCTTAGACACTGTCACTGCTGAATTTCAGAAATGTGATCCCTTGCAGGAGTGGAATGAAGCTCTTTGGTTAATGTTGGCTTGCACAGATTTTTCCCAGTACTTTAACAAAGCACTGGACTCAATTTCCCTGTCAGAGCATCTCTGCCCCTTATTTTCAAACAATTTTGCATATTACTTCTGTAAGGACATGCCCTAGAATTCCTCTTTATTTGAAACTACTTCTGGACTTCCATTTCTAGGGGAGCCAGTGGGAAATTGGATTGTCTAAGAAATGCAGGCTCAGATTCATGGTTCTTGCTGCGTGTTGCTATCACAGGAATTCCTGAGCTGGGGTCCATCTCAGATCCATCCTCCACGGGAGGGGATGAGCCCTGCATAATTCCCCCACTAAGGGATGGATGGCAACATTTCAAATGAACGGTGGGAAACAACTTAAACCAGAGAGAGAGAATTTCCTTAAATAAAAGTGTGTGTGTAATTCCTGCCAGAGCCGTGCTCAGCTGGAACAACCCGAAATGTGCAGCAAACGTGCAGTGCTGAGCATGAACTGCTGTGTTTGCTCCAGGGCCATCATTTCTGAGCTACCTGAAATGATCTCACTGCAAGCCTGGCAGGATCAAAGCTGTGACTTCATCTCAGTGCAATTCCACCCGTGGGCTTTAAAGCTGGAGGCAGAATGATCCAATTCCCCAAACTTCCTGGTGGGAACAACGCTCGCTGCTGACCTCAGGCCCAGAGGTTACCTGAAATCAGCAGCAGGAAACGTTTCCAGGTGTAGAAGGCATGAGCTGGAGGATTCATTTTAATATTTACCTCTCTCAGCTTCTTTATTGCATAATTTGCATCGACTTAAGAGTTTCAAGGCCTCGGTTTAAGGTCTGCATTAGGAATAAAGCCAATTTGTGCTCCCTGAAGGTCCTACTCACACCTACATCACCTCTTTGTCCAGTCAGGTATCACTCAACTCGTTTCACTAAGTTTAAGGCACATTTTTTGCTACATAAATCAAATATGGAGAGGAAACCAAGGATATTCAATTGGGGACCTCTCCTTACTTTGAGATATAAGTTACAAATAGTGGCTTTTTTCCTCAGTATTCCCTCTTCTGGTCCACCAGCGTGGCTCACCCCTGCTTGACTTTCTCAGGGGTCACACTCACAGACCATCAAATGTGGGCAGGTGAAGTGTGAACCCAAGGGCCTCTCACCTCAGTACCAAGAATACCCAAAATGACAGTATTAGGAAATTTATCTTCTGTTAAACTTGCTCACCCTGCTGTGCTCTGCTCCCTGTGGAACTCCTAGGGGACATTACAGGGCACCACATGCAAGAAACCCAACGGCCTCAGCAGCAGGAACATCTCCAGCATCCTTGGGATGAACATTGAGAGCTCAAGTCCAACTCAGGGTGGAGGGTTTCCATCACAGGAATTAGTTATCTTTTAGGAATTAGTCCAATTAGTCCAATTATCCTTTAGGAATTAATCCAAACCTTGCTTTTGTTTAGGAGCTGGTTTGTCACGACTTTGCAATTTTCCATGATATTTTGATGGTTGTTCAGTGATAGTTCACCAAATAATTTGGGAAGGTCTCAGAGGTTTGTACCAAGCTGTTCCAGCTCAGCTCTGGCTGCTGTGGGGTGGGAATTCAGGCAGCTGCTTCCCCACCTGTCTGGAATTTGCACGAGCAGAGAAATCAAAAAGCCTCTGTTTCCTAAGAGTGTCGAGCAGGGCATGTTCCTTCCTTAATTAATTCTTGAAATAATGACATCTAATTTTTGGGTTTGCCCACAAATGAGGGGCCTAATTTTTCCTTACACCAAGCCCCCTTTACAGAGCTCAGTCAGTGTCAAATCTTATTTTGGAAGGCACGAATATTGTCAGACCTGACACTTCTCCCTTCGGCCTCTGAAACTCTCCTGGGAACTTACGCTGATCTGCGACTGGATTCTATTTTGCTGCTGCCTTGGGAGCACAGAATCGAACGTAATACTTCAAACATTTCCCTGGAAATGTTCAAGGAGAAAGGTTTTTATTTAGTTGAAAATTTAACTGCATGCTTAACCGACTCGAGTGAAGCATCGATCATACTCGGACAAGCAATTTTAAGAAATAACATAGTTAAAAAATTAATTCTGAAAATACTGCCAACGATTTCATGATATAGATATTTTTAATATTAAAAGTAAATTGTAAATGTGTCTTTATAAACAATACGCATAAAATAGATCTACTATACTAAGCTCTCTCTTTTTTTTAAATGCTGTTTCACAGTAATTCCTTAGGTATGCAAAGTTTTCCCTCAAAGAAATAGTGCAATCTGAAGAACATACATCACGTCAGGGGATTAAGAACTGCTCTGCCATTAATACAAGTCCTTGTAGATCTCTTGTAGGAGTGGATGGAGGTTCATGTCCGTCTCGGTTTTCTTGATGATCTGCAGGAGCTGCACGTGCTCCGTGACGATCTGCCTGAGGTCCGTCATTTTCTGCAGCAGCTTTGCAAACAGCTGCGAGCTCTCGGGGTGGTTCAGCTTCAGCTGCAGCTCCAGGGCTTGCAAAAGGTTGTCCTGGATGTCTTCAATGGGCTTCACATTTAACAACCCCGGGCGGTCTGGGGGAGGAAAAGAGTTGTGAGTTTATGGGCGTCGTCACATGGAGCTCGTGCATCAATTTCTTACACATTTCTGAGTTTAGAGCATCACAACATCGAGCTCGTGCATTCATTTCTTACACATTTCTGAGTTTATGAACACCATCACATCGAGCTCGTGCATTGATTTCTTACAGATTTCTGAGTTTAGAGCATCGTAACAGCAGCCTCATATATTAATTTCTTACCGATTTCTGAGTTTGGAGCATCGTAACATCAGTCTCATGCATTAATTTCTTACAGATTTCTGAGTTTAGAGCATCACAACATCAGTCCCATGCATTAATTTCTTACACATTTCTGAGTTTATGAACATCCCCACACTGAGCTCGTGCATTAAATTCTTACACATTTCTGAGTTTAGAGCATCACAACATCAGTCTCATGCATTAATTTCTTACACATTTCTGAGTTTCTGAGCATTGTAACATCAGTCCCATGCATTAATTTCTGCCACATTTCTTAGCAAATTCAACCTTTACAGACACCATTTCCTGGGAACTGTTTGACCAGGTAGTTTGTAAGATTTCAACTACAATCAGGTAATTTGTAAGGTTTCACTGGGATTTGCTCAAAAGAGTTTTAGAGTCTTGGAAACAGCTCAAGTGGTGCAGATCCATAAACAGGTTTGTACTCTGCTACAGTGGATTTTCCACAGTAACCTGGGAGTGTGTGTGGGAAAAAAGAGTGAGATAATTGGGGGACAAACAATCTGTATCAGATAATTCACCTCTGGAAAATCAACATACACTCTGATGGATTTGCATGTTGTAGCTACCACTAAAAATGTTTCCTGCTAAGGTGGCTTTGAACCCATCAAAATTAAAAAAAAGAAAAAGGGCATAAACTCAATTTCTGTGGTAATACTAACCTGGGAGATTTAAAAATCCCAGGCTCAGTTCTTCCCCACGCCCAAGCTGCTATTAGGAAGTTTTGGGATAGCTTTGCATGAGCTCATGAGCTCGGGCTCAGTCACTGATGGCAAAGGAGACCAGGGGCTGTGGCTGGTGCAGAAAATCCCTCTCCTGGCTCATGCCACAGCACGTGGAGGAGGCTGGGGGATGTTTCCTGCCCTTGCAGCAGCTTTGGCACAGCTTATTCTCCAGCAAGAAGCAAAATCTTTCTGTTTTAGCCATTATTATCCTCGCCATAATAGCTGCTCTGTTGGTTCTGCCTGTCCCCAAATACATCCCTAAGTGGCTGCAATTATTAGCAGAGTTTGTAACATTTGTTTTCTGACTTGAGGTAATAAATTATTTGATGCTCCAGCACTGAAAGTTAATGAAATGTTGGATGTCTAAGCAATGAAAGCTGCTAAACTTTGTTAAATCCTCACATGTGACAGCGACCACCATGAATTTGTTACTGCTAAAATACTTAATACTGGATAATACATCCCAGATATCATAATACATCATGAAAAGAGTCAATAATGTAAATAACATTACTGTATTAGCTGTGTAGCTATGAAATGAATTTCATAGGTTGATCAATAAAAAGCAGTGCCTATTGCAAGCCTTAAATCACTTCCCTAAGGCAATAATTCCATTTCAGCAAGGACAAGAGGCTGATCTCTATTAAAAACTTAAAAAATAAGCTGTTATTTCCTGTGATCTTGGTAACCTTTCTGAGCATGCAGTTCTACTAACTCAGCTGGACTCGTGCTGCACGCTGGAAAAAAGGCTGAGAGAAAACAAAGCTCTTTATAAATACATCGGGGTTTCACTTCACGGGGAAAAAAAATTGCAGTGTAAACTAAAAGGCAAAGCTGGCAGGAAAATAAGTATACACAAGCCATGAAAACGAAGGTCACTGATCAGGAAAGGATACTCAATTCTCCAAGAGGTGAGGTTTGGGCAGAGTTTTTCAGAGATAGAAATAATGGTAATTTTGAATATGAACTTGGGTATTTGTTTGCCAAGGTGCTTGTCTTGCAGACATCAGTCATTTATCCCATTCAACTGATAACCCCATAAAATCTGGTTCAGAAAGTCTGGGAGTGAACATGACAAAAAGTTCCTTTTTTATTCATTTCCTTTGGCAATATTTTTGAGCAATTTTTTGGAGATACTTAAAGAATTTCTGATAAATGTGAGTTATTTATTTCTCGATTACCTGAATGCATTGCACGTGCTGCAGAATCGAGCTGCCCTCTTGACATCTTGCTGAAAGTTGCCAAATTTCAGCCTTTCAAAAGCTGTTAATGATTTGGGGCT
Source organism: Pachycephala philippinensis (assembly GCA_013397055.1). Taxonomy (NCBI): domain Eukaryota; kingdom Metazoa; phylum Chordata; class Aves; order Passeriformes; genus Pachycephala; species Pachycephala philippinensis. Next base: position 18,914 of record VWZT01000588.1, read on the forward strand.
GCGATAGCTTTAAATTTCCCTTGTGTGCTGCAGCTGAACTCTGAGCTCTCTGGGCATGACTCAGTGTGCAGGGACAGAAAAATCAGAAAGCACAAAGACATGGCCTTGATATTTCCTCTGAGATTCATCTCCCTTTGCCCCCTGCTCCTCTGTGGTGGGAATTTTTTGGGGTGTGAGTTTTTCGGGAGTGAATCCCAATTCAAATATTGTGCTTCGGAGTCCAGGAGGAAACTCCACTGGGTCTGGAACTTATCAGGAGCCCCCTGAATTTGGGTGCCCCGAGGTCAATTGAAGTTCAGTGAAATCCTGAAACCCCCTTGAAAACCCCATTCTGATGGTTTTCTAATGACCCAGTGGAAGCAGAGGCAGAAAAGATGACTCTGACAAAAGCCTAGGAGATCATCAGATGTTATTTTTAAACAAGCCAATTCAAGAGGAAGGAAAAATTCCCATTGAAGACAAGAGAGATTTTTCATGAATGAGAACTCCAGGATATGGGGAGTGTTTTTTGGGTGTTGACAGCCTGCTATACTTTCTCAGTAAAAACTTCTTGCAGAGGAAAACGCTGTTTCTGTTCCAAGAAACTTATCTAAATCAGGAAAAAAGGAAATACGAGGCAAAAGCTTAAACATCCAGCTATTATGGTATATTTCAAGCTGTTAAGATGCTCTTAAATATACATGCTGGAGACCAATTTGGTCTTGTACCAAAAGGTGTAAGGAGCTGCAGAGGGATGTGCAGTGCAGAAAAAGGCCAAGGGGAAGGATTAACAGTGAGCCTGGAGAGCTATTCCAATAGGGAATGGGAAAATACAGGAATGGGAGTGTGGAACTGGACAGGACACTGTGGGGGAAGCCTTTTTGGGGGGCTGGCAGACCAAAGTGAGAGCTGCCAGAGCAAACTGCAAAGGGAACTGGTGAGGGAAGTGAGGGACAAAAGCAAAGAGTTGTAGCAGGACTCTCTTATGGCACAATGAAAATGGGGGACAGAGGCCAAAGAGCTGGGATGATCAAGGTGAGAGAGAACTCAAAGTGATTTGGATCACTCGAAGTGATTTGCTTTTAATCCTCTCTGATTTTCTGAAGTTTAGCTTTTTCCTTTGCTGTGCCAGGAGAGCACCCTTCTGTTTATTACCCATGGTTCCCTTTTGTTTATTATGTTTCTTTATTCACATTTTCTTTATGTTTTCATTCATTGTCCTACAGCTGCTTCAATTGGTTTGAAAACTCCACAGGAAACTGTTCTAAGTCAGAAAATGTTCACAGTGGCTGTGAAAGGCCAATAACCCCAGAGTTCTGAGTGCCAGCAGTACCACTCTGTGTAAATTGATATTCTGTACTGTCTCAGGGGAAAATACTTTATTTGTTTATTTACTTACTTATTTCGATGCCTCTTTCATGTCCCTAACAATAATTACAATTTGTTTTACCTGCTCCTCACATATAAAATTGCCACCTGCAAGTCTTTAGAATTTAATAGCTTTGACTAAGTGCATTTTGCATTTAAATGCACATTCTAAAACCTCAGTGTGAAAAAACGAGCAAAGATCTGGCTGAGTGAACACGTGCTGCTTCTTTTTTATTCTGCTGAGGCAGATGTGACTCAGCAGTTTGAGGTTTGCCTTCTGAGACTGTCACATGCATTGAAGTCACCAGGATTTTGGTTCCATGCCTCCAGTGATGATCTGCAGTTCTTGCTCTGATTACAAAGCATTTGTTTGTTCTAAAAATGTGCAGGATTTGGGTGGCAGTGAAATAGGAATTACTTGTTGGTAACAGTGATAAAACTTCCAATTTTGCTGATCTCAGAATGCAGCAACATTGTTGAATGCAGTGTTTAGACCGGGAGCAGTGATTTGTGGCTTAAAATTTAGGGTAAAAAACACACAGAAAACTGAAAAAGTGACTTTAGAAATATCTCTGGATTTAAATACCAGCTTGACTGCACTTTGACTGTCAGAGTGTGGGTCTTTACAGGGATACCCTGCCCCAAACCCTGCTGCATCCAAACATTCCTGTATCCAACCATTTCTGTATTTAAACTTTCCTGTATTTAAACATTCCTGTATCCAACCATTTCTGTATTTAAACATTCCTGTATTTAAACATTCCTGTATCCAACCATTCCTGTATCCAACCATTCCTGTATCCAAATATTCCTGTATTTAAACATTCCTGTATCCAACCATTCCCGTATCCAACCATTCCTGTATCCAAATATTCCTGTATTTAAACATTCCTGTATCCAAACACTGCAGAACACACAAAACTTTGCGTCCATGCATTAAACATGCTACAAAATTCCCTTTTAGGCTTTTTCTTTGTTTGACAACAACCTGCTGGAGTGAGTTTGCTCAATTCATAAATGTGAATTGTCCCACTAAGGCTTGGGGTTTTATCTGTCCTGCCCTAACAGAGGCACCCAACTTGTTCTCCTTAAACCTTCTTGTGACAGAGCTCATTTCCACCTCAGGTGGATGGGATATTTTTAAAGTTGCCTCAAGTTCTTTATCGTGTATGCAGAGCACTCACTGCTGACTGAGGATGTGTCTGTGGCACAGAGGAGGAATATCTCCTAAAAAAAGCTTTCCAAATCTCATTTAAGTTTCAATCTCATTTAAGGTTGCCACAGCTAGAGGATGTAATGAGAGTTTGGTGCTGCTGTTGATGGCCAAAAGCATTCCTGTTGTACAAACAAGGTGATACCCCATGCTCACACACACTCTCTCTGTCTCATCAGCATTAAATTCGGAATACAAGACTTTGTTTGCCATTTATATTATTTTACAACACCAACAGTAAGAGCAGCTCCTCAGAAATGAGCTCAGAGAAACATTTGGAATGGTTGAGGCTGCACTGAGCAGCTCAGGAACAGTAAAATCAGCTGTGGGAGTAAATTCCATCTGTTGCTATTACAGTTAATTTGTCAGCTTCTCGTTGCTGTGATTTGGGCTTTTTGCCTTTTTAGATAACATGCAAAAGCAGCTGTTTGTATCAAAAGGCTGAACAGTTTTATAGGATTTGTGGCAAATTCCAAGCACTTCCCAATAAAAAGCTTTCCACGTTTAATGTTCCAGCTGGAATTATCTCTCCCTTTCCCTTCTCCTCCTGCACAAGAGGCAGCCCCCTGGAGCCAGCAGAATTAGCATAATTTCACCAGGTAATCACAGATTCACTGCCAATGAGAGCCCCTGGCTGGGATCTTTCTGGGTTTCACAAACTGATTTTCTGTTAGAGATATTTGTACACAGGATTTCGTGAAGGGATTTAAGCGTTGCAGGGTTCCTGCAGCCAGCCAGGTCCTCGAGGTACTCTGGTGTTGAAATCCTGTTTTCAGTGAAATATATTCAGGTAGTTCTTACAGAAATACCATTTTGCAAGGGTATAGCTCCTACAGAAACATCTGAGGCAGCTGAGAAGCAGCACTCAGTTTTATATCACACAAGATATTTCAGTCCCACAGAATGCATCCAGTTCAACAGATATCATATCTGGCTGTGAATTCCATGATAAAAGCTTTCTCTAATTGGCAACAAAGCTTAACTGTTTTCAAAACATAAACTCTTTTTTTTTTTCAAGCAGCTCTCATGTTTTTTTGGAAAAAAAAAAAAAAAAAACAGTTCTGGAAAAAAGATAGGGAGATCTTTGTTATCAAGCAATTAAATGATCTTCCTAGAAAGGACTGATTTATATTTATATGGATTTATGTACCTACAGATTTGCTTCAGAGTTTTGCTACAGCTACTTGATTCAAATTAATTCAGAGTTCTTTACAGATCTCTGTTTACAAATTATTGTGGAAAAAAAAGAGACATGCTGATAAATCTGGTTCAACAGTTAATTATTGTACGTGAATCATTGTCCTCCTGCAATCTAAAATGTGAGATTGGTTACATCATTCCTGTTTCCTCTAGTGTAAAGCAAACACCGCTGAAGACAGGGCTTTGCAGAATGGAAGTGTTCCCTTTCTGCAGTCAGGAGGGAATTTCGAGAGGCCTTTTCCTCATCTGTCACCTTTCATTATACTAAAAAATGCTAAATACTGGCACATTTTGTGCAGTGCCCTGATAGGCTTGGACCATTCCTCCTCTCCCATCAAAGGCAACCAAAAATACACCAGCAAGGTGATTTCCTTCCTGAATAAATGCAGAATCCTCAGGGAACACAGTGCCCGAGGTTGGCACAAGGAAATTTCTGGGAGCAGTTCTTGGAAGCGGAATTAGCGGATAAACCAAATTGTGACCCCCCATTTTTCCTGAATGAAACTGGGTCCCAGGAAGAACTGGAGGTGATTTTAAACGCAGCTCTACCTAGCAGCAGGGCTGTGTTTAGAACCAGAGCCTGTGGCTGTGTTTGATGGCTGAAATGTAATTTAATAACAAAATACCCGGCGTCGCTCTGCGGAGGAGCCGAATCCAGAGCATTCAGCACATTCCTGCCACGGATATGTGCAGCTCCACGTTGGGCCAAAATACACACACAGCAGCAGGGCAAGATTTTGTTTGTGCAACATCACTGCCTTGGGAGTGCTGGCCAAAGGCACAGAGCTCCAGCGTGCCTGGAATCTGCGTCTGAAGGTGTGTGAGGGGAATAAATCCTGGGAGCCATCACTAATTCACAAACCAGAAGAGTGACATCACCTCAGGAGCAGAGAGAACACGCTGGCTGGCTGCAGAAAAGCTGAAATTCAGTGTTTTCTCAGTGAAGTGCTGTGTGATGATACCTGGGCTTTCAGGTTCATGCTCTGCTCAAAGAATGATGCATGAAGATAACACAGACAGAGCAGCTGAGGGAATCTGAACAGACACACAATGCCTGGTTTTCCCAGGCTTTAGGAGGCCATCATTTTCCTGAGAAATGCATTTTGCTCTTCCTTTTCAAAGGCAAAAAAACCTTGCACGAATGAAAGAACAATGGAAAGCACCACAACCCTGTAAGGCCAATACCCCCTGTCCTTTGGATTTGTTCTGGAGTCAAAGCTATTTGTGTTCAATTAGCAAGCCACACAGCCTAATTGCAGGTTTAAAAAAAAAATCTCACGCAGAATTTTAGCTCCTGCCAGTGAAATTCCACCCTTCCTGTTTTCCAAAAGACAGCCCTGATTTTGTTTTCGGCCTCAATGAACTGATGACTCAGCAGGCATTTCCAGCTCCATCACTAATATCGGGTCACTTCCATTTTCAGTTTCTGTCTGAAACTGAATAAAGGGCAAACAACAAAAAGAGATTGGAAAATGACTATAAAACCTCTGTGTAAATGCACTCACCCCCACCCTGCATTGCCGAGCACTCGGCTGTTTGCACGAGATAAAAGTGTCAATTCAATCCTCTAAAATCTCATATAAATAAGAGCACTTACCTCCACTTAGGATAATGACAGCTATAAATATTGCCAGGTCGCTGTCATCTAATTCCAGTGCATTGAACTTCACAGCAAACTCAAACTTGGGCTCCATAAAGTCACAGAAAGGTTTCCTCAGGCTCTTCAGGAACTCCCGCGTCATGAACCCTTGTCCGTCGGATATAAGCACCCCGTCTTTGTTCATCAGGGAGGCCAGCAGGGTGTAGATGATCTCATGGACCCCGTATTTGAGGAGAGTGACCTGGTCGTTGAGGTCGAGGTTGACGAAGCCGGGGATGTTCTTGGCGAACTCGGTGATCTCCTGCACGGCCTCCACGGAGCGGAACTGGCAGCGCTGGAAGATGCGGATGGCCACCTCCTTGTTCTCCTCCTGCAGGGGGGACACGTGCTTGCACTTGATCTGGTCTTCTCCCATCATTAAAGAGTTCATGTCATAAATAACAAAGGGCTAAAAACAAAAGGGGAAAAAGTCCGTTTACTCCCAAATGTCCTCTCCAAGGGCGTTCGGCTCCTTGGGCGTCTCTCCTTCCCGAGAAACCCAAACGGGGGTGGAGCTCACCAAAAACCCCTCAGACATCTCTGAGGAACCCATCGAGGGTTCCCAAAATAGTTAAATTATCCTAAACCTATAAAAACAACTATCCTCACAGTCTCAAAATGATTTACAGAAAAGCCAAGGAAGGAAGGGAAGGAACACTGTTGTAAAGTGTCCAGGAGTTTTGCCTTTTCCTTTGTTTGGTTGCTTTTTGTTTTACAAAATGTTCTGTAGTTCTGGAATTCAAAGTTTGGAATGTTTAACGAAAGGTTAAAATGATACTTCTTTTACCTGAATTATAATGGCTTCTATAAAAGAGAATCTAATGAGTGTACAGGAACCTACTTTTTTTGTAGAAAGACGGAGAATATTCACATTTTGGTTCCTTTATTTACTTTCATGTTCCTTTCATGTTCTATCCTAGGAAACACTGCAAGTAATATCAACTTTATGGTATTGATTATCTGACAAACGTAACCTTTTGCTGTTAACTCCTTTAAAAATAACAAAGTCGGGATATATTTAAACCCACTTAACTTGTCTTTAGGAAAGAAAAAACAAATACCATGATACAAACCACAATTCAGAACACAAGAATGAGTCTGACTGTGAAATAAACTCAACTGGAATAAATCAATTTTGAAAGCAGCTTAGAAAAAGTAGTGCCAGAATACTTCCATTAGGATCTGGAAACAATCTGTTCCAGAATATGCAAAAGAAGCTCCTGGGTTTAAAGAAGTGGTTATTGTGAGGATTTCTCAAATTTATTTGAAGAATCTTTCCCTCAGAGGATTAATGACTGAACAGTTCATTGCTGCACTGAACAAATACCCGCTGATATGAATAGGTTTGTTAACATACTTGATTAATTAATTAAAATACAAGGGATTATACTCTAACAATTGGACTAGAGAAATAATTTTTAAAATTTAAGGTCATTTATGACTGCAGATCCTAATGCCTTGTAGGGCTTCTCAGTCTCATGGTTTTACATTCACTACATGTTGCAGAACAGGGTCAGAAATAACCCAAACCTTCCCAGCCATAGTCAGTGGTGATTCCCACAGAACCAGCTTCTGGAAACTCCTAAAATTCTCTTCCCATTGGATTAAAATAGTTTTGAAATCTAATCAGTGCTAAATTATGGGATTTTTAAACTGAAATAGCTGCTGGTGGTGCCTTCTGGAGGGGGTGATGCCCAGAGGGCTCATCCCTGCCCTGCTCCCACTGCCCATGGACACTGGGAAGAGTTTGGTCACGTGCTGATGGCCAAACCCAGCTCACAGCTGGGAAAGGGCAGGGAATGGCAGCTTTGTCTTTAACTGCTGGGAAAACAGAGATCTCAAGGAGCTGTGGGCACACAGGAGGGGGTCAGCCCCCCAAATTCCAGTTAAATCCATGTCCTGCTGCTCACAGCACCAGTAAAACCAGTGCTGCCACTGTCCCTGTCCCCATGGGCAGTCACAGCTCCAGCCCAGGACATTCCAGGAAGGACAGGGTGAGGGAGGAAATGATTTCCCCACTTGCACTGAAGATTTCAGTGTGAAACTGAAACAACAAACACGGTGCACTGAGAAAAGGCAGGAGGAGAAGGAATCTCTCAAGAGGTAATGACATTTTGGCAGCAGCAAAAACATTAAATACTTATCTGCACACATGGATATGCACACACGTGGAACAGTGGAGCAACAAGACTGCAGAAGATTCTTTAAAAATGCATATTTTGGTTCTATTAGGTCATCAAGTACAACAAAAAGTCATTATTATGTCCATGTCCATGTGCTTTAGAAAGCCTATATTACACCACTGGCCTGCTGATAGATGAAAACCAAAAAATGAGTTCAAAATAGCTGAAGATTTTTTAATATAAAGATTCAGATGAACTTGTGAGTAGAATCTCATGTCAAATGAGCACTGCATATCCCAGGAGATGATGAGTTGCTCATTCTAGTTTTGATACACTCACTTCCATACCCAAACATTTTAAATTAATTCAGATCATACAGCAACTAAAAAATGGCATAAATTTAAACTCTGCCCATAGTAAACAGCTTGATGCTCCAGAGCACCAAATCCATTGATAAAAACATGGAAGTTGTAACCATTAAATACTGAGGGCCACTCTTTCAGTAGTATTTTCAAAAAAGACTTGAAAATTGGCAGCACAGAAAAGCTGGATTCTGTCTACTGGTTTATTGCTGTTTCTAATGTGCCAGAGCTTAAAAACTTCCAAGAAAAAAGGAGAATTTAATCGATGTAATTACACATTTACTGGGTGAGAATTGCAGTGGTGGCACACCAGTTTCTGCAGAATAAATAAACTGTGCTAATTCAAACTTTATATATTCCATGCTGAAAAGTTACTCACATTGTAAGTGTCCACCACATCTAAAGCCTTTATGTGAGGGGTACAACCAATTTCTGGACAACATTGAAATTATTATTTTAATTGCCTTGAAGGAAAGGAAGAAATACCTTTTGGGAGCCTGAAACACCTCCAAGTTTTTTGCTGTCTTTGAAATTATTAAGGAAAATAAAATACAGTCTCTGTTGTAATCCTGACAGTAAAATTTCTGCCAATGTTTCTAGAAAATCCATCAAGAGTTGTAAGTTTTGGAAAACTATTTTGTTCTTTAGGTATTAAAATACTGTCCAAATTTAAAACCTACCGAAATGATCAGATTTTATTTATCTTTCTTACTGATACAGAATATTTTGAGGCATTGCAAGTGAAGTTTCCACCGCAACCCATGAACACACTTATCACAATTCCTTACTTTTCCAAGATTTTCCTGTCCATTCTCCTAAAATTCCAACTGCACCACCACAGGGCACTGATCTGACCCGAGATAACCCAGCTAAAAGCAGGAAGTCATCAGAGCATCCCAAAAACGAGCATCACAGTTCAGCCTGGTGGCTCTGCTGGGGCTGGAATCGTTTCCCGCTTTGGAAAAGGAATATTCCTTAGGGAACAGCCAGTGCTGATAACACACTGTGGTAGGGATGCTGGAATAGGACAGCAAGCAATTCCTGACAGCCAGAGAGCCACCTTAAACAGATAGTGTGGGAGATAACCTCTGGGCAAGGAGAAGGAAAACGGGAAGAGAGGATCAGAGAATACAAAAAGGTTAAGGTGACCTTCAAATTCTTGTCCCGGTTTCAAGTATTTTATTAGGTGAACTTGGAGTTTTTTCAAATAATGTTTACTTCTTCTATCTCAAAACATTTCCTGTGTTTCAGACGCAGCTTGAAATATGTCACTGCCAACAGCAAAGTGGGTTTTTTTTTTTTTTTAGGTTTGGTGTTTTGTCGTTAAGAGCTGCGTTGTCAACTTGGTAAATCATTTACTCGGGAAAAAAAAGGAAGAAACAAAAAAAAACAAAAAGAAGAGGGAACTGACTGATTTGTCCGTCGTCTTTCCCGTCAGGATGGCCCTGGCCTTGGCTTTGGTCAGAGGGAAGGATTTGATGTAGGAGTCGTAGAGGTGCTTGGCCAGCGCCCGCAGGTCGGCCGACTCGGGGTTCAGCTGCTCGATGTCGCTGGAGATCTCTGCCAGGAGCTTCTCCTTCTCCGCCTGCGGCATCCTCCCGAACCTGATGGCTGAGGAACAGCACAGGGTTACACCTCAAAAAGCACATTTAAATGGGTTTTCTGCCCCCTTTCTGCACCTGCAGCTGCACCTCACAGAGCACGTTTGGGTTTTCTGTCGCCTTTCCCTGAAGCTTGTGTTAAAACGGGGTTAGGCAAGCAAGGAAAGAGGGTTTCCTCTGGTAATTTAGGCAAAACAGATGAAGGGCTTTAAAGAAATGGAACCAAACCTCAAAGAGGAAATCATCTCTGTGCCCATTACAGTACCTTGCTTGGAAATGCAAAGCTGCTGTCAGCTGTTGGTGAAACCCCCTGGTTCCACCTCCAATCTACATAAAATGTAAAGAATATTTAAAATATTAAAGTTCTGCTGGCTGAGGGTAGGAACCACCATTGAGCCCTCCAATCTACATAAAATGTAAAGAATATTTAAGATATTAAAGTTCTGCTGGCTGAGGGTAGGAACCACCACTGAGCCCTCCAATCTACATAAAATGCAAAGAATATTTAAGATATTAAAGTTCTGCTGGCTGAGGGTAGGAACCACCAGTGAGCCCTCCAATCTACATAAAATGTAAAGAATATTTAAGATATTAAAGTTCTGCTGGCTGAGGGTAGGAACCACCATCGAGCCCTCCAATCTACATAAAACGTAAAGAATATTTAAGATATTTTTAAGTTCTGTTGGCTGAGGGTAGGAACCACCACTGAGCCCTCCAATCTACATAAAATGTAAAGAATATTTAAAATATTGAAGTTCTGTTGGCTGAGGGTAGGAACCACCATCGAGCCTCGTGTTGCTTTGGGCAAATCACCGTATGGATCTGGGATTCTTCGTTTGTTTAGAAACAAAACCCTCACATGCCTGGCAGGAATAAATTCCTTAAGAGTTCAGCAGAATTTAGCATAGCAAGTGCTGTAAAATGTTACCATAAGGATTAAGGAATGGGGAAGAAGGTTGTACAGGGAATAAAAAGCTGGAAAAGGCTGAGTTCCTCGTGGTACCTCTATGTATTGGGAGACCAGGAAGTGGTTCTACCTCATCATATCAGCTCAAAATTGCTCAGCTCCAAATCTCCTCTGAACCTCCTACTTTTCTGCCCACGTAATTCCCATCCAAGACACTATTTATTCATTTGGGGACTGACTGGATAATGTTTCGAATGAGCCATCAAAATCAAGACTGATTTATCACACGATATTTCAGTAAACAGAATTTCTTCTGTTTTACGAAAACAAAACAGAGCAAGAGAGCATCAAAACAAAAAAAACGGAAGGAAGAAACCAAGGTTTGCATTTTGGCCCTAGGGGGAAATAGAAATATTATGAATATTTTTTCAGTGATTAGTGTGTTCCTTGGATAAAGGGAAAGTGCTGCTAAGATCATATAGAGATGATTTTACCAGGGATGTTTATTTTGGAAACAACCAGCCACTTTTCTCCTGTGAGTTTGCTTCAATGTGTTGATGGGCAAACAGGACACTTTCTTCCAAGAATAAATAATCATGCCAGAAGACATCCCCCTCTCTCAATTTTTCATATATTATTATATTTATGGATCAGTTGTCTTATTTCATGGCTGTAGGAGCAAAGTTGTTTGTTTTTATGACTGAACTCCATTTCTCTTTCAGCAAACTCACTGAGTGACACATGCTGGATATTTCACATTTGCTTGGGTGTTCTTTACATTAAATTACACTGAACACCAGCAGGAAATGATTCTGTTGTGGGCCTGTTCCTGAGAGCTGAGGTTTGCAAAAGCAGGTTCAGAATCTGGAGTCCCACTGGCAGAAGGCTACATTCCATCAAAAGAAAAGGTGATCAGGACTCAAATGTTGTATTTTAAATATAACATTTCATTACAAAGTTTATTTTAAATATAATAATTCATTAACAACAAGGAGAGTTGTGAATCAAGCGTTCCTATCTTACAATTTCATAGATACAGGATTTATTTTTTCATGTTTAGAATATACTTTATAAGTGAGATTTTAGTTCCAGCAGATTCTGTTCAATGCCTATCAGCAGTGCAGGCAAAATCTGGGGCAAAATCCAGTTTTATGGGACTAGCCCAGCAGTTTCCTTTTGGAAAAATCACTGTCACTGTCATTTTCAGGGGACTGAGACAAAAATCAGGGAGAGGCCAGGCAGTGGGAGGTTTCTGGGAGGAATTGGGAAAGGGGGATTTTGGATGAGAGGAGCAGAAGGAGGGGCTGATGACGACACTTACAGAGGTTAGGCTGGGAAAAGGAGAGCCTGGGAAGGGGATCAGGAGGGGTGGGAAGGGCAGGGAAAAGGAGAGCCTGGGAAGGGGATCAGGAGGGGTGGGAAGGGCAGGGAAAAGCCTGGGAGGTTCTGGAAGAGCTCTGGAAGCCAGGCTGGGAAGGTGGAATGGGTTCAGGTGGAGCTCCTCTCCCAGTAATCCCAGACTCTGCAAGCCTGGGCAGGAGCCTGCAGCTGGAACGTGGATTTCTCCCTTTCCTTTGGCAGTTCCTCCTTTCCCTTGCATTTCCAGGGTTCTCCAAATGTCAGAACAGAAAGCCAGCAGTGAGTGCAGTCAGGCACTCAGGCTGCGTTCTGTCCTTTGGCTTTCTGTGGGAAAACTACAATTCTTTATCCTCGCCCCAAATTTTACTGCTTGGAGAAGTTAAATGTAAAAAAGATGATTGATTGTGGACTGCTCTGTAGGACACCACTCTTCTGATGGTCTGGGTTATTCCTGGCTGTGGTGGTTTAGTTTGTATCTTTTACTTTTTGTGAGATAAGAATTAGAAGAAGGGTAAAGCAGGTTCAAAATTTTAAAGAATATAAAGAAGTTTATTACTAACAGAATTAAAGGTAATAAAAGAATGATAATGATAAAAATTAAACTCCTTTTTTTTTATTACCTCCTCTACTTATTTTTTAACTCGTACAAAGGATAACACACGTGATTTAGGTTAGAATTGTAGTTTTTAAGTGGTTACGTTTCTTTTTTGCAGGCTACACATGGAATATTTTTTTTTTTTATGTCTTTGAGAAATAAAATAGTCTGTGACTTTTTAGTTTTATTACAGTATGCTAGAAGCTTTTTTAAGCTGCGCGCGAAAGACACGCTGTCGCCTTTTTTTTTTAGTTTTTATTTTGGGCATTTTAACACTGGGCACGAAGGAGACCCCAAACAGCCCCTAAATACAGTTTGTTACATGAGAAAACACGAGGTAAAGGCAGGGTGGATACCTGTCTGACTTTACTGGAGGCATGTGCCCAGATTGAGCAATCCCCTGCTCCCAGCACTGATGATAAAGACACATTGCCATGAGTTCTTGTTTTCCATCAGCAGCTGGGTTAATACAAGCAGTGCTTTTAGCAGAAGGGAACACAATAAATGACATTTTTAAACCAAAAGAACCGAGCTGCTGCTCGGTGGCGCTTCAGAATCCAATCTGCACAAGCCAGGGTTAAACCCAGAGCAGCACTGTGGCTAGGGAAGGAAAGGAAAACAATATTCCAAGCATGAGAACACCACTGTCTTTTTTAACCTTTAGCCAAGTGGTATGTAGCATTTATACGTGAAAAAATGTGGCTGTAGCTGCTGAGTGTCTCCTTGCAGTCCCCCTTTTGTCCTGATCATTTTGCAATCACACATCTACACCAGGACAGACACAGACTGCAACCCTGGGGCACAAATAACCCACATTCTGCTTCAAAGCATTTAACATTCTGGTAATTTCCCTGCCCGAGTGGCTGAAGTGTAATCTGTAGATGTAACACAAAAATGGGTCTCGGTGCCATTGAGCACATCCAGCGTTGCATTTCTTTATGCTTCTGGGTCCTCAAAAGTGAAATTTAGCTCTTTTTTATAATTTTTTTTATTAATTATGAAGGAATGAGGGTGTTTTGTGCAATGCAATGTAACCAGAGTGGGCAAAAAGAAAAAGGCAAGTGTAGAAGGCAATATTGAATAGAAACACTGACTCCTTTTTGGGAGAACTCCTGGTTGGAGCAGAGGAAAATGTTCCTTGGAGCCCTGGAGCAAATGGCTTTTCCCTTTTCCTGCCTCCCCCTGACTCCTGTAACCTTGGTGCCACAGCTTCTGCCTGGGCAGTGGCTGAAGAGGGAAAAATGGCAGGTGAAAAGGTAATTTTCAAACTGTTCTAGGTGTTATAAGCCAGAGAGAATGGTCTGGGCCATCCCTTCCCTGATGGAACTGCCCATGGATCCCACTGGCACAACTGGGAGCTGTGCTGCCAGGCCAGGGGAGAATCTGGCAGGCACCTTGAAAATAACAATAATAAACCCTCCTGAATTACTAGAAAAATACCCACAGTAGCATTTCAAAATTAGATTTATTTTTAAGTGTTACTGTTGCATCCCAGGAATTTGAAAACTGTATTTTCTATTAGCAAAACATTTCCCATACCAATTTCCATTCAGTGCCTGTATTAGCTTTGCAAACCACAGTCCAGCTTTCCTCCTGGGGACAGAACGCTCATTTTTTATACTGAAAATAATGAAAGTTCTAAAAAAACCACAGAGAAATTATTTTCCCAGTCATGTTTGCAATTCTTTACCCTTAGAATTACATAAGTCTCTATGTTATGACATTTAATTCCTGTTTTTACTCAGCTTTGCCAAAGCAAGGCAACAAAGAATCTTCATTATGTCTTTCTGTCCAAACATTCGTAAGTATTTCCACATGAATTGCTCTGTTAATTTTAAAGTTCAGAGGGAGTTTCTTCTAAATGCTGTGCAAGAGAGCAGCATTGGGATATTCTTCCTGCCATTACTTATGGTAAAGAAGGCAACCACAGATGTGGGTGTCCTGAGAAGGAGGAGGACAGAGATTTTTAAAACTGCACAATTTTGGCCAATTAATTTCAAAAATGTTGTGTTTTAGTATGAGAAATGCTAACTCAGTGATGCCAACAGCCCCTGGTAAGTGACCTGGGCTGCAAATTCAAGTTGCTGTTATTCACAAAGCTTCAGCACATTCTCCAACCCAGCTTTCATAATTAAATTTTTTGGCTTCCAGGAAAGGCATCTTGAGCTCCAGCAGGCAAAAAAAGGGGTCAGAAAATAAGACAATGAAGTGAGAAACAGCAATTACACAAGGAATATATTCAGGAGGAACTACCAACGAGCAGGAATGATGGAGAGTGAAACCAGCTCATGTCCCATTATGTATTACAGCAAGAAAGGCAGATCTCCACCTCTCTGATTCTGATGTTAAAGCACTCTCCAGTCACAGAGAGGCTCCAAAACTCAGGGCAATCTCTCTGACGTGTATTTCTGAGCTGCCTGGTGTAAAGAAACCGTGGGCATTCAAGCAGCACTTTCAGTAATTGTGTTGATGTTCCACGTTATTTTTCAGATGAAAAATTTTCACATTCCTTATTTAAACTCCACGTGCACTTACCATTGTGTGACATTCCGACGGCGAGGCACTTCTGAAACCTGCAGTACTGACATTTATTCCTGCTTTTCTTGTGGATCCGGCAGTTTAGGTCACATCTGTCGTAAATTAGCTTTAACCTGATTGTCCTTCGAAAAAAGCCCTGCAGAAAAGAGAGAAAAACATGGAAAAGGATGCAGGAGACTGCCAGAGCCATCCTGGCCCTGCTCCACACACCCAGAGCACGTCTCTGTGCCCACCCTGACCCGGAGCAGAGGGATTTCCAAAGGAGGCAAAGCTCCTGGGACCATCCTCTCTGCTCCTGTTCTGCTCTTATCACTTGTTTCCAACTCACTTTGATAGAGGGGGAAAATTCTCATAAAGCTGGAGAAGCTTTAGGGAATCACTGGGGTTTAAAGGATGTTTGGGATGTAAGGTAAGAGCACAACTTCAACTGCTCGTGGGACAATTATTATGAACCAAACGTGACATTTTCAAAATTTAAAGTTCACTACCAATGTAGAACAAACCAGAAATTCTGCCAGCAGCAGTTCAATTTCTAGTAACTAAAAGTGGTTGTGGCTTATTTCTCTTTTTACAGTTTAAAGATGATTTTTTTGGGTCAGTTATAATTAATTAATAAAGTTTATCCAGAGTTATCACCATTTTTTCCCTTGTAAAAATTATTTTTTCCTCACAGGGAATAATAACAGCAAAAGCATAATGCCAACTTTTATTTATATAAGTAACTGTAATTTAAATAATCTGCTTTGTACTCATTGCTTTATGTGTGTTCCTAATTCACTGCTGAGAATTTTATTTAAGCTCTGGATTGGTTCTTTCCTTTTAGTTATTTTCCTCAAGATACTGAAAATGGAGCAGATGGGAATTTCACATTAAACTCTTTTCTTCGAACTCAATGAATTATTAATAATTTAATTCTCTGACTCTCATTCTCGAGGACTGCAACTTTCACACCATTCATTTGTCCTTTACATGTTATAAACACTAAATATCAGTGACATAAACAAGTCAGGGAAGTTTTAAAGCAGAAAGCCACATTCTTAATACCATTAGACTTCTGTGTAGTTACCTAAAATGTGTAAACAGGGTAAATAACTCGAATCAATCAAAATAACAGAGCCTGAATTTTAAATTGCTCAGAGCTTTGGAGTTGGGCGTGAGTTTGCTCTTGCTGCGTTCTAAGAATTCAGATTTTCTGCACATGACCTCCAAGACAGCAGGAATGAAATATGCTTGGATGACTGAAAGAAGGAGAAAAAATGCACAAAAAATTCAAATAGATCAACAAGAAAAAAGCCAGCTACATTTTAAAAACCTCCTGCTTATTCAGGCATAAATTACACGCGGGAAAACGTACGCGAAGACCTAAAACTTTCGTTTTTTTTTTTTTTTTTTAAAAAAAGCACAAAGGCGTGATTTCACCAAGCGATTATTTAGATGAAATTGAGATTATTTAGATGTCAAACGTTGAGGGCGATGCCCTTGTGGCAGCTCACCTTGCAGCCCTCGCAGGCGTGCACCCCGTAGTGGAAGCCGGAGGCTTTGTCCCCGCACACGCGGCACTCGATGGCCATCAGCGAGTTGGCCGACTCCTCGTGGGGTTTGTTGTACAACTGAACCTTTTCTGAGAAATAGGGCGGGGAAGGAGGCTCCAGTTTGATGGCACCTGTGCACAGAGAAGAGCTCGGTGACAAACTCCAGTGGAACACGTGGAGGAAGCAGCAAGGAACGATCCCAAGGCATCCCGGTGAAGTTGGGATGTATGGATATGAGAAAAGGCCTCAGGCTGGGAATTTCTTTAGCCCTCGCAGCACTTTGTGAAGATTCTCTTTCTCGTGTGAAGAATTTAAAACAATGTTATAGTTTTGTAAATCTCTGCACCTGCACCTACTTCTCAAGGACTGTTGTGGCTCCAACCAGAAAAACATCCAGAAACGGATGTCTCAGAGCTGGAGCAATCACCCCAAGGGGTGGGTGTCCGAGGGACCAATCATTTTATGCCATTCAACACACTTTCGTGTATTAACATATAAAAGTTGTTCAATCTTCCATTAAACTCTCTTACTTCAGATCAAATTGGTGGTAGTGTGGACTCTGTCAACTTTACTTATTTGGGCAGCAACAGGGACAGGGATGGGATTGCCAGGTCTGCTCCACAGCAGAGCCAGCAGCAGACAAAGGGATGGGAGCTGGAAGCTGCATTTCACGGGCTGGAAAAGCTGCAAGGGGCAGATTCTGATGGGGAAAGGGCACTGCAGATCCAGCATTCAGCTCTGCAGTGTGGAATGGTGTGAAGATGGGTATTAAAAATTAATGTATGGAGAAGTCAGGCTTCACTCAATCTCTATCTGGTTTATTACTTTAAGGTGTTGGAAACTCCTACAGGGAGATGGGCTGGAGTGTCTAATCTGGTTTAAAAAATATTCAAGTGNATTTCAAGAAATTTAGCTCTCTCCTGGGGAACACTGTTCAACTTCGGATGCAGTTTAGAGATAAATTTTCTCTTCTGAAAGCTCCTAACTAAGAGAGCAATTCCTAATATTGAATGAGCTCAAACAAGTAAATCTGATATCTTTAAATCAATCATCACCGGTCACAGAAGAGAGCTGATATTTGACAGTTACATTACATCAGGCGTGATGGAACAGAGTATTAAAGAAGGTGAATATCTTTATTTTTCCACATTGGCTACACTATACAAATGAGAAAGATTTATTCCTACATAAACTGGGAAGAAATTATCTAAATAAAGACAAGGAGGATTTATGCCATCTAAACTCTACCACACTCTTTAATAACTGCTTGGCATTGAAGTGTTATGAATATTTCTAATTAAACAAAAGAAAAATAAAATACTAGCTGGAAAAATGTCCATTCGTTTATTAGAGTAGTAATGCAGAGGTACACAGCACCCGCTTCACTGTGCAACCAAAATTAAATACCACAATTTCCCTGGCAGGAATTCCCTGAAAGAGCTTCTGTGCATATTACTACAAATAAAAGTGATGTCACATCTACACAGAAGTGGATCCCTAAAAGAGTTCCAGGCACAGCAACCTCACATTCCTACTCCGAGCAGGAATGCAGTAACAATTTATTTGGGAATAGGTCACTTCCTTTCTTAAAAGGAGGATTTAGTGTAATTTTTTCAGTGTAGCGGGTGAGAGGGCAGCATGTTTCACAGCAAGTAAATAATCCAGGGGCAGAGATAAGAGTGGCAACAATGCTGTGACTCAGATGCAGCCAGTATTTCTACTCCATCAGCTTCTTAGGCTGTTTGGAATTTCAAAGCTGCACATATTAATAATTAATAATTAATATGCTCTGTATGTTGGGCATTCCTGAACACCCAGGGCATTTATTCTGCATTGTGTGCACTGAGCTTCAAAGGACAAACTGCACACAAGCAATAGAGACAATGGAGGGGTTCATGTGTCTAATAAAATGTAATTTTGGATACTTTGTGATGGTTTTTCTAAACTCCAGCTGCTGCTCTGGAAGGGTGAAGGTCTGCTGTGAGTGTTCTCTCCTTTCTGCCTGCCCTGCAAGGACATCTCTGCTGCCACGGGAGATCTGAATTCCTCTAAATCCATTTGCTGCATGTGCCAGGGGATGGAGGAAACACGGGCACGAAGGAGACCCTTCAATAAAAAGGCAAATCTTACTTTGGCAATCCTGGAGCTTGATATCATATTTATAATCCAGGCCTGACTGATCAGTTCTGGCAAGGGGAAGATCTTCGTAGTGGGGTGAGGAAATGCTCGAGAAGTCAACGGTGGTGAAGGGCTTGATGTCAAAGGAATGGGTGTGATCATCCATGGCCGACAGATCCACGGGGCTAATTCCAAAATTCATGGGCCAAAACGGCATTTCTGTGTCAACCATTGTAATCCCTGCAAACGACAACAAGAAACAGACATTTTAGGAGTTATCTCCAACGTGTTCAGGGTCAAGCTGAAGTGTCCCAAGTGTCCCATGGCCAGAGGGTTGAGATGAAAACTGTAACTCCATCTCTCCACAGCATGCACATGAATAAAATTAGAAGTCTTCCACAAATAATTCGCAGTTTTGCGAATTTTAATCATCATTTTTCCCAAGTGCCTGGAAATCTCAAGGGTTTTTATATTAAGGGAAAACTCCAAAGTAGCTGGTATTGAATAGTGGTGGTTTTCCTCCAAATAACCAGAAATACTTGAAATCTTTGCTCGTTCGAGTTTGGCAAAAGTTTAATCCCAGTCTCAAACCCAAGGATGAAGGAAATGTAAGTTACG
Organism: Pachycephala philippinensis; assembly: GCA_013397055.1. Classification (NCBI taxonomy): domain Eukaryota; kingdom Metazoa; phylum Chordata; class Aves; order Passeriformes; genus Pachycephala; species Pachycephala philippinensis. Next base: position 38,066 of record VWZT01000588.1, read on the forward strand.
AGTTTTCAAATTCCATGTATATACAATGTGATGCAAATATTGAAAGCAGTAAACAAATAGAAAACTTCAATCTGCAAAAATCATCTGAAAAAATCTTCTGGAAATTAAGTGACTTTAGAATGAGATACGAAATGTTTTTCCAAGTCCTCTTCTGACAGATAGCTGAACCAAAATCCCTAATTTAGACATATTTCAACTATGAAAAAGTTTGTAAGTTACAGCAAGTGCAAAGGCTATTTTATAAGCAGGGTCTGTGTTTAATTTTCCACGACTTATAAAAAGAACATTCTAACCTAAAAATAGAAGAGATGTTTCAGAACTAAAATAGCTCGGTCACTTTGGCTGTTTAATTTGGACTTTAGACCCAATCAAGTAAGTGGCCTTTAACCTCTAGATAACAGAAACTTCAATTTGCTCTGCTTTGAATCAAAACTGCTCTGTCACACAGCCAAAAGTGCTGTTGAAAAATGATACTGGGAACAGAGGTGCTCCAGAATTTGGAGCTCATCCTGTGTTTTGACAGGTAAGGGAAGCTGTGACTGCCCTCCCCATCAGCTCTGCTCAAGTGCCAGTGGACAGAAATGGTCACAATTCTCTCTGACTTCCCTCAGGAATGTCACCATCATCCTTCTCCCTTTCAGGACTCCCAGCACAACCCTGCAGTTCTGAATGTTGGCAACAAAGGTTGCAAGGGATCTTTTTAATTCTTGAATTTGAGATAAGAGATTTGAGATGATTGAGATTCTCACTGCAGTGGGAACAAAGAGGTGCTGCTGCATCCCAGCCACCCTCTGTCCCAGTGGGTGGGATATCAAGGATGTTATCCCCTACATGGAAACAACAGGATTCCTGATTGCCACAAGTGACAATTCTCTGGGGAAAACACACGAGAGCTTGTCAGAGTGCCTTGGTGTTGGGTGTTATCTTCCAAATGGTCACGTTTCAAGTCCAATGCTCAAATCATGAGCTCTGCCCAGGCTCCCCAGGGAATGGGCACGGCCCCGAGGCTGCCAGAGCTCCAGGGGGGTTTGGACACCACTCCCAGGGATGCCCAGGGGGGTATTTTTGGGGTGTCTGTGCAGGGATTGGACTCTGATGCTTGGGGATCCCTTCCAACTCAGGAAAATCTCTGATTCTATGAATTTTCCTGTGAGCACAAAGTGCAAATCCCTGGCCATCAACACTGGGAACTGTCTTCCCGAAAGAGATTTCCAAACGAAGCAACAAACCAGAACAGACTCCTTCTTAAAAGCCCTTTTCTTGTAATGACCAGAGACATCTTTAAAATAATACAAAAACCAAGAGATATCTAACATTTCATTGGTTTACATCCCCTTAAGCAGGTGCCATCGAGGGCTATGGGCACTTTCTGCTGGAGCTCTGCCTCGAGGGTGAGGAGGAAGGATGGCCACAGGAACATTCCCAGCCACAGCCCAGGCTCATCCCGGGGATTCCCAGGGCTCAGGGGCACCCAGGAGGCTGCTGTGTGGACAAGGAATAACTGCAGGAAACCAAATTATCACAGGGCAGGAGGATCCACCCCCTCACACAGACACTTCCCTGCTCTGGAGAAGCCCCTGGAGAGGCAAAGACAAGCTCAGGCCACTCACTGAATGGAGATGAACTCAATCACCTGCCACTGATCTCACTGAAAAATTAACAGTTTTCCTGCATCCTCCATCAAACCTCTGAAAAACATTCTCACAATCTCAAGGTCTTATCACTCACTTTGTCTTTTCAAGCTAAAAAACTTCACTTTGCAAACCCCTGTGAGCTGAACAGCGAGTTACAGCTGAGCTGGATTTCACTTCACACTCAGCCCATGGCTGGGATGGTCTGGAGAGGTTGATGATGTAAAACATGAGTAATCCTGTGAAACTCCTGTACCATTACAGCCCAGAACTTCCCTGTGTCCAGATATCTCACAGCTCAGATAAGCAGGTGAGTCCAGAGGTCTGGCTTGGCAAGCACGAGCTCCGAAATCTAAGAGGTTGTAGTAATTCCTTATCAGAAATCTTGTTTCCCAGTCAGCACAGCCAAATCAGCAAAGTCTACCAAAAAATGCCACGGTGGTTTCATGGTAAAAGTATTTCTAGCCTAGAACTGTGATGGTTTTGATTTTTATTATGGTTTAGAAGAAACAAAATAAATTTAAATAATTTAAGAGTAACCTGTTGTTTTAAGCATCACTGAATATAAGGCATTTGTTTTAATGAATGCTGTTTTTCCCCTAATAATTTGGTTTTTTCTGCTTGTCTGTCCAAATCACACGCACTGCTCTGTGTGCTGAGAAAAGAGGAAAGAAAAACACCAAGATTACACTGAAAAGTGTAATTTTGAATTGTGGCTGCACCCATCAGCTGCTGCAGGTCACAGAGCAATTCTGCTTTATCCTACTCATATTTCTGCTGTAAGGTAATAAAATCTGGAGTCAGCACCATTTAAAAATCCTTAGTCAAAAGCCCATCAACTCCACCCCTTCCAGAGGTTAACATCCCATGACTCTTCAGATCCCAGAGCAATATTGTTCATAAGCATTTCTGAACGGTGACAATTTCCAGGTTTGCTCAGGTTTTGGGTAGAAAACACAAAGCATTTCTTTACAGTTTTAAAGTTCCAATCTTCACACGTGACTGAAGCAAGTCTCGTTCAATTTAACAAAATTTTCTGTTTCAGTAGAAACAATGAATTTCAATTTTCAGATGAATTTATATTAGAAATACTAAAACGAAGGAAACATTTTCCAGGCTATTTTTACTCTTGCACTACTGAAAACCAAAATGTGAAGACTGTTCTATTGTTTAATGGTTATTTTACAAATACTTCTATTTTGCACGTAGCTCTACTTGATTTTTGCTGTGTACTTTGTCTTTTTCCCTCCCAAGGGAATGACAACATTTCCCTCTGGAAAAAACCCCCAAACCCAACTAATTGTAGTCTTCTCATGGCTTTAAAAGAACCAAAAAACAACCGAAATTTTAAAAATCCAATGGACAAGTCCAATGAACAGACTAAAGAATGATGTTATAGCACTCAGAGATGCTTGTGTGACACCCAGGTAACACATCTGTAAGGATTTATCTGATTTAGAAGATTTTCATGTGCAAAAATCACCCTCAGCCAGGATTTATCTGATTTAGAAGATTTTCATGTGCGAAAATCATCCTCAGCCAGCCAGAGGCTGTGCAGAGCAGCAGCAGAGATGTTACTCACAGAGTCAGATGGAGGAACTTTGACATTTCATCCTCCAAAAGAGCAGGAGTGAAGGAGATAACGCTGCTGAGATAACATTTAATATTGAGATATGGAGCTGTTCTAGGTGCCTTCACTCTGTTTAATCTCCTGCAGAACTGCTCAGGGTTATGAGCAAGGAACCAAACTCATCTGGCACAGCCTCCTTTGGTTATTCTGCTGCTGATGGGCAGAAATCTTATTTCATTATCACTTCATCCCCTAATTTCTGCTTTCCAGCTCCTCACACAGTTATTCCCTGCATTTTTCCTACCAGGAAAACATAAAATATCACATAGGAGAGTACCAAGGTACAGATATTCCCTGCATTTTTCCCTCTAGGAAAACATAAAAAAAACACAGCAGAGTACCAAGGTACAGATATTCCCTGCATTTTTCCTGCTAGGAAAACATAAAATATAACACAGCAGAGTACCAAGGCACAGATATTCCCTGCATTTTTCCCTCTAGGAAAATAGAAAATATCACATAGGAGAGTACCAAGGTACAGATATTCCCTGCATTTTGCCTACTAGGAATATATAAAATATAACACAGCAGAGTACCAAGGTACAGTTATTCCCTGCATTTTTCCTACCAGGAAAACATAAAATATTAACATAGGAGACAACCAAGGTATGGAAAACATCCTGGATCACGAGCTGCTCGTTACCACAAACACTGCCTGAGCTCAGGTAACCTGAAATGCCTGTTGTGCTGCATTCTGGACACGCTCTTTCCAGACAAAACTACCAAAATATGACCCTACAGGTATTTAATGAAGCAACCAGGACATCCCAAGCTGACAGGAGTTGTGGAAAATCAGAAGAAAAACAAAAAAAAAATGAAGCCTCTCAGCTTTGAAATGTTATTAAGATCAAGGATGGTATAATGACACGACATGGACAGGTATAAATATGGACAAACATCTAAATAATGCTGTGGGTTTTTCATAATGAAGACAAATTTCATGGAATAGTTTGGATTTCCTCTCATGTATAAATGTGTCAGAGTTTGTCAAGTAAACTCATATGCAAGAACTTAATGGGACTTTTGCCAATTAATGTGATTAAAACAGCTCAGACCCTCTGACATAACCTCCTACATAAGTTGGTTAAGGCCACACAACCATTCTCAGCTTTTAGGAAAAATTTGCTGAAAAGATTTGAAAAAAGATGGTGGAGGGGCAGCTTGATACCCCCACATATTCAATTTATTTATCTGTTTGGAAGAACAACAAAATATTTTATGTGCCAAAAGCACATCTCCCCTGAGTGATGGCAGCACACCCACTGAGTTAGAGACATTCTAACTGCATCTGCATTTGCTTTCTCCTGGCAAAAAAAAAAAAACCAAACAGATTTTGTCTCATTTCTCTGTTTGTCCAGTGAAAAAACGTTATCTTCATCCCCTCCAATCTCTGTGTTATCAATCAAACTTCACTCCTCCTCAGCAGTTGTGGGGTTACTGCACAGATTTTTGATATTCCTGGTTATGCCAGAGCACAATGGTAACCCAGAGTACAGTGGAACTCTAAGCTTTAAATCCTTAGGAGATACCTTCCTCAATAATGAAAATTACACATTTTTCACTAATAGCAACTGTCGTTACAATGGCCTTTATCTAACAGACAACATTTGCATAAAACAGAGATGATTTTGTTTTGGATAAACCAAACGATGTGAATTTTCTCGTGTCTCAAACAACGACTCAAGGCTGTTGTTTCACACCTTCCTGGGCTGCAGATTCCAATCTTCCCCCAGCACAGGACCCGAACCTTTCTGTGTCCTGTTGCTGCAGAGTCAGCAGAGGGAGCACAACATAGCTAAAAAAAAAACAAACCTCTTTCCAAGAACTCTGCTGGCACAGGCAGTGATGCTCCTAAACAAACAAACAGCAAAAAAAAGGGCAGAAAAAGAGCCTCGGTGGCTGCTGCCCCCAATTCTGTGTTTGACAAAATCAGAACCCTGCCAACTGCACAGGAAAAGCAAAGTAACAACAAAAAAACCCATAAAGCCTTGCTTTAAAAATTCCATTAGAGAATTTTTACTGTTTAAAAGGAGAGATATAAGGATTTTTTTTCTTTTTATCCATGTACATGCTCAAAACATTGTTGGGATTCAGGGCAGAAAATGTTTCAGTGGTGTGCTGATGAACAAACACACTGAAGAGCAATATTGGTAGGACGAAAATAATTACCCAAAGCAGTCATTTCCCAAAAAAATGACACATCAGAAACCACTGTGGATGTGGGAAAAGGGTCCAGGCAACGGGTAGAATAAGATAAATTTTTGTTGTGAATTCAAAGGGTTTCTGAAGCCTCAGTGTTGCCTTTCAGCACTTTTGGGACTGGGCTGGGGAGGGATAAGGGCAGCTCTGGACCCAGCCCAGAGCCAGGCACACTCCTGGGGCACCACTGCCTCACCACACCTGGGCATTTTCTTTTCAAGCATGAATTTATCAAAAAACATTTTCTGGAATGAAAACTGTCCTCACTGGAGGACAGAAGAACCAAATTTTTATGGATTTGTTTCAATTAAAGAACTGTAAACTAAAGCTCCCCGTGCCTTGATTTAGCTGTGAGAAAAAGAAAATACCCAGTGTCTCTAGGAAATGTTGAGTGTCAAAATCAGCTCCATAATAAAAAGTGACTTAGTGAAAAAATGAGTTCACAAATGGCTGACAAAGGCATCTTTTAAGTGAAAAAATGAGTTCACCAATGACTGATAAAGGCACCTTTTAACTTGGGTGGCTTTGAAAGCACTGCTGCCTCCAAGCACATCCAGACAAGAGATGACATTTCCTTCTCCATTCCTCAGGTCCACCTCTGAAGCCATCTGAAAATGGCCCCAAAATTCACACGTCCATCTGAAAATGGCCCCAAAATTCACACGTCCATCTGAAAATGGCCCCAAAATTCACACCTGAGAACACCAAAAAGATGCCCCGTGGGGAATGCACTTTGGAAAGAACACAACAAACACTTGGTGTGACACCTGGAGTGGTTCTGCCCCAAATGGCTTTGCCATCCCTTGAGCAGAGGGGCTGTCCCAGCAGGGCAGCCAGGGTTAATTAATCACCTCAAGGGTTAATTAATCACTGAGTAGGAGGGGAAGGAGCTTAGGAAAGGCTCCTTTCCCACCCACTGTCCCGACCTGCAGAACCAGCACGGGGCCCAAATTCTGAGAGCAAAAGGAAAAGCAGCGACCTGGGGCCGAGTGGAACGTTCAAGGTGTGACAGCAAACCCAAAAACACCCTCAAATGCTGCTGGGAGGTGCAACCCCAAAAACACCCTCAAATGCTGCTGGGAGGTGCAACCCCAAAAACACCCTCAAATGCTGCTGGGAGGTGCAACCCCAAAAACACCCTCAAATGCTGCTGGGAGGTGCAACCCCAAAAACACCCTCAAATGCTGCTGGGAGGTGCAACCCCAAAAACACCCTCAAATGCTGCTGGGAGGTGCAACCCCAAAAACACCCTCAAATGCTGCTGGGAGGTGCAACCCCAAAAACACCCTCAAATGCTGCTGGGAGGTGCAACCCCAAAAACACCCTCAAATGCTGCTGGGAGGTGCAACCCCAAAAACACCCTCAAATGCTGCTGGGAGGTGCAACCCCAAAAACACCCTCAAATGCTGCTGGGAGGTGCAACCCCAAAAACACCCTCAAATGCTGCTGGGAGGTGCAACCCCAAAAACACCCTCAAACACTGCTGGGAGATGCTCCTTTCTGTCCCACCTCCCAGTCTGACCAGTGCTGGATGGCTCAGAAATCCCAGTGCAATGGATGCAGAGCCCAGTGACAGCCACATCCCTCAAAAAGCCAAATAAAAGGTAAAAGGGGAGGCAAATCCATTCATCCTCTCAGCAAGGCTGCACAGTAAAACACCAGGAGAAACGGTATAAATCCAAACACTTGGAAAGACCAAAAAAAAGCAACTCATAAATCAGTAGGAAACGTATTTTATTCCTATAGCTGAATTATAACTACAAGCTGGGCTCACTAAAAGCACAGTCCATAAAATTTACCACAATGTTTAAGAGGTAGTTGTTAATAGAAACGAGGAAGAAAAGCCCATTCAGGGAATAATAGAGCTGTTTAGTGTTAAATACATTTTCTGTTCTATGGAATTCACACAAAATGGCCTGGGTTATTTGGAACAGCAGCATTTCACACCCTTGCAGCAACATAAACCCTTGTAAATATAATTGCAAATGAGAAACAAGTTCAAAAATGCCACAGGCTACTCAGATACGCTACGAATTCTACCATCCTATTTTAATTTGTTAATGTAGGGTTTGTTGCATTCTGATACTGGATAGATATGCATGAAACTCCAGGTTATTTTCCAGGGTATAAAGGAAATTCATTGCAAGGCTGTGCTCAAGTAGCTTAAACAGAAATAGAGAATATTGGACAACGGGAATTGTCAATTCTCATTTCTGTATGAGAAATATATACTGATTGATATGAAATACTGATTTATAGATCTGAAAAACTCACAGGCAGATAGGTCAGATTTAAAAGGAACAGCACTTCAAAATCATGGAGAGCTTAACTACAAATTTCTGGGAGTGACAGAGAGCTGGGCTCCTGCTGGTGGAAGTCTGACTACAAAAGGAATCAAAGTGTTCTGCTGCACTCCCAGCACTGGCAGAACACTGGGGATCATTTCTGAGACTGTTCTTAGAAATCCCTGAGCAGAAAAACTGCGCTTTCCCAGTTCCAGGCAGCTGCAGTCGTGCTTTGTGAGGCACCACGTACTGAAACTAAAAGTAACCCTGATGAAAGACTTCTCCTCCAATGCCTTTTGTTCGAAAATGTCTTAAAAATCCCTCCCACTCTTCAAACTGGAAATGATTGTTATTTCGTTTCTTTGAACAGAAAAGAAAATACACCTCCAGAAGCATAAAAATCGGAAAAATAAGGTATCATCTGGTGGGGAATATAAAATCAGGATAAACCTCTGTAGGATTCTGATGGGCAAAGACCATAAATTGGCATTTACACTCCTTGCCTCAGTGGAACTGAGATGTGGCTCCTGTTGGTTTTGAGGGATTTGAGGGAGGCAGAAACAAACAGCACGTCCCTGACTTGTGCTGGCAGTATTGTAAAACTATCTCATTATATAAAATGTGGGCGTTGCTCTCTATGAATCATTGTGATTTAAAATAGGATCCTGATAGACAGGCAATGAATCACTTTGGATTTTGTAATCAGCAAGGGCTGACTTCTTGGGAGAGCCCTTTGCCCCCTTTGGCAAACAGCTGAGGGGAAGGTCTGCTCTGGCCCTGGAGGTGCCTCCCGAGGCTGAAGGAAGTCATTGATCCTAAAATATCCCCAAAAATGCCGTGTGGGACACAAGATAGCAGAGCTTTGTCCACTGGAACAGCACCACACAATTCAATTGATAAGAGTGTTAACATTCTCAGGCCTGTGCTTGGCTCCAAGTCTCAACACACTTCAATAATTGGCATTTATTTATGCCTTTGTATTGCTGGGTCTAGTGAAAGTTTTATCAACTACAAGAAATTAATATGATTCAAAAATACCCTATTTGCCATTAAAAGTGTTTTAAGAGCAAATGATTCATTCAGAAGTTTCATCTGCACGATTGTTACTGCTTTCAGGTGTCAAACTTGCTTTATATTCAATAGAAAGTTTTCCAGCTTCGATAGAAATTCAGTGTTTGGGTCAAAGTTGAGCAAAACACTCATTTTGAACATTGTATTCGTGCTGATGGCATTGAAACACCTTCCTAAAGTTAAGTACCTTTAAAACTCAGTTTTTGGCTAAGAAATGACTTATTTAGCTAGGATATGTTATTAAATTACATCTCATACACATCTATGCACACAGATAAATCAATGTACGTTGTAATACAGATCTGTAAGAAATTAGGGTCTCATAAAACGCCCCATTTCCTGTGTAAAACAACTGTTTGAGGGACAAGGCTGTGCCCAGAGTTAATAAAATAAACTCCCAGCACCACGAAGCCCCAGTGGCACTGTCAGCCAGGAGCCTGCTGCTGTTTCAGTAGGAAACAGCTCTGTCTGAAGCCTTCAAGTACAGCACAAAAAAAATTAGTGAGTTTATCCTGTGCTCACATGTGACAAAAACCTTTAGTGAATTTATCCTGTGCTCGCACATGACAAAAACCTTCAGTGAGTTTATCCTGTGCTTACACACAATAAAAAACTTGTGTGAGTTTATCCTGTGCTCACACGAAATAAAAAACTTTAGTGACTTTACCGTGTGCTCACAAGTGACAAAAACATTTAATGAGTTTATCTTGTGCTCACACATGACAAAAACCTTCAGTGAGGTTACCCTGTGCTCACACGACAAAAATATTTAGTGAGTTTACCCTGTGCTCACATGTGACAAAAACCTTCAGTGAGTTTACCCTGTGCTCACATGTGACAAAAACCTTCAGTGAGTTTACCCTGTGCTCACATGTGACAAAAACCTTCAGTGAGTTTACCCTGTGCTCACATGTGACAAAAACCTTCAGTGAGTTTACCCTGTGCTCACATGTGACAAAAACCTTCAGTGAGTTTACCCTGTGCTCACATGTGACAAAAACCTTCAGTGAGTTTACCCTGTGCTCACATGTGACAAAAAACTTTAGTGAGAGTTTATCCTGTGCTCACACAACACAAACATTTACTGAGTTTATCCTGTGCTCACACACGACAAAAACCTTCAGTGAGTTTATCCTGTGCTCACCTGTGACAAAAAACTTTAGTGAGAGTTTATCCTGTGCTCACACAACACAAACATTTACTGAGTTTATCCTGTGCTCACACACGACAAAAACCTTCAGTGAGTTTACCCTGTGCTCACACGTGTCAAAAATATTTGGTGAGTTTATCCTGTGCTCACACGACAAAAACATTTAATGAATTTACTCTGTGCTCACACATGGTGTGTTACATGAAAATTTGCCTCTGTGGCTCCCTGAGCCTGTGTGAGATTATCCAGGATTTCAGAGCACACAGCAAACCTATGCAAGCACCACAATTATTTCCAGGACAATCTCCTGCTCCGCTGCCTATCTGGTTTCATTAGCTCATTATCACCGTGCCTCTTAATGCAGTTTAATATATTAATAACAGACTCCATTCTTTGGAAATGGTGCTGAGCTAATAATTAACAGCTGAGGTATCAATTTGGGAGGAAATTTTAAACAGTTGTACTCCAGTATGGAATTCAGAATGCAAAGTTCGTCTTTCTTTATGAAATGTTAATAACTTTAATAGTAAATGTCAGATGTTACATGCACGATACCCAGTTAATCTTCTTCTTCTAAAGTATCTAAGTTTGATACTAACCCTGAAGAATTTTTGGATTATTAATACTTAAATAACCACATCAAGTTTTCTCAATCCACTTCATAGTAGTAGGGAATTTAGGGATGCAGAGTACTATTGGGAAGAAGCCTGGGATTTTTTTTTCTCCCCTCAGTCTCTGTCATGTCAGTGCTTTTTAATGTTCACAAGACAGTAAACTTCAGTATTGTTTCCAAGAGATGAGCTAATAAGGCACACAACTGGACTAGGGTGAAACACACTCATTAATATCCTAAATGCAGTTCCCTGCCATGGCAGAATACTGAATACTCCCACAGGAAGAGGAGGAGGAGGAGGAAAAAAATGCCATATGCATTTAAACTCATTCCTTGAATTAAATCCCACTTTTAAAGTTTTTCCTGGCAGCCAAACACACTGCAAATAATCCATAAAAATGCTTCTCTCCTGTCGGGATGAGTCGTTTCCATCACAAAGGCGTCATCTTCCCAACACTAAAAATGTAAAATATATTCAAATACAGCAAGGCTGGATGGAGGGCCCACACGATTTGACTGAGTGCTGGTTTTTGGCAAAATGTTTTAATCTGTTGGACAATCCCCAAGCTGTAGAAGTTAAAAAGCACCGTGTTGCAAAACTCATTCATTAACGTCAACATTCTGAGTGTATTTCTGCATGAAATACAGAGTGGAACAGCAAACACCCTTTCCTATATGGAAATATAGATAATTTCTGGTACATGCCAGTGTAAGATAATGCTCTCTGTGCCTCTACAGCCATTGTGATGCCAAGGTAATTCAAACACACCAGAGGAAGCAGAAAACAGCACCAAAGAGGGCTGGACATTCACCACTCTCCTCTTTGACCCCCAAATTCATCAGATTTTGCTGCGCCCCAAATTAATCAGATTTTGTGGGGGAATGCAGTTACTTACACCCAGTAAATCAGATTTTGTGGGGAATGCAGTTATTTACACACAGTTAGTGAAGGGTGTTTTCATTGGGGGCTGAAATCCTTCCTAAGCTTGGAGGGGAACCAGAGATGACATCCCAACATTATTCTGACAAGATAAACACCAGGCAAAGTAAAAAGGACCCCCAAAACTGATTATACCCAACAGCAGGTTTTCCACCCTACACTAAGAGTACAAACTAAATAATGTAATAATAAAGCCACATGAACTTTTGTACACCTATCATCTGTTGCACAAATGCATCTCTTTCATCTTTTAAATTAGCCAAAAAAAAAAACCAAAAAAAAAATTAACTTTCTCAACTGTACGGACTGCAAAGCATCCAACCTGCTCAGCCACTTTCCAGCAGCAGAGCAATCCCTTGTCACCTGACTCCTGTACTTTTGACCCTCCAAAAAATTCCCAGCTGAAACATGTTGACATGTTTTTACATGTGATTCAACAACGACTGCTCTCAATAGCGTCGGATGCTTATCACCCGTTCAGATCGATGTTCTTTGCCTCCCGTGTGCTCCATCTTTCTAAATATTCATTTTTTTTTTCCAGGGAGATTTCAAACCACCCCGGCAAGGTGACTTCAGGCTGGGAGTGTGGGCTCGGGGCACGGCGAGGGTGAGCTGGTGTAACTGCAATATTGCAACACTCTGAGAGGGATTTAATGAGCACCAGGAAATTAACGTGGAGCTGTGCTCCCAATTTAAGTTCCCTTGAACAGTTTCACTTGTGAGTCTTCTGCTGGGCTACAAGCTTCAAGGGAATCTTCCCCATTCTTGTCTTTTTGGGGTCAGCATAAAATACAACATTATGTAGTGCTCGGTGTTTTGTTCCAGAAGAAAAAAATAGGTGGGGAGTTTCTGAAGGAAATTTAGTGTTGAAATTTGGAATTATAAATATTAATTTTAAAGCCCGTGTTTGACTAAATAATAGCAAAACTGGGAGAAAGGATACTAAAGCCTCCACTGTAAAAACTCGGCATTAAGTTAGCACCTTCTTTTGTGTTATTTTATTTCCTACTTTCAGCAAAAAATAGAGGAATTTCATTAGGTTTTTTCCTGGTTTACATCCTTAGAAAAGCTTTGTGCAAACTGGTACTTAGAACTATAGTAACTACTGAGCAGAGGGAAAAAAACCAACCCAAACACCCTCAGATCCAGCACCTGGGATCTGAGTTACTGAGAAATAATAATACCAGAAAGCCCCAGAACAGAACTGCTCTACCTTGAGCTCTAAACTAAATAAAATAAATTAATATTGTAATTTTCTGGGCCAACAGCTTCCCTACCAAACTCTGAGTAGCCCTGGACGTCACTTTATATAAATCAATAAATATATATAAATCAAACTCTTCTCAGTTATGCCGTTTTCCCTCCTGCCATCTGATACTGATAAACTCAGCTCCCAAAAAGAAAATACCACAATACAGGACTCAGATAAGGGATATCAGCACGATTTGAGGTGATCATTAAAGAAGGGGACTTGCTCAGCTGTTACACAAAGTTATTGAATCCTCCTGCCCCTCACAGTTTTCTGAGAAAAGCCCCCCCAACAAAGCACAGAGTTTGATGGAAATATTGAATTCTTTTCCAAGTGTACTTTTCAAGGGAAAAAAAACCCCAAGATACCATTCTCTTAAGAACACAGAAGAAACTTACTGAAAACACAATGGGTAAGTGCTGTCTGAACCTGAACTAAAAGATGAATATTCCCCCTGCAGCCCTTTTATAACAGTAAAAAAGACAAAATATTTGTGGGGAAAGAACACGATTTCATCTTTTATTTAATTTCAAAATCATTAATGCACTTCAAAAAGAACTTAAATATAACCTGCATAATGATACATTAATGTGAAATTCTATGAAGTCCTGACTTTGTTAACAGTTTCAAAAATCTACTGTATTTTCTAATAGGATATCTGGCATGGTTTGGATTTTATAATGTGTCTGAAAACTAAGAGGTAGAAAATTCTTTTATTTTCTGTTGGGTTATTCTTTCTCTCTGTTACTAATATCCCAAGAACATGGCTGATATGACCTGGTCCTACGTTTGCCAACTTATTTTGAAGTAAAATTTTTCCAATCCACCCATTGAAATTGGGTGCTGCTTTGCCCATGAAGGATTTTTTTACCTGTCAAGGTGTGGAAAATGATTCCACCCTTGTGAGCTGCCTGTCCCTGCTGTGAGCGCCCCTCATCCCCACGGTTTGTTGTGCCCAAAAAAACTTCTGGGTCTGCCAATAAATGAAATTCCACGGCTTTGCTGCTGTTCTTTGCCTCTGTAACAAACCAAACATTTTAAAAACTGTGTGTTTCATTATTCTGTCTGTAATATTGGTGATCTCCAACTCCAACAAACATTTTGACCTGCTAAGGTGTGGAAAATGATTCCACATTTGTGAGCTGCCTGTCCCTGCTGTGAGCGCCCCTCATCCCCACAGTGGGGTCTGTTTGTACCCAAAAAAACTTCTGGGTCTGCCAATAAATGAAATTCCACAGCTTTGCTGCTGTTCTTTGCCTCTGTGATAAACCAAACGTTTTAAAAACTGTGTGTTTCATTATTCTGTCTGTAATATTGGCGATTTCCAACCCAAAATGTGCCCCCATGGCAATGCCAGCCCTGTGACACTCCCAGGGCCCTGTGTCACTGTCCCAATCCTTCTGTTGGAGGAAGATGGGAACTGGCCGTGCTATTTTTGGCAAGAGATGTTCAAGAGCTAAAATGACATCACTTGAGGACACGAACGGAAAGCAGAGGATCCACAGCTAAGAACAGGTCAGGAGAAAGCTATTTATGTATAATTTCACAATTCTGCTATTTTTAACAGCTAATCCCAACCAGTCATTTTTGTAGATTTGTTTCCAGCTGGAAAGAATCTCCCAATGTTTGACTGAATCAGTGAAGACCCTGCACTTTGTGTTTTGCACAGAATTATCGTGGAGAGAGTGGAGTGTCCATCAGAAAATCCCAGTGTGCCCCAGCCACCTCTGTCCCCATGGATTTGGAATCTGAAACTCTGAGTATGAGATGAAAACTGTCCACAGAGATCCCAGTTCATGGAAACTCTCCCGCTTTCATTAAAAATCTGAGCTGCCACCCCATTCCTGTCTTTGACAGCATGTGCTGCTTTCACTTGAGGAGAAAAGTGTATAATCGAGTTCTAACAGTGTTTCAAAAAGATTAATAATTATAGGGTTATGCAACATTAACAATAGTGGTACCAGCAAAGCAGCTATGTTAAATTTTAACAGCATTAAAAAGAGGGGAAGAAAGAGATTGAGAAAATTTCAGTTCCCTTCTCTGTCATGTGTTCCTGTCATCGTCTTGGTTTTTGCTATATTTAAAATGCTGTAGGAATTTCTTCTGCAAGTAATCCAAAAGGGCAGCTAACAGCAAATCTTTCAGTTTCATGTTGTGATAAATGTAAGGCTACACCACAATTCAAGCCAAAAATGTGGAGTTAAGTACTGACATTGGTAACACTGATAGCTAATTTCTTGCCTTTTTTTTCTACAACATTTATGGAATAAGTTATTATACTGAAACACATATTAATTTTCTGAGAAGTGCTATTTTGAATAATCACATGTAACTATATTTCTGTAATCTAAACACATGTGCCATTCTCACACACAAACCACAAATCACACTCTGCAATTTCGCCCATAGACTCTGGGATCCTTGATAACTGCATTGGTTTATTTTTAAATCAGCAATTTATCTTCGATTGGGCCAGAATACCAACAGTTAACTGTGCCATAAATGGTTACTGTCATACCCCGTTTTTCTTTTAAGGAGATTCCTTCTCTAGGCAAGTTTGGTGTGAGGAACTAAAAGTCTTTGCTGTGACTTCTTGTAACCCCTCAGACAGGCTTGTGAAGAGCTAAACATGTGGCTCTGATGTGGACTGGGGGTAAGCTACTGGCACTTTTTACTGTTCTCAGGTTTCTTTAGTTGCCAAAAAAAAAATCTCAATAGCTGCAAATTTCTGTGTGCTGATGGTCGATCTCTTTAAAAAAATCAGTTGTATTTAAAAAGAGTCGTATTAAAGTACTACTGAGAGTATCACCAAAAAGTAAATTCCGAAGGGACACCTGGATTCCATCCAGTGTAACAGAGCACTGAGTATCAGGGTGGGACACTCCTGATGCAAAACTGCCCCCAAAACTTTTGGGATCACCTCTAATCCCCAAAATCACAAGGGGTCTGCAGCAGCTGAGTGCCTCCCACACCTGAGCCTTTCCTCTCCTCTGTGCAATAAAGGTGTGAACATCTGCTTTAAACCTCAGCCCTACACTCTGCACAAACTGAGGAATTATTCTGCAGCAGTTCAGGTGGCCCTTCACCAACAACGGTGTGCTTGGTGTGGAGGGACATGACCAGGATGGAAATAAGTACAAATACCATCTAATTCCATTCCACCCACCCAAACTGGCAGAGCTGGTGAATTTAGAGCCTGGTTTTGGTCTCTCAGCTTCACTTTCTCCTATCAATACAGCATGACAAATTAGGCTAAACACCAGATTATTGGTAAAGCAGGCTCTGGTCTTCACTGAGCTCCAAGAAGTCAGTGTTAAACTCATGGCACAGCTTCCCAACACAAGGGATGGGCTGCTAAAACCTCTGTGGTGTGGTGTGTAAAACTAATACAACCAGACAATCATCTAATTCTAATTTCTGAACTGTTTCAGGCAGAATCTTGGTTAATTTTGGAACTATGGGTGATTTCTTACAGCTCTACATATATATGGTCCCTGAGCCAGACAAGATAATTTGGAGACAAACATTGGCTCCTCTGAAACGGGCTGTGAAATTTCCATCAGTTCACTTAATTTACCTTGTGCAGGACAGCAATGGCAGCATCTGTGTTGAATGCTGGGAATGCTGGGCTTCTTGGTCAATATCTGACCATAAAAAACCCAAAATCTCCACCAACACAGACACAGAGACCACGAAGGCATCACACAGAACCTCCTCCTTCCTCAGAAAATCTGAGGGAATCACCCCTCCATAATCTGAGACTGGGGGAAAAGTGCAACCTATCGATCCCGAGACCACAACAACACATCGAGTGAGCAATAAAAAGCTTCCTCCCAAGATTTACATCTCAATGAAAGCAGAGAAAGTTGCCAATTCCATTCTGTTTGTCAGCTCCCCCGGATTATCAATGGGCCATGTGCTGTGAATCACAGCCGGATCTTGCATCTTGCCAGTTGTATCTTGCTTTTACTATTTGTTCTGGGATGTTAAAACCACTATTGTGAGCGGTTCAAAAATACACGTTGGAAAAATTGTTAATGCCCTAGTCATACAATGTCATTTTGAAGCTCCCTGGGAATTTAGATTTGCACAGCTTATTAGGATATGACCTTTCCCTTGATTTTTTTTTATTTTAAGATCGAGTTAAGATGAAATTTCCCCAGTGGGAGTTGCTGTGTTTCCTTCACAGATAAGGCAAAGAGCAGTGGCAGCTCCACACAGAGACAACTTTCATACGTTTCTGCAGCATGGACAGCCCTGTGGGCTTGACAGACATCCAGTGCATTCCTACAGGCTGAGAGGAATTAACCAAAAAAACCCCAGCAACATCACAAAGGTATTTCCCTGCATCTTTCACCTTTTTTTTTTTTTTAGTGTCATCTGTGAGAAGTTTTAAGGCCTGTGGACTCACATTCAGAGCACCAGGGCAGCGCTGGCTGTGGGATAATGGCTTATTTTTGGAATACATTCTTATTCTTTTGTGGGGTATCTACCTCTACAGCACTCCTTTTTCTTCCCCAAAGAGAGATTTTGTCTCATAAATTCACACACTTCTCTGGGATTTCATGATCCTGATCTAAAAGCAGGAGCTGGAAAAATTAATTCTCAAAATTAGTGCTATGGGCTCATTACCAGCTACCAATCACACTGTTTAAATACTTATATATAATAAACATTTTTAATAGTTTACGACAGGCGTACTCCAACAGTTCTTAGTCTTTTTGCCTCTGTGTCAATGAAACCGACAAAGAGAATTAGTTCAATAATTAGAAGCTGAATGATGTTGCTTATATTTTAAAATTTAAAATGGTCAAGATGGTAAGAACCAACAACTGTTAAGAAGCTTTAATTTAGGAGAGAATAATTTTCTGACAAAAAGTGAAATCAGTTGGTCAATAAGGAGACGACCAAAAAGAATTACGTATTTTGCTTTTTAGATATTCAGGGTGAAAGCTTTATGCATTAAAACTTCGCTATACAAACAATGTTTTTGCTCAGCTACAGATACCAAAAGAAGAAAAGGAGGCGATGATGAAATAAAGTGAATTACTTTTTGTATAACTTTTCATATAAATAGTCTGACTCAGTAGCTGGGGTGGGCACTGTGCACAGAACATTCACACAGCCATGCCACAGTAAATAGAGTGTTTGGAGGTCACGGCACGGCGATGACACAGCCAACAAAACCCTACAAAGATTCAAAGGAACCCTAAATCGGCGCGGAAGACTTTACGAGTTTCCGTGTCTGCAGCCTCCAGGAGCCATGCCCAGCCCTCTGTACCCCAGCCACACACAGAAAACCAGTCCTCTGCACCTCCCTGCACCAGCTGGGAGCTGGGGGATCTCCCCACGGGTTCAATTTGCATTTCCAGTGGCAGCCCTTCCTCCTTCCACGGAGTAAATACAGATTTACTGCCCAACAGCAGGTAGCAGCCAGCCTTCCCATGGTGTCAGCTCTAGGCAGGAGCTAATCTGCGATTGATCCCGGCCTAATCTGTCTCTCCTGGGCAAGTACAAAGTCATTATCTGCATCACCAGTCCAAGACCTCTCTGACACTTCTGTATGCAACAAGAGAGCAAACAAATCCCCGCCGATAGCGCTCGCTGCCTATGGCTGGGAGCACTCTGATGTCACGCAGGCTGCACTTGCCTGCAAATAAATCCACTTGGAATTTAGAAAATGGAAATAATAATGATATAGAAGGGAAAAAAAATGGCCAGCTGAACACTTGGAATTTACAGGAAGGAATCCAAGACCTCTCTGACACTTCTGTATGCAACAAGAGAGCAAAGGATAGCGCTCGCTGCCTATGGCTGGGAGCACTCTGCTGTCATGCAGGCTGCACTTGCCTGCAAATAAAATAAATCCACCACGGCTCTAAAAAATGGAAATAATACTACAGAAGGAAAAAAAAAATGGCCAGCTGAACACTTGGAATTTACAGGAAGGAATCCAAGACCTCTCTGACACTTCTGTATGCAACAAGAGAGCAAAGGATAGCGCTCGCTGCCTATGGCTGGGAGCACTCTGATGTCATGCAGGCTGCACTTGCCTGCAAATAAATCCACCACGGCTCCAGAAAATGGAAATAATACTACAGAAGGAAAAAAAAAATGGCCAGCTGAACACTGGGAACTTACAGGAAGGACTCGAATGGATAACATCACTTCTCGTGCAGCAGGGTATCAGCAGTGTTTGGAGAGTGATTCAACAGACATTGAGTATCTTTTTTACTGCGGTGACACAGAGCCAGTGCAGATGCATAGTGTAAGCACTAAAAGTTTATTTACAGAGGGCAGGACTGAACATTTCATGCGAACACATTCAGGCCATGATAAAGAGCTTTGTCTCCCATTAGTAATTTAAGGAATTGTGATTTGGTACTCCCAACACACCTATAATTGAATTCCTCAGTCATAAAATCACTGGTGCCAAACAAGCCCTGGTATCTTTTATCAAGCCTCTTTTTTCTTGTCATTTGTTAACATATTTCTTACGGAGCTTTTCTTCTTTTTATAGATACATTTGCTTTAGTTATAAATTAACCCTGGAATTTACTCTCCCAGAGGCCACAAACTGCTTTTTTATTCTCTTGGAAAAGTTTCAGGCTCTATGAATTGATGATTTGAAACAATTTTTGAGTAACAGCTCGTGGTTCAGGCACAGAGGGAGGAAATTCAAAAGATTGACCAAGTAGTTGAGACTAAACTGGAAATGTTTAGATGCCTTTCTGGGCCTTCTGCTTTGATTAATTTACCAAAAGGGAAATGTTTCCCTGTGGGATTTCTGGTGCTTCCAGTTCCCTGGAGTAAAATACTCAGATACAGCCTCACTCCGAAATGAGGAACTTCCTAAGAAGTCCCGTATTTCAGTGGCTCCAGAAGCTGGCCAGCACAACCCAAAGGTATGCGGAATACTCCAAATTTTGGAACACATTCTAAAACACCAATATTTGTTTAACAGATTGATTCATATAATTCCCATTAAAAAACAATTTTTCAGTTGATAATGTAATTGTAAAAAACAAAGCTTATGATATTCACTGTTTCCTATCGTGTCTTTGTTGGGCTCTTTCTCTTCATCCCAGGGGCTTTGGAAACTCTTGGCTTTTTTCAGCCAGAACTGACTAAAAATGTAGAGGAGTTTGAACACAAAGGGCTGAAATCCTTGTTGGTGTCACCACTGAAAGAGCAGCAGTTTGCACTCAACTTTAAAAAAAAACAAACAATCAGAAAGTCCAAATGAAGGATTCCAAAAAGACATATCCATAGGAAATTAAGGGAATTGGTTCAAAGAATTATTTGTAAAAGGACAGGACGACACTTTTTAACAGCCACAGTTACTCCCACATTAATTCCTTTATCTGTCCTTTTGAGTTACTCTTGGTCTTATTACAAAGCATTTAAGTTGGAATTTTTTGATTTGATATTAACACACCAGGTATCCATTTTTATGGTTTAATTCCCATTAATTCACTTTAGTCTGATTGAGATGGGTTAAAAATGACACAGTTTTGTTTTTAAAAAATTGCTTTAAAAATTACTCTTTAATTAAGAATAACAAAAGGGATGGAGGAGCCCTGGGGTATTTTCCCTGTATAAATAAATACTTTCCCCATCTCTAGTTCCCATATTCAAGACAATGCCCTTACAAAGGTAATCAGAGCTTCCTCCTCTCTGTGCTGTTTCTGAGATTGCCAGTCAATTATTTGACATTAAAATATTAAAATTTTCACCTGAAATTGTGCTTCGAGTCTCTGAATTGCCATATTTTTATTAGGAATTCAGTGTCTCATTCTTTTGAAAAGTCTTTTATAACTTAATCTGTATTTCTTCCCGAATGCGTCACCTGTTTGATTACCTATAAAAGGTTCTTGACATATCTTTTTTAAATCTCAACAAAACATGATAATTTCTGCTCCTTTAATTGAATCAATGATCACAGAGCTGAGAGGATTTAACCATTAAAATATTTATCAACTTTTACGACAGAAATGAAGTTTAAAACGGTGGCTACACTGTCAAGCATTTCAGCTCTCAAATTTTCAGGTGTTAAAATACACGGTCACCTTTCAGATTTTACACTTCCAAGCTATCTAATTACAACAAAAATCAAAAATTCAGTTATTTATTTGGGGCAAATCAGTCAGCGTGGCTTGGCCCTGCTGTCCTGAAGGATCAGAACCCTGAATTATGCCAGGTCTAACCCCTTCTCTCACACCTTGTGCACACATTTCATAACTTTGTTTGCCCTCTGTGCTTTCACTTGAGCCAGGAGGAGTTTTCAGAGCAAACAAGTTGTAATGTATTCTTTACAGGTGAGTTACAGTGTTAGCTGTCTCTGGCTCTTGGAACAGACAGTAGGACAATAAAAAAGTCAAATTATTTTTCAGAGCATTGACTGTATCATATACAAGGACTGTACTAACATCTACTCAGGACATGGATAAATAGAGCAGGAATTTTGCCATCACGCCACAAGCTCCCAGAATCTGTTCTTTCACCGGGGGTTAGAGAAAAAATTAAAGAGTATTTTTAATGATTTTGGGCTTTATTTAATGTGTTCTTTTATTTATTTACATGGCAGCCAAACAAACAGACAACACAGACTGAAAGGACCTACAGAGATTTTTCTTTTCATGAAATTCCAACCTCTGCTTCACCAAATACACAATTTCTCCCTTGTGTGCCACAAGCTTTCTTAGAAAGATCTCCACATTACAAATCACTAATCTTTTAGAGCTAAAAACCTGTGAGTGGAACACAAAGCACAGATCACCTTGCTCTGAGGGCAGGAAGAAACTTAAAAAAAAAATGATCACAAATCTGAGAGGTATTTCAGCTGATTCCATTTCAGCTCTACCAATAAAATGAAGAGCACCAGGACTCCCACCCTGGCTGTGTTTTTCCCACTCCCATTATTAAACTCAGTTGTCCAAACTGGGAGACAATTTGTAAACGGCCTCTTGCAAATGTCCATGGCTCCCAAAGTATTTCAGGAAAGTGATTAAATGGCTCTTAATTGGCTGAGCTAAAACTGGGCTCAATTCTAAGAATTTATCCATTGAACCTTCCACTTCCTGCACCTGAGCCCAAATTCCAGCACTCTCTGATTTACTGCTGTGGCTCAAGCCTTTGTGCTCAATGAGGCTGCTCTGAGCCTGGGGAATGTCACTGCTTTGGGGTTTTGGGTTGGTTTTCCTCAAATCCACTCAGTTATTGAGGTGTGAGCCAGCTTTTCTTCCTGCCTGTGGGTCCAGTTCCAGCCCTGCAGTGGGTTCTCACAGCTCTGGAGGGGTTCAGCACCAGTGTGAACATGAAAAAGACTCTCCTGAATCTCACCAAAGCTGCTTTTCTCTTGTACACCCTTTTACTGAGCCCTAATAAAGGCACTGGCCTCTTTTTCCCAAATTTCCACTTCGTTTCAGTGAAATATCTGTGCAAAAAAACCCCTGCAGAGATGGAAAACTCTAAAATACAAGTTCCATTCTTGATAATGATCAAATTCCTGTAGCTGCCCTCTGACAGAGGCATTCACCCATCGATCTTCGTGTCTCAGAAAAACTCAGGAAATATTTTGCTGCTTCAAGACCCCACAATATAAGAATGGCAATGCTACAGCAAACTGGAAAGCAGTTATAAGTATTCGTATTATTAATATATAAAATTCTTAATATTTATAATTATTATTATTATTATCATTATTTATCTCATCCTCTGCTCTGAGAACAGTGAAGAACACGTTGGCGCCTTAAAATCACCCCCAGCTTTTAGGATAATCCACATTTTCCATGGATAGAGAGGAAAACTCCCTGTTCTTCAGATTTGCTGCTCAGCACCAAAGGAAATAGGAGAACCTGTTCTGAACAATGGCTTTTAGAAGATGCAGGGAGGAAAATCCTATGGGCTCTGTCAGTAACTCTTCCCCCTGCCACACTCCTCTCTGCAGTAGATTTCCCAATTTTTTTCTCTGATTTAATTTCATGAATTCTTATTCACGGGATGTTTTCTTCGAGGAGCTGTACAACGGTTTAAATGACACCCCGGAATCAGACAACAGTGCTATTTAGTATTTAGCCTACATTGTCTTTATTTCATTTCCATATTCATAGCTAAATGAGTGCTCTATCACTCCCACTGTTTTGAACTCCAGAGAATTCCTTTCTTCCACAGAGTAACTGCCAGGTATAATTACTACATTCATTAGCCTTTCCTGGAGTAATTGTCAGGAAAGTGGCAACCATGCCTGCATCCATTTCTTCTTCCTCCTTGCTTTTTTTTCTGCTTTCCTTCCAGGACAATTAAAGCTTCTCTCTAATTTCTCTTCCCTTACTCACCTCAACCCTTTTCCTCCCTACAAAATTTAGGGGAGGAAAGGGAGGGATGGTCTCCCAGTTCTCCCATCTAGCAATTTGCTGTGGTTTTGTTTATTTAATTCCAACCATTCTCTGTAACATCCAGTGGAGATTCCCAGCACGGCTGTCCCACCAGTGCCAACAAAAAAGAGCCGCCCTCGTGTCTAAGGGTCAAGCTGGAGCAGAAATTCAAAATTGCCACATGCTTTCTAACATTGTGCTGTGCCTTCCTGTTCCTGGGGAGGGGAGGGGGCCGGAATCTGCTGCCCAGCCTGCGTCAGAGGACGTAGGCACGCTCAGGACACCAGATTTAGGGGATGGATGGGTTATTGTTATTCTAAACTTACCTCAGGCTGCAGCAATACTCACTGCCTGTTCTGCTGTCCTCAGTGACAGGAAAGCTGTCACTTGTTGTTAGCATATCAGACAGTTCCTGTTCTCAGAGGAGTCGTAAGTAAGGCTAGATTTGAAAAACAGAGCGAACTTGGGCAGAAAAAGAACAATGAGCAGGGATGCCAAAATCCAGTGCAAGACCACGTTATGGCACTGTCAGCATATCTGAAACCAAGAAAAGCTGAAAATCTCATAAGAGACCAGAGAGAAGAATTCGAAATCAAGAAGGTTCCAACAATAAACTTTTAAGCTTTGAGGAAGAAGTTCAAACATCTGTATTTTTTTAAAGAATTCCCCTGCTTTTTAATACTTTCACTGGCAAAAATAAAAAAAAGGGCTAAATAAATAAAGAAACCCAGCAGGCGTAGCTAATCTTCCCACTGCCTTCCTTTGAAATTTCCTTTAATTAATTAATTAATTAATTAATTTCCTTTCCTGATATTCACTGTGGACAGCTTCTTCCCTTTTTCCCAACTCCCTTCTCTGCTGGGGCCTCCAGAGTCCCACACTGGCCTTAGATCCCTGCCCTAATCCACCACTGCAATTAATCTAATCACACTGCACACCAGTAGCCTCTATTAAGATTAAAGATAATCTTGCTATTTCACAAGATTAAAAAAGCCAGAGCCAGTCCTAACATTGCACATTACTCCACCTATTCTGCATAAATTCTGCTTTATGAATATTGTAAAATAGGAGGGCACTGTAATATCGTTATCTTTTAAAACCAGAATGGAGGGAACACATAGAAGTTTTCTGGGTTTTCATCTGATCTCTCACCTACTCGAAACTGGCACCCTGATGACCCAAAAAAAAGAATGGAAAGAAGTACACATGACTTCCACATCCTCAGGGTTACATCACAAAGGGTGAAACAGCAGGCTGTGTACAGCTCACAGTTGCTGCTGTGCTCTGTGCAACTCCTTTCTTGCATAAAAAAAATGCCCTTCTCAACAAAACTGTGACTCATTAAAAAACTGACAGATACCAATGAAAACAGTGATGGACACAGACTCATTTCATAATGGGACCTGCTGCTGGGGACTCTGACATTTCGCCTGCTGAGTGGGTTTTTTACATCAATTAAGGTATGTTTGTGGGGCAAAACAGATCTTTAACATTCTAATTTTGGATTACGATTTCCCTTGCCAAAAATTTCTCAAGAAGACGTCCACAAGAAAATATCTTTGCTGTAGGAAAAATGGGTTCTTGATGCTGAAGGGGTTCCCAGTACTTCCAGCACTGTCAAGAATTCCTGCCTACGCCAGCTGTGCTGTAATCACTATTTCTTAATAAATCAGTAATCCTGATCTGAGAAAATAATTCCTCAAATGTCATTACCTGTGTCAGAATGCAGCTTGCATAACCTGATGTGTTACCCTGGCTAAAAACCCGTGTGCAATGATTTCAAGAGTGTGTTTTATCCCAGGGGTTGGATTCCTGCAAAAAGCCAGACACCAAAGCAGATTTTGGGAATATAATAAATATCCTGGTGAATTTGGCCACACGAGGCAGGCCCAGGGAACAAATTTTGGGCAGTGCTGTGCAAGGAACCCTCTTGGGTCTCCTGTTCATCGTGGCCTAATGTTGTTCCCTGCATCACAAAAATAATTCAGCAGTTGGGGACGACTGGCGAGCTCACAGCACAAATAATGCTCCAAGAAGCTGGCAAAAGCAGGGGTGGAATTAGCACTTCTTACATATAAACAGCTAAATAATAATAATAATAGTAATAGTAATAATAATAAGAAGAAGAAACAATCCCAAACAAGCAAGCGAGAAACTACTAATCAAGCCTCCACTGGATTTTTTTGAGATTATTTTACATTGCCTTACTAATGAAAAATAAATTGGAACTATTGGTAAAAAACCTGAGCCTTCCAATGGAATTCTTGAATATTTGCGTTTTTCCTATTTTAAATTCAAGGCCTGAAACTTTTGTAGCACCAATTTGGAAAGTTGTTCTGTAGTCAAATTAACAACTCATATTTAGATGAGATCTTTGCTAAAGAATCCACTCCAAGCCAATTCAGCAATTCTGGCAATAGCTGTAGTGTAAATGTAAAAAAAAAAAACCAACCCAAATCCAGGAAAATAAAGCTTTCAAATGGTGCTGGTTTCATTCAGAGAGCTGATTTAATGTGAAACCCTTTTGTTCTAAATAAGGCTGAAAGTTTCATCTCGTTGATCATCTCAAACCATCTTCAGCAACAGCTGGAAATTCTGAAAGTGAAAGCACATTTGCAGAACTTTTGTTGCTGCATTCTGTAACCCTGTTCTAGGCAAAACTCAGAAAGTCTGCACCTCTGTATGAGCACCCTCAATGTGCACCCATCTGTCAAAATCCATTTATGTTGCCAATTCCTATGGGATATTTAAAAGAAATAAAACACTAGCCTGGTTTTCTTAGTATTTCTAATAATTTTAAACCTATGTACAAACAAGGCATCTCAGATGTGCAGTTTAAGGGCAAATGTTGGCATCTGGGAGTGAGAAAAGGGAAGAAAAGCAGAAAAAAACCCTTGCAGAACTTTAGTGACTCCACGAAATAAATCAGTGGTTAACTTCAGGGGGATTGGAGGAGTGGCTGCATCATTAGGTCAGTGCAAGAACTTTGTTTTGGACATACTACATGCTAGAAAGCAAATAAATGTTATATTTTTTCCTCATCCTGAAGGGAATGAGACCCTCAGCTGTGGTCTCTTCAAACTTTCTCCCGATTTCATTACAAATGGTCCTGAATAAGTTTAGAGAACGGAGAATCCAGATAAATTCTGAGTATACAAAGCAACCTTTTGCCCTCATCTACTTCTGTACTTGCTTATCTATAGATTTCTCTGGGTGTAACTGGAAATAAAATTTGGGTTTCTCGGGTTTTTTTTACATTCATAGGTAGGATTAAAAATCAATTTAGCAATGCACCACATAATAACACGCTTCTATGGAGCTTAAAAACTGAGATTCAGCATAAAATACTGTAGCTGAAATACCACTGTAGGGAACAGCAACTCCAAGGAAAACACATGCGAGATGAAAGGATAAACTCCCAGTTTTATTTACTGTAGACATAAAAAGTCAGGACCTAAACCTATCATGAGGAAATATGTACATTATGAAAGGCAGTAAATAGAAGTGGCTGCATTTTTCCACGAGCCCCCATATTAGATAGCACCACAAAGCACCAGGTCCAGGTGGTAAAACCTGTTTTTCTGACCACCCCTCCTAGAAGATCTTGGTGTGAGTGTTAAAGCCTGTAATTAACATTTTTCTTCTCATAGTTCCTTTTTTTGGTGGAACAATGTGAGTCTCTTGGTAGGCTGACATCTCTCCCACAGCACCATGGCTGAGCACTCCGTTCAGAGCAATATTTAAATATTCCCCTAGCACAGGCAGTGAAAATCAGTCCATTTGTATACAGATGGCAACCTGAGTTCAAAGCCTCTCAAACTTCAAAATTGCTGCTGCACGGCCACAAATAGTAACAGCAGTTGCACAACCTCTCTGTTCAATAAATCTAAACGAACACACAAGTACTATGGACTTCTCGTGCAACGTTATAACATAAAAATCCCATTTTATGCAACGCGGTGTAAGCACGTGTTGTGTAAAAAGTTTTAAGGCGAGATCATAACTCTGGGCAGGACTCCTGAGTGCAAATATGAAATTCTCTGCAAAGTAAATGCTTGGAACTCGGCAGGGAAACACAAGATGCAATAAGAAAACTTCCACTGCTCTGCCTTATCCTGCGTCAATATTCCATACAGCTGAAAGGGTCGGGATGCAAATCACGCCTTTAGGATTTTATACACCCGGGTAAGTTAGAGGGATTGGAGCTGCAGGTCTAGAAAAAAGCAAAAAGTACAGGATTCTAGCAAAAGGGAATCTAAAATATGCCACAATCCGATCTGTGATAAAGAGGAAAGACATCAGTCCCCATGGAGCTCGTGAAATTCCACCAACCCGTAAAGCAGCACCAAGTAGACTATTTTATAATGCCATAATAACAGCTGTTAGAAGACCAAAAGCAGAGCTCATGCCTAATTTGAAGTCTAGAATAAACTAATACCAACTGCAATGTCTGTACCAGAACGTTGGCCTTTCACTTGGAGTTGAAACACGTTAAGGAATTGATCACATAAATTCCAGTAAGAGGCAGATAAATACACTCCTCCTGTTATACTGGCATTTCCTACAAGTTTTGAAGGAAAATATGTAGGAGTTTAGCTATAATACGTACCCATGGTTATTTAATTTCAGGCATTTAGTCTCACTGAGCAAGCAGCAATTCCTTCAGAGCCGGACCCTCAATTTGGAGAGCACTAAACCCACAGCCACGCAGTAATTCAGCAGTAATTGCATGGAAGCAAACTGGAGAGGGGACTAAACTTTTATCACTGCAAACCTGATCCTACTGAAACAGCAGATCCTCAAGGAAGCTGGGATTTTTATTTTTCTGTTTTAGATTCTATGCATCTTCCACTAAATCAAGAAGTTTCTCAGCTAGAGTGGAGGGTTCTGCATGTTTTCTGTTGCGATATTACCCAATATTTATTACCCTGCGCTATCAGAAATGACACGCAGCCTTTCAGCACTGCTGAGATAAGTAGGAAGCCATTCCCAACACAGGGTTAATCCCTTCCCTACACACACACATCCCCTAAAAGCACATCCATAACCCCACAGGTGTGTTCCCCCAGCAGCCACGCAGTGCACCCGTGCTGGACACGCATCCCCAGAGCTCCGGCAGCTTTGTGTTTTGTAAACTGCTAATTATCAACCAGCACAGTAGACTTTGGGATTCAGAGACTTGAATTCATAGACTTTGTCCTGAATGTGCAGACTGCATGGCATGGAGGAGATCTGCTTAGTCATGAGGAAAGGGGGTGGCTTGTGCAAGTCCACAGAGCATCTCCTGCTAGTCCATTCCAGAAATTCCCAACCCGCCTTTGGAGGTGGGTCCTTATCCTCCCCTGTCTAAGGGGGACAGTTTTCCTATTTCCAGGGAGAGCTTGAGAAAGTGCCATGGAAAGAGAAGAGGACACTGCTTAGGAGTTGAGGCTGTAAATTTAGGGATTTATTACACAAATCCCTAACTTTTTCTGTCATAATGCTGATTAGAATCTATCACCGTTGTAAGCACCATTTACTGTTGTCAGCACAAATAGAAACACTGAAATTTCAAATCTCATTTTTTGCCTCAATCTCCCTCCTACACTGTGCCTCCATTACACTGCTTAAGAGTTGAGGTGTTCTTTTCTGTAAATTTGGGGATTTATTACACAAATCCCTAACTTTTTCTGTCATAATGCTGATCAGAATCTATTCCCGGTGTAAGCACCATTTACTGTTGTAAATGGAAACACTGAAATTTCAAATCTCATTTTTTGCCTCAGTCTCCCTCCTACACCGTGCCTCCATTGCAAATGTGGAACTCTTTGCATTCTCATGTCACAAATCACACAGTATTGAGGACAGGGGCAATTATTTCATTTGAGCAAGAAGATGGCCCCAATCTTGACGAGGCTGCTAGGTACTGCTGCAACACAGGCAATTAAAAATATCTATATAGTTCATGTATCACGAATTTTAATTGGAGAATGATGTCATTGTTTAGTTCAATTCTATAGAGTGGTTTATGAGAGGGCAAACAGGCCAAATAATATAATGGAAGGTGTGGGTGGAGTGGGAGAAAAATGTGAACATCATCAAATTGACTTCAGTTCTGCGAAAGTTTCCAGATAGGAAGACTGCAGAATAGGCCTCGCTTTATTTTTTTTTCTCGCCCCCTCTAAATTTAAAGAGCAAAAACTCTACGACAGGTTTATCATCATTTGCCCTGCAGTGTGAGAAGAGCTGACAACTTTGTAACGGGAGGAAGAGGAAAAATCCACGTTGCAGCAGAAGAGCTGATGCTCAAGTAGAAATGTGGTGTTCCCTGTGGTTGCCACATTTATTTTCTCCTTCCTATTTCCTTCTACCTGCAAGAGCTGGGAGTATCCCAAGCCCCACTCACCACAGGGGTGAGCACCAAGGTGATAATTTGCTCAGCACCAGCATTTTCTACATTGTCCCTGGAACTTGAAAGCAGCTCCACTGCAAAAAGATGGACTACCCTACATTTACACAAAGCACAGCTGAAAAAACTCCCTGGGCTCTTCCCTTTGTATAAAATAAAAAGTGGAAGGGGAACAGAGAAAAGAAATGTAAGAGGTTTATCATTTAATGTAGGTATCAATTTACGTCTCATATTCCCGAGAATCTGAAGAGAAATCTTACGGCCCCTTCATTTTTCATTCTGCCTTGGAAAAGTCTCCACAGGGAAAAAGATGGGGACAAGGAGGGGATTTTTTTTCCCCAAGTACTCTGTAAATGAAGTCCTTAAAATTGACCTGTTAATGGGAACCCCCAAGTTCTGTCTGTGCAGGACTCGAGTACAACAATGTTCCCTTGCGTTGGATTATTTCTAACTCTTTCCTTTGTTAGTTCACAAAAAGTTAACTCACACGCAAAGAACATTTGGCATAAACTACCTGAAAAACAGATCCCTGCTGTTAAAAAACTACACATCATTATGGAAATAGAGTGTGAAATAATTAGCACTTATCATCTAATATCATGCTGGATTTAATAAACCTATTAGTGAGTAAAAAATTAAACTAGTAGCAATAACTAATGAAAATTATTGTATCCATGAGTTCAAAAGAACCTAGCATGGAGAATTTGTAATTGTAGGATGATTTCTCTTGAGTAAGTGCACTGGAAACTTTTACTGCATGACAGAGGAGGACATGGGAATAATCCTGGTGAAAAAGCTTGTACAGAAACTCAGATTCTGAATATCAAATACGCACAATTAGTGATTCACAATCAGGCTTCTAAAAAGGGCTAGTAAAGATATTCAACCCCACTCTGAGCAGATTACGTGTAAAAAAACACCTGAAGAGGGCCTCACCAATCAAGGCGAAAAAAAGTATTAAGTTTACTTTTCATTATTTAGTCCAGCTTTGTACAGGACAGAGTTTTTGTTCTACTTTTAAACTCTCTCTTGTTTTCACAATAAAATTGTTTCCAAAATTTATTTTATTAGCCATTACTTTAAGTAGGAAATTATACTGACAGTGATTGAAGCTGTGCCTAAGTTTATTTTATTGACTTAGAAATGGACTTATGGTTATTTAAAAAAGTCCACAGAAAAGTCAGATTTAGATGCACTGTTGGTAATGGGTGACTTTATCAGTCCCATAAGGAAGGTTAAAAGGCACAGCTTCAACATTCTTCAATTAAGTTCTAAAATTTCACCGCCTTCATTTCAGAATTCATTATACGAAATACAAATTTTTATCAGGAAAGAAATTATTATTTGTATATTTCATGTTGTAATGGAAGTTGCATTGAATGCTGATGTTTAATATATTGTATTATCCAGGAGTTTGGCATTGAGGCATTTCTGAGAAACCCAGACCATCTTAAGGCTGTTTAGACCTACAGAACCTCTGAACCACTACCAGTGAGTGAGGTATTCTACAAAACTGATGCCTAAGAACATTCAAATTCAGAAGCTGTGTAAAAATACCTTTATATTATATTTCTGATTGGTTATCATTCAAAGTCAGTGCCAACTATTTTTTCACCTCTCTCTCCCCTTGACAAGCCCATGCTTATTTTGTGCCACAAGCCTTAACACACTGCTAGGAGTGATTTCTTGTAATCTCATAATTAAATCTCTAAGCAATTTTTTAGCAATTTTTTTTTTTTTATGACAGCCAAAGAGAATTATGATGTCAAACACATCACTTTATGCACCAAATTCTGATATTAATGAAACTTCTTTTCAAAGGAGAGCACTGAGTATCATATGTCACAGTGGCTTGGTGTATGCTGGGAATTTTTAGTTAACTAGTAACAAATTATAGTAACCTTTTAAAAGGTAAATTACTTATTAAATTATGGACTAATTGCTACCAGAAAATAGATATTTTAAAGTGGAACTTTATAATCATGTTCTACGGCGAAAGCTTGTTCAGAGATGGGGCAGCGAGTCACAAACACAAGGCTAACCCAAACCCCTGGTTATTTCAAGGAGAATTATCATTGAGCCATCTGATTTAAAGGAACCTAGACTCCACGGGACATCAAGAAATCGATAATTCCCTGAGCTTGTAATCACAATAAACCCCAGCCTTACATCACTTATATTAATGAATGCATCCCTGTTAAGTCAGCATAGCAATGTCGTGTGTACACAGTGCCACAAAGTTACAACACCACAGGAACTTGCACTCTCTAGCTGCAGAATACCCCGGGGAGAAATGACACCAGGAAGATTACAAAACGCCCCTGCGAACCTGAGGCATGCCATCAAGACACAATATATTTCAACATAGCATCTTAAGTTGTTGCAGGCTCTGAAAGGCTCCGCGACTTTCTGCGATTGGGAAATTGAAC